>BGPR01000607.1:0-225516 GCA_013235015.1 Araneus ventricosus | reverse complement strand
AAATTCTTCCCCGTCCATCCTTGTAGACTCAAAACCCAATGGGTGAGTCGGTGGACGTGGGTCATGGTCATGGTCATGGACACAAATTCTTAAAAGAAATATGTATTGGATCGTTGATGGATTTAAATATTACGTTCAAAATTAAATAAATTAGTAATTAACTTGATGCACTGAAAAGGGTTGGAGTGCTTCAGTTCCTCAGGGCCTAATGATAAAGGCATTTAAGATGTTGTGAAAATAAAGAAGGCTATTATAATGCTAACAACTTGCATGGTTGAGCGCAAACAGCTATCGCGATCTCACTTCAATGCATATTTTTTTCTTCCATTGAAGGTGACAAATTGAAGGGCGAATCCCTTTACGGGCATCCTCCATCTCTGTTTGTATCGGCTTATGGTCACTGAGGCACGACGTTTTTTCAACTGTATCTATCCGCGTCAGTCGCTCCCAACTTGAGCAATAGTTTTCAGTTTGAAAAGTCGAAAATAAAGCTTGTTAAGTGGCCTGATTCAAACTCATTACTATTAGCTCTCCCAATTAATGTCTTGCTAAAGAATAATTGTGGAAACAAGGAGAAAGAGTGTAAAGGTAAAATCCTGGAAAGTGCTACAAGCTAGCTAAAACCCGATACGCCTGGCGTATCTCAAGGATAAATTGCATTATTAAATTGTATATTGTATTATTATGATTGTACTAGCCGCCTTCGGCCACCAGCTTGTTTGCGGGGAATATAATTTCAACTGAATCTCTTATGTATAAATTGATATTCATGGTTCTCTTAACAAAGTAATTTTAAATTTCAAATTTTGATATATATTCAACACATGTTCTTTCAATAGCCTTGCACCTGTTCTGTTCGTTGTCAGCATGAAAGTCGCTAATGGTGTCGAGTAACTCTGTCATGTAGCATATAATTGCTTGTTGTCGGCATCAACTTCACTTTCTTATTCCTCTTGCAAAATATGCATTTGATTTTAACTTTAAAATGTCGCGGCATATTTTACGTCCAGCAACATATTAGCATTATGTATGAAATTATGTTGATTAAAACATATCATTAAACATTAAGATATTACCTTAGCTTTCAACAATGAAAAAAAGAAAAAATGTATTTATTTAAACAATGGAAACGGTTTGAATTGCGTTACAACAGTTAAAAGCATTGTTATAAATTATTCAAAAAATATTTTTAAAAGGTTATTGAAATTAAAGAAAAGTTTTACGGCAACTTAATTAACCTTAGCTTTCAATAATGAAAAAAAAGAAGAAAAATATTTATTTAAATAATGGAAATGGTTTGAATTGCGTTGCAACAGTGAAAAGTATTGTTGTAAATTATTCAAAAAATAATTTTAAAAGGTTATTAAAATTAAAGAAAAGTTTTATGGCAACTTAATTAATATCATTGAAAAGATAATTTTTTGAGCTTTCAGATGGTGTAAAAATGATTTTTGTGCTGCAATATTTTCGAAAGTTATTAAGGAAAAACGCCAAAATTTCGCTTATTTTTAATTAATTAAAATTCTAATTAAATTTTTTTAAAACAGCTCAGAGGTACACATTCCCACTCTCCAAAGAATGTTCATGCTTTAAGTTCTGCGATCTGTCCTGTAGAGCGCCAACACACAGACACACACATACACATTATCCTTTATTATTAGTAGAGATAATTGTATTATCAGCTAGAAAATGAATAGAAACATACTTCTAAATGCTTATTCTATAGAAAAGCAGGTGAAAAAATCTAAACGAAGTTGAGTAGAAAGATAAGTAATCCGTTAAGAACGACCAATTTATTGCATTGGCCAATTTACTTCATTCATTTGAGAGAGAATTAATTAAGAATGAACTTGTGTTCGGATTCCGTTTTATTGATGACCTTTTATTGTTTAATTATGATAATGTTAATTCCATTTTTAACTGCTATCCAGAGGAGCTTAAATTAAATAAAATTAATAATGAAGTGAACAAATGTAATTTTTTGGATCTGGAAATTAAAATTATAAATTCAGGAGTCTCTGTCGGAATTTATGATAAACGAAAAGATTTTAAATTCAAAACTATTACACTCTGCAATTTTCATACATGTCTTCGGTTTAAAATTTTGAAAAATTCTATATTTTCTCAAATTAATAGGATTAAAAATATTTGTAATAAACCAATATACTTTCGTTAAGGCTTTAGATAATTTAAAAAATATATTAAAAGATAACGGATATCCTGGTTATTTCCCAAAAGTTAATAAATTTTTAAAAAACAGTTTTAAGAATTTCTGTTCTTCTGGAGAATAGTTAGAATTCTTCTACATAGATGGAGCTAGGGGCTTGCTTCTTGATGTTATTGGGCTTTCCTTGTTTAGAGCGTCTGTTTTGAAAGAGGAGGGCTTTTTGGTTTCTGTCTCATTATTGTTTCTGTTGAACAGGTATCTGTTATGTTTTTTTCTTTTTTTCTATTTTCAGATGTTGGACAAAATTCAGGCCACATAAAGGAATAATTTTTGACTAATGGTCATTCCTTTATTCAGAAAATTTTTGTCCTGCTTTAGAGCTACAATGGCGTGTGGCCTCTCAGGAAGAATCGCTATTTTGGTTCTTTTCCAATTTTCTTCCATTTTGCTTTCATTCTAATTGTATTTTTCGTTCTAATTTGCTTTTTTGTGTTTTATATTAAAGCTTTTATTAATGTTTATTTTTTATAATTTTTAAATTAATTTTTGAAGTTCTATTTCTGTTAAGAACGACGTATAAAACACCGGAGACTAGAAAAGGTAATCATCATATTGGGTGTCCAACTCTAAACGTGGAGCAAGAGCTAATTTCTCAACCGTTAGAGAAGACATGAACTTACAATTGGAAAAATGTTTTATAATACGTAAAGAATTATTTTTATGGTATTTTAGCCAAGAAATGTACCGCTGAAAAAAATACAAATTTTTATACAGTTCCCTGGTTCTATTAGTTACATTTAATAAAAAAAAAAAATCTTGACACCTTGACATAAGCAATAAAAAATTCTACAGTTTTATGACTAAAATTGACCAAATAATAGCTGCTTAAAGAAAATGGAAGTTATATACAAATTTATTCTAGGGAGCAATTATAATTGTTTTTCGGAACTAATTCAATCAGTTTTAGCCAGAAAAAAGTCGATCTGTTTTTGTTTAAACTGTTAGTGTGTCGAGTTTACTTACTTATTTTACTAAATATAACTAATAGAACAGAGAAACTGTATAAAAATTTAGATGTCGTAATATTTTCAGCAGTACATTTATTGACAGAAACAGTATAAAAAATAATTCTTTACTACATTTAAAGCATTTTATAACTGGCATATTTCGCACACGAACATGTTTCGATTCAGCAAGCAAATTATTGGATTAGTTGAAGTTTAATCATTACTTGTTTCAGATTAAGAATCTATTATTAGGTGAGATGTAGAGAATTAAGGGAGCATAGCGCAGTGAAGAGGACCTGTAATGCTTCTAAAATAGTACAACTTAAATGTCCAACAAAATTTAAAGTTAAAAAATACTTTATTTTAGAAACCATTAAGACCAATTTAAGTATAAAATATTTAACTGAAATTATTAGCAATCAGTTATCTCGGCAACCAGCTGGTTGCCAAAAGTGGCTAGTTTAAATTATAAATAAAATAAAATAAAACATATTTGGCAAAATTCTTAACGAACTACTCAAAACGTACAAATTAAATAACAACTCGAAATTTAAAAAAAAATATAAATACAAAGAGTTGAAAAAATAGATATAGCCAACTAAAAATAAACACTAAGTACAGTAGAACCCCGGTAATCCGAAATCCCGGATAATCCGAACACCTTTTTTCAGTTTTCTGAAAACGTTTTACTAAAAAATGAAGGAAAAATAACAATTACGAATCAGAAACAAAGCCGATGTTTATTCCTAACTTAAAAGAAGTATTTGAAGTGGTCTTCAAGAATGAATACAGCACCTTACTTGGTAGAACTAAACTCAGATACAGTCGATGCTCGTTATAACGACCCTCTGCGTCCCACAGCAAAGGGTTTTTATAACGAGTGGTCGCTATAGTGGGTATAATTAAAAACTGTACACATGCACTCTCAGCAGTTCCTCATAAATAGGCGATTTTTAAAGAGATTCCAACTAAATATTCAACTTATTTTTTATCATTGGTATTAAAAATAAAATTTTATCAATTAAAAATATATTTCTAAAACAGATTTTAAAGTAGAAAAAAAGGGTGTTATATACTTACAAAACATTTATTTTCTAAGGAAAAAATCAGAAATGGTTGTTTGTCTTTTCTGCATATGTGCTTTTTGCAAAACATAATTTTCCATTTCAGTTAAAGATGATAAATAATGTTCTGCCATTCAGAAAAAAATTTTAAAGTCTGAATAGCATTTGAAACATTTTTTTTTTATTCTAGACTATTCTAATTATCGCGCTGTGGTGAGTGGTAATTCTCCCCCCACCCCGTCAAAGTTGAACTGTAACACTGAAGACTCTACATCTACGAAGCTTGGCAATACAATAAGGCCAGAAGAAGCCCGTTTAGAAGCATGTTCTTTTTGGAAAAATACCGGGAAGAGTGTTCGATGAATTCGGACGTTGTATTGGGATTAGACGACACTGTATGGTAGTTATATCTGAAGTAAAATAACATAGTGCATAGGGAAACACAGTTGGGGATTTTATCACTGGTCGTTATAATGGAATGGTCTTTATAATGTGTGGTCGTTATAACGAGCGTCGACTGTATCTTCATTTCACCCTCAACCCTTTTGCCACAGTACCGTGCGAATCGCCGCGTGCTCTTTCCGTACACTTTCACAGAGCACCCAGAGTCAATACTCTACTGCATTTGGTATATAAAGAGTATTTTACCGAATTTCCCGGATTATCCGAATTCCTAGGAATCCGAACAGAGGTCAGCACAATTAGTTCGGATTACCGGGGTTCTACTGTATTTACGTTTATACAACAAACTATTATTTTATTTATATTTATAATGTAACTTCCGATGTATTTTGCAACAACTCTTGACTGACACATAAGTTACATCGTGAGTTTCTAAGAGAGTGGGGACATGATGCATAAGATAGTGCGAATCATTGTCCTAACTTATTGATCTTCGGTGCCCGATTCGCAACCCTTTGCAACAAGTGAAAGAACGTAGTGATTAAGGCGTCGCTCCGGCTTTTTAATGGAGTAATAGACACTCAGGAAATCCATAAATCATGTAAATGGCCATTTTGTTTTACACTGAATACCCAGCCTTTTTTACTTTGGTTTACGGACTTTTCGCTTGTTAATAAGAAGTAAACTGTCTTATCCCTCAGCTCATTTTGTTCCGCTGAAACCAGAATGTTTTTTTCTTCTGATTTACTACGCGCTACAAAGCATGGCTATTTAAGGGCTATATTTGTCGAAATTAACTGAGCGTTTGCTGTTAATATTCAGTTTTTCTTTGATTAACTGATTGTATGTATTTATCAACATTTTAACAACATATTTACAAGCCACCTTTATTATTATTAATAAGCGCGACTTGTAAATATGTCGCCCACTTATAGCCACATGCTAATAACGTTTCGACTTTGATACATTTATGTTTTTAACAATGAATTCATATTACGTGGAATATGCTTGAACTTCAAGGGATTAAATTTGGAATTTTCAGAAATATTATATTCCACTTTAAAACGATGAACCTTGTTTTTACAGTGGTGACCAGTGATTAATTTTTAAACCGTTTTCACATTTGCTTCTCAAAAAGAAGGAAGTTTACACCGAGAAGCTTAATTTTGTAACTTTTGCAACTCTGTATTCGGTTTTTGTTTTCTCTTATTCGGGGTACATAAAATCGTCCAGGTCAATTCGTAAATACTGTAGTCACGCAATAAGTATAATCTCGATATTGCGATGAGTAACGAAGTGTGAGGTTTCCCAAATGTAAAAATCGACGGGAGGCTGTCTCTGCGAAACTGCAGCTGGGATTGAGGGGCATAGACTTACTTACCTTACTCAACTGTGACTTTCTGTGACTAAAGTAGCTGTATGTGACTATTAACTCTATAGTGACTATTAGTCTAGTGTGACTATATCTATGTAAAATTCTTCGTGATTTTCACCAACTTTGGAACTCAACTGTGACTAAACCGTAACTACAAATTCTAAAATTATTTTTGCAATCTTCAGTCTCTACCTTTCTCTGTTAAATGAAACTAAATCCAACGCTCCATGTTATTTGGTTGCGGAGCTATAAGCGTTTAAATTTAGCACGAAATTCGACGTAATTCAACAATTCTCGAGTAATATTTCGCACTATCGATGAATGAATTGCCTTAGTCTGCGTGCGCGCTCATCGGTCGCTGTGACGTCATCGAAATTTTTCGTTATTTTCACCAACTTTGCAGCTAGACTGTGACTAAACCGTAATACCAAATTCTAACATTTTTTTGCAATCTTCAATGTCCACCTTTCTCTGTTAAATGAAATTAAAACCAACTCTCTATGTTATTTGGTTGCGTAGCTATAAGGGTTTAACTTTAGCGCGAAAAACGTCATAATTATTTCCTTTCCCGACCCACCATCAGACCACTATAGAAAGACGTAAGTCTACGTCGAAAAATGGAATGATGTCATTGTTTGTATATGTCTTGTTTTAGCATTTTCTCGAAAACGATTTGCTTGAATATTGAAGCGCTAACATCACGGTTTTGTTATTAATCAGCAGAAACGGAAAATTAATTGTTATTTAAAATAAAGCATTTTTTTAAGTTAAAAAATCTTTAGATATTAAAACTTATCGACTTACTTTCGTACTAAAACAAGATTTTCAATTAAAACTGGTGCTTGAAATTTTCAAAATTGTTAAGTGGACCCTATTTCTATGCGCCTATTACTATTACTAATTGGTTTTGCTATAAATAGTGGCAATTTCACTACTTTTGAAATGTCCCATGTTTCCCATTTTGAAATGTCTCATTTCCTTTTTCACCGTAAAAGGTCCTATAGCCCCTCAATTTCAAATGGAATAATCGACGTGTTTTAAGTAGAAGACGCACTATCGAATACCAGAGACACTATGGAAATATTTTTAAAACTGGAATGAATCGGTGACAAGGCAAAATGAAGTACTAGCCTGCAGCATACTAGAGAAGTTTCGCTGCATATCAAAAAATAACTCAGAACGTGATTGTTTTCCAATTTCCAGATATAATCGCGCACCGATAGTTACTTCAAAATCAGTTTAAACTTTTCTTTTTATTTATTTATTTTCCCGCTTCAATTAGGGTACAAAAAATTGGGTGCTTTTCCTCCGTTTTCCAGAAACTGAGCGTTGCTTAAATCTTAAAAGAATTCCTTTACAATCAAAATAAAAATATTGCTCCAAGTGCAAGATTATTATGAAGTAACGTTAACATAATAATTAAAAAAAACTGAGCAAATTACTGTTAAAACTGTCATTCACTTTATCCATACCTATTCCGCAACAATATCTATTTTTACATCATTTCCAGAACAAAAAAAGTTTAGACCGAACGATTATTCTTTTGTTCAAATGAAAAGGGATTGATTTAACTTCCCAGCTCTTGACAATACAATTGCGGCTCATGAAAACAAATTAGAACTTTAAAAATATCCTTCTCTAATGGGGAAATTTTCATTTTGCCAAACTCGGCACACGCAATCAGATCAATCAAGATTTTTTTTCCCTTCGCTATTTGTCTCAATCAGAGAGTGAGGAAAAGGACACGCCCTTTTCCATCATCAGTCTCAATCCAGCCATGATTGAGAGACCTTCGCCGCTTCCTGTTGATGCGCCGGGAGAGTTATTCGGCAGATACATTGTTCCGTTTTGCATATCGATTCTTTTTCCCATGTCGTGGATCCGTTACCAACAGCTCAATTGCTTATATTTCCCCCTTTGTGTATTACGGATGGGAAAAAACTACCTGTTTTTTTTTTTTGGTTAACCGGTTTTTTTCGGTTATTTTTTTGTTCCGGTTATAACCGATTATTTTTTTAAAATCCAATAACCGGGCAAAAAAAAATAGGATCGGTTTTAGGTTCGGTTAGACTAAAATTTACCAAGTGATGAAGCTTTGAATTTCATCATCTTAGGAAAATCAAAGACAATCGCTTCCTCGAGGTGTCTGTTGGTTGGCGGATTACTGAAAGAGTCTTTATGAATAGATAAATATTGGCCAATGAATTTATTACCTGTAAAAACCGTAATAATAAAAAAAATGTCTACAAACAGCGTTTTTTTTTATTAAAAAAACCGAAAACCGGTTATTTAGAGCGATTATAACCGCCAGGTTAAACCGAAGGTGAAAAAAGCTGAATAACAGAAAACCGGTTATTTTCGCAATAATCGCCATGCCTATTGTGTATTTTACCATTTTTAACATACAGAGGAACCAGTGACCGCTCGTCCATTAGGGCTGCAGAGCTGCAGCACCCCATGAAATTATTTTTTAAACTTGTATTTTTCGTTCTGAATCTTATTTGCTTACTTTTCCACTCTCAGAGTTCCATGATTTACGAAAATGCAAAAAAAGTAATGAGAAATTAAAAAAAAGCATAAAATGAATCCAAACGAAGAGAGACGCAGGTCTGAGCTGCAAAATAATCTGCCCCCGAAATCCGTTCACTGAGCAGAAAATCCGGAGTGAAAAAGCAACTCTTTCTTCCTTTAGCTTAGACGGGCTATGGGCTGAAAGTCAACACAGCTCCGGCTGGCACGGAGCCAACTGAACGAAAGAAACACGCTCTTTTTAATGTATTTTTCTTTTTTCCCTCACTCTCACACAAGTTGCAATCTCATTGGCTGTTTATGAATTTTGTTCGTGTTGCGACGATAGATTCAATCAAATAATACTATTCTAAAACTTTCAAATTTTTTATAGTATTTCAGTAAAATATGTATTTAATATGTTTTAGCTTAAAAATAAATTTTCTGTATATGAGTTATTTCATATTCATTTTTGAACGAGTGTTATCGAGTGAGCTGGGCAAGGAGGGCAGTGTATATGTGGAGCTCCAATTATTATTATTATTATTATTCGTTAGAGGAATCGTCACATCAACATTTACTTTAATTTTTGTTTGGAAAACTAATAGAAAATGCCATATGCTGGTTATTTACTTTGCTTGAAAAGCAGGAAATTTCACATCTGAATTCGGAATTCAAAAATTTGGCCTACTTGGAGATAAAGTATATTTTAAAATTGTATTCTCTTGATAAACATTTTTTGCAGCCGTCCTCGTATCTGAGCTCACGAGCCGCCACTGAGTGGAACCCAGGGTCGGATTACTAAATAGGCAATGTAGGCAACTGCTTATGGGCTCCGCAATCTTTGGGGGCCCCGAGAATTTCTTTTTGTGTGTGTGGGTGTTTTCAGAGTTATTCAATTTTTGTCTTACGTCTGATTTACAAGACCCATGCACTTAAACATATTTAAATTAAATATTACTTAATTTTCAGAACATTATTCTTCTAATTTTGCCATGCTTTCAAATTTGCTTACAGATCAGTGTACTCCAGTTTTTTCCGTCGTTCGATGACTAATTCAGAAGTCAACAGTTCTGAAAATCTTTGTATTAGAATATTAAGATTCCGTCAAAAATGTTTTGTAAATTTTTTAAATATTAAATTTTTGTTTCAAATTACTTTTAAATTTACAATTTTTTATACACGATTTAAATTTTTTTATAATACAACCAAATTTTTTATGGTGATTCGCAATTTAAATGTTTTGCTGTTTCAGCTTCTCCTAATAAGTGTTAATTAGAAACCTGCATGTATAGAGATTAAATTAAAATCAATAAAAAAATCTGGATTTGGAAATAGGGGAGGGGTAAGACCCCCCCCCCAGAAACAAACATTGCCTAAGGGCCCGCAAGGTCCTTAGGCAATGTTAGGCCTTCATTAAAAAACCAGCGGGAGTGTTCTCCCCTAAACTTTCTCGTATACTCCTAACACATGCAGGAAAAAAAATAAGTAAAACCCCTAACGCAGTGGAAATAAAAAAATAAGCGAAATTAAGTCAGTTCCCCGCAAGCTCGCTCGGATAAAAATTTCGAATCTACTCTATTCCCAGAACGCAACAAGTTTCTCCAGCACATGTTACAACGACAAAACAAACGGAAATAAAATAATCCAAGCAGGATCAGAATTCGCCAAAAGGGAGAAAAAGGAGCCAAAAGGGAAGAAAAAAGCGCCAAGCAGGAGTCATTAATATCATGCATAGAAGATTGCGTCCAGTACACATGCTCGTGGAGATGCGTTTCAAAAGTGAACAAGTATGCTATTATACAGACCGACAGACAGTCAGCCCGTTGACGGATTTGGCCCAAAATTTTATACGGACCTACATTCATGACGATAAAACAGTGTACCAAATTTTATCCATCTAGCTATTCAAGTTTTTGAGTTATAGCGTTCGCATGACTTCGGACATACAGACAGACAGACTTCCCTTGGACGGATTTTGTCCAAAATTTGATAGAAACCTATAAATTATGTTTAAAGACCACATACCAAATTTCATCCCCGTAGCTCTAATAGTTTTCGAGTTATCGTATTCACAGACTTACAGACATAATTCCAAAATTGTGTTTTTCGGTCTCAGGGATGTCTAAAACGTGGAGATTCGTCAAAATCTCGAGTTCGAATTTTTTGACGATTACAATACTTTCTCTTTGTATACTTCGCATACGAGAAAGTAATGAAGGAAAATAACAATTAGGAATCAGAAACAAAGCTAATGTTTATTCCTTAAAAGAAATATTCGAATTGGTATCTCAGAATGAATACAGCACCTTAATTTATAGAAACAAAAACAGTTATCTTCTTTTGACGTAAGGAACTAAACCTGCTCAACGATGCGAATCGCAGCTAGCTCTTTCCATATTCTTTCACAGAGTACCCAAAGTCAATACTCTACTGCATTTGGTATATCATGAGTATTTTACCGAATTTCCCGGAATCCGAACAACAGAGGTCAGCTCCATTTAGTTCGGAATACCGAGATTCTACTGTATTATATATGTTTTATAGATGGGTCGATTGGTTGAAAACGTCTAAGAAACATGAAAAACTGAGAATGACACATGATTCTAACAGTAACACATTAAAAATTTCAAAAATATATAATAAATTTTAATTTATTGATTAATTTTTCCATGAAAATCACAATCGCAACAACCATGATGAAATCTTACGGTAAAAGTTAGTCCTTCGCAGAATAACCTATTCCAACTGCTCCACGGCTTGACGGAAATTGTTTCCATTCTTGCCGTGAGACTTTCGATGGAACAATATCGAATTACTAATAAAATTCAAACAGATCAATTAAAAAATTCTTCTTAAATACTTTAGCTTTCATTCAAGAAAACGCCACTACCAAACTTTGTTGATCAAAGATTATTGTCCTTGAACAGTGAATTGATAAATGACAAACTAATGACAAAGATCTCTGGAACAACAATTGATCGCAACGATGCCAATATCCTCTGTGGAGTATCCATTCTTATTACTGAGCTCTGCTCCCACCAGGGGGCACCACAAGTACACAGATGAGAAGCCGCCAGATAAGTAAGCAGTCCCTGGTGGGTATAATAATAGCGGGGCACTGGGTCCTCCCACCAGTGATAGTACGTGCCACCTTCGGAAGGGGTCGGGCCGTGACCGGAGAAGGCTATTAGGACTCCGACTTCAGTACTCGAGCGATTGCAGTTCAGTTTTCCTGGATGCTACGGCAGGGCGGGGTGATCCAGGTTTCTGGTTACTGAATTCTGAAAAGTTTTAAATTCACATTTCAACTTTATTTACCAGGATTTAAGACTTACGCAGTCAATATAGTTAAATCTTGATTCGATTCTCGCTCGACGAATTGGACGGACTGATTGGTCTGTGGCGTGTTTTTATTTTTGCTTAAATAGTCTATAAAGGCTTCATTGTATAATTGCGCTTGCATCTGAGGAGTTGGGTGATGCGACGGTTGAGCGAATTCCGCTCCCGCCAAGTGCTGACTTTTGCTATCGTGCTGCCCCATCAAGAGTTCCGGATGGCTTCGGCTGAGACGGGAACTCTAACTGCAACTATGCCTATGACCACTTCACATTTCAATTGCCACAGTCTGTATAAATTCTGTAATAACTATTATAATAACCATATTTTTCAAAAACCAGCACTTACTGTTATATCTCCACAAGGCAAGATTCTTTTTCTTATTTCTGTACAAAGAAGATAAAAGTATTTGAGCTCCAGTCTGGCTGGGAAAATGAAAAATATCTGTAGAAGATTTAAGTACTTAATGAGAAGATTATTATATAAATTACAACTTTATGAGTAATGTATATTACATGCATAGAATTACGCCGTGTTTTATTTCGATATCACGTGGATGACTAAAAAGAATATTCTATGCATCTTAATTTTTTGCAATTTTAAAAATAATTCTTTAATACTCAGTTTTTAAAATTTAAAAAGTCGACTTCGGTTTCCATAACATGATTCTTAGAACTAAACTAAATAACTTATAATTAATTAAAACTCCGTAATAATACCTTCATTATTACTTTTTCAAAAAATATTAAAAAATAAATCTTTACAAAACCCTAAAATTGGAATGAATTCTTTGATTGGTACGGTCGAGAAATTTTACCCTCCGGGAATATTCGGTTAACTAAAATAACCCGATTTTCTAAACTTCAATCCAGAACGTTCTTGAATCCGTGACGCTATCATAGGAGAGAGAGATATTCGACAAAATCCAATAAATAAAAAAAACAATCAAAATAAACAAACTTGTTTACTATTAAAAAATAAAAAAGAAAAGAAAAGGAAGGGATAAAGATGCATATCTAATTTATATTGCTATTACTTTCACTAATTTTGCTTCCAAATGATTCTTTTAAGTTTGTTATATTGAAGTTGTCATATTTTAAACATAGTAACGAGAAAGAGAATTAATCAAAAATAAACTTTTAAGGCAATTAAATCCAGTTGATTTTTTTTATATTAACTATTAGAATGAACTAGTTAAAAAAGAGAACAATCTCGAAATTAATTCAAATTCGGGGCACGTTTTCAATAAGGGAAAGAAAGAGACAAAAGTCGGGACACTTTTTCCTAAACTGAAATATCTGGTCACCTAAGATGAACGCTAGCTACACGAATTCTGGTTAAGCTGTTTATATTTTTATTCATCCTCTGCATTATTTCTTTTCGTGTAATACAGCATTTAAAACATAATATTAAACAAAGGACATAAAATATCTCAGGGGAAAGTCAAAAGACGATATACAACTGCAATGAATATGTTAATGTTGTAGATTTGCTTTCTAAAATTTACAAAAATGTGGCCCTTAAAATGAACGCCAAATCCTTTCGAAATTGCTCTTAGGATTTTACATAATGTGGTAAAAGCAAGAAAACACGAGATAAAATTTTATGTAAATAATTTTTTTTGTAAAATATTTCATATTTCTAATGGATTAGGCTAAACTTAGAATAAATTATCAACCTTAATTTTTTTTAGTAAAAGACGTAGTATTTTTGTAAAATTTTTGCGATTCTTTTTGTCGTTAGCTTCTTAAAACATCTTATATAGGCCAGAGGTACCCAACATGTGGTACGCGTACCCCTGGGGGTACGCGAAGGACCATTTGGGGATACGTGAACTCAAAGTCGGTAATGGCGGGCATAAGAAAATATAAGGGATTAAAAATGTTACAGAAATTTGTTTCCCAAACTTCGCGTAAAAAGTAAAAGTGAAAGTTGTGCAGGTCCTAAAGTCTACCTTCAAAATAAGAAAAAAGTAAAGCAAAATGAAGTGTAATTGTTAGTTATCCTTATAAGTTAACGCGAAATTATTACAAGATTCGTTTCATTTGTTTTGGCGTTGAACTAATACTACTGTAAAAATGGAATAAAACGTAAAATCAAAGATAAGTTCTGCAAATGTTATTAATTCGTATCATTTGACACTTAAGCCCACCTCGCCCTTGATTTTATGGATAAAAGCTTTTTTTTGTATAGACGGATGGTTGGAGGGAGGGATATGACAGTAGGGGGTACGTGAAAATAAAAAGACGTGAAAATAGAAAGAATAATCAAGGGGTACGCGAGAGAAAAAAGGTTGGGAATCCCTGATATCTATACTTATAAAAGGCAATGTTTGTGTGTGTTTGTGTGTCTGTGTGTGTGTCTGTGTCTGTGCGCGCGATATCCAGACGAATCTATCGCGCTTACAGCCATGAAATTTGGAACACAGATAGTCGCAATGGTGACTCAATGCACCTCGAAGCCGGAATTTTAAAATTTATTCTAGAATTTTTTTATTTAATGTTTTGTGTTGTTTTGGTTGATTTTTCGCACTAATTTGTCAATAGAATGGTTTTGAATAATTGTACGAAAAAAATAGACATACCATCGAAAAGACCACACGATTTCCGTTCTAATGAAGTTAGTTTTTTATTTCTAACGTAATTTACTGAATTTTGAAATTTTTTAAAAAAATAGTCAGTTTTGCCATTAAAATTTTTATTTTTGTTTTTAAATTTGCTGCATTCAATGTTCTAATGACACTATTATTTTCAATTTTTTTTCAGCTTATAACTGCAACGGTTCTGTCGGATTTAAAACAAGAACGGTTAAAATATCTTTTCCCGTTTTCTTTAATTAATTTTTTCCTGGTCAGTTGAAAGATATCTTTCTCTAGCGAGATTCCAACCCGCGACACTCTTCCGGAACGTTGTAGGCAATTTCATTGGTTGACGGTGCAGAGCGCAAGTGGCGTTATAACCTTCAACTGAATGACTTTGATTATTATTTTCGGCAGTGTCTTAACGTGTTTATGTCTCGCATATTTTATTTGCTTTATAATAATCATTTTCACGTTGCAATATTTTAATATTGTTTCGGATTAACGTACTTTGTATTTTCTACAGTAGAAATGTCATTATCGCGAAAAAAATAAGCGGAAAATCAATAATGTGCATCTTTTGTTTTGTTTTCAGAACTTTTTCATGACATTGTGGACGTTTTTTTATTTATTTTTTTTTTCATTTTGTTGAAGTCCTGATTCCACGGGCAAAGCCGTGCGCGTACTAGTAGTCTTATAAAAAGTCCGTGCCTAGTAGTCTTATAAAAAAGAATGTAAAATTGTTGTCAAATTACACTATTACAGGAGTAATAATAAATCGCAATAATGTTGATGATAACAGCTTCCCTCATATAGCATAATATATGTACCATGAATGTTTTTCACAATATTTTAAAAATTCTATTAAATCGGGACTCAGCTCTTCGAAATTCAAATATCTCATTCTGCAAAAGGACTCGAAATATTGATTTTGCAACGCTAGCGTTGAAAGAAGTTCTTAATCCTATTACAATTACTAATCACTTGAAAGCTCGTCCTCTAGAGCTTCTTTTAAGAATTCGAGATACAAGTTTATTTTCTTAGATATGAAAATGTTTATCAGCGAATTCTTAGAGGATTCTTCTCAATGATTACTAGCATGTGAAATGGTGGAATGCATTTTTTAAATTTTCTTTTTTAGTGCAGCATGTTTTTATTAGATATCGAGAAAGAAACGAACAATTATCATAGTTTAGAATGTTGTGTATGAAATCTAATAAATCATATCTTTGGAACATCGGGATATTTAGCGAATTTTAGACGTTTACAAAAGATATATTTATATCGAATAACATTGTTTGTATTTATGCTAGGGGGTGGGATTTTCCTTTGATATTTTTCATTACATAATGTGTTTTTCGTTATGCTTTGCGTAACATTTTAAAGAAAATATTTATATTAAACCGGATTCCAATGTTAATGTAGTTGCTTAGTATCTAAAAGCTAACATGAAAATGATTATAAATGCAGGATTTCTGAGAAAGATCTTTATTATTCTAAACATTAATAATAAAAATATGAAAATATGAAAAATGCAATACAGTTTGCGGCAAAAGGATGAAGAAATCTAACAGCTTCTATCTGTACCTTCAATGTAGCTCTATGTGAGCTCCTTTAGTAGCGCGAAGAATGTTCAGAATGCACTCGATTTCCCGCCAAGTATTTTTGAACATTTAACAATGGGGATTTCTAACCCTATCCTTTCCTTTAAGAAGAAAATATCAGAAACAAATAATGATCAACATTCTTTCACATAATCCCACAAGAAGAAATCCAGTGGAGTTATGTCGGGAGATTTCGGAGCCTAAGGTATTGCTTTTCCACGATCAATTCATCGTTCGGAAAACACTCTATCAAGTAATTCCGTACAGGATGTGTCCAGTGAGTTGGAGCACCGTCCTATTGAAATAAAACATTTTGCTGTAACTGTTCCGATTGTGGAATAACGTACAACTCGAGAAGATCCCGGTACACATCACCGTTAATCGCCTTCACGGACCCCGATTACAGTGTCGTGTAAAAGATCACACCAAGCATTAAGTTTGAGGCTGTCCCATTCATGTTCGACTGAAATGTTTGGATTTTCAGAGCTCCATATCCTAGCATTATGGCGATGAAAAGTTCCAGACACATGGGATTTGCTCACGTACAGCTGCATTGGAGGTAGTGTAAAAAAAAAAAAACACCTCTTAGATTTCTTCATTCTTTTGCCGCAAACTATATTTCATTTCACCTTTTCGTGTTTTTGGTTTAATGTTTAAAATAATAAAGATTTTTGTCGGAAATCCTGCATACTGAAAACAACTATTTGTTACTGTTACATAATAAATTAGAACATGAATGATATTATCAGAATGTTAATTGAACTTGATTAAGGTTTGGTAAAAAAATCGTGAGTATTCCTCACTCGACTTTCTCGTGTACTTCCTCATAAGTATGTCACAATTCATGGTCAAATGCATTCTATATGTCAATTATGTAACCAAACGTTCTCGATTGACATCATTTTCTCTAAAAGTATAAAAATAGCCTTTTTCACAGACGATTTATCACTGTTGTTGCCTCTTTCTGTTTCGTAACTTTTGAAACTATTATCCGGAAAAAATTCGTTGCGCTATCGTAAAATTTAAACATTTATTCGTTTAATGATGACAGTTTAATTCCCGTCCTCTTTTTCCCTCTAAGTTCTACATTTTAAAAAATTATTTTTGATTCTAGCCACGATTATTTGTACACAAATAAATGTAATTAATATCGTTAATTTACAAAATACCAAGACCCACGTAAATAAGTGGAACGCAATAACAAAAAATACGTGTGGTATTTTTCATGGAGGCGAATGGCAACATTCGGGAAATTAATTATATGCATTAATAGAAAAAGGCGAAAAAAACTCAGTACCAGGAAGGAGTTGCATCAAATATTTGAAAATAAAGCAATACTTTTATTGCGATGAATATAAGAATGATTACAATTTCAATCTCATTGGTGAAAAACAAATGAATAACAATTTGTTAAATATGATAGAACTATTCCTCAGAAACTCACATTGTTGAATGAGGCATGATATTGGTTATGCATTCGATCATCGAGTGTCGGATACCATTTTGAACGACGGCTATCACCCATTCAGTAAGACCAGCAATAGTCGTTTCAGGTGACCATTGATGAAGTTTCTAGGGGTCATGAGATTTCATATGAAAAAAAAATTGGTGAAATCGGTACTGTGGTTAGAGTTGGGGAACTCTCTTTCTTTTTCTGGTTTTGCCTATTATTTTAAATATATAGATGACTCTTTATAGTTCAGTTTCATAGTAATAAGGGAAAATCACTTGTAAAAAGTACCTTTGCTACTTCCTTTACTTAAGAAAAGTACCTCTTCTTCTTCCAGTTATATAATATCTAGTTGTATAAATATAACACATTCGAAAAAACTGATGTTTATTCCTTAATGAAAGATAAGATAATAAAGATAAGGAGATCCAATAAGAAAATCCATTGTTTGCTTATTGGAACTGAACGAATTTTTTCGATGGTGGCGTCCATCTGGACAGTTGAGAGACGAAGGCGACTGTCCGTGCCATTTGCAAAGGAACTACTGAACGTCAAAATAAATTCCTTTTTATCCTGTCCAGAATTCTACGAAAAATAAAAATGATAAGACTTTCCTGAATAAAATGATCTTATCCGAAAAGTTCTACTGAAGAAAACTGAAAAAGGA
Organism: Araneus ventricosus; assembly: GCA_013235015.1. NCBI lineage: Eukaryota > Metazoa > Arthropoda > Arachnida > Araneae > Araneidae > Araneus > Araneus ventricosus. The sequence goes on along the minus strand of BGPR01000607.1, from coordinate 207,355 downwards.
GAAGAGAAAGCGAATGAAACTCCTTATCCAGGCTCCAGCTCAAACTAAACATTAAAAGTTTTGGCAGTTTTGTTTCATTATATTTTTCATTTCGATTTCCCAAAAATTAATAAAAATTGCACCTTCTTTGCATTCTGACCTCTTAATTTTTTTGCACTTTCTCAAACTCTGCGCTTGTGTTATGAAAGAGGCAAGTTGGTAGACAGAAACGAAAATACTCTATTATAACTTTGACCCCCTCATGAACCCCGCACCCCCCGCCTGTCCGTATTTCACCTAAAAGCATTGTAGTAACCCTATCTATCGAGCTCTCTGGATCTTTACTTCCTCGTATACGAAGTATACAAAGAGAAAGTATTGTAATCGTCAAAAAATTCGAACTCGAGATTTTGACGAATCTCCACGTTTTAGACCTCCCTGAGTCCGAGAAACACAATTTTGGAATTATGTCTGTGTTGTGAGCTATGGAGCGAATTACGTCAGTTTGTCCTTGAGCCGTCAAGAGCGGAAAATCGGTACGCATCTCTTTGAATTTGATTCTTTACCTAGTTTTTACTTGCGTACTGGAAGTAATTAATCTCCGCGCATGCATTAGCGGAGCTTGCTAGAAAATAAATATTGCTCAGTTTTAATACATACGCTTCTCTTTGAATTTGATTCTTCACCTAAATATTTTACAATCACTATAATCTACAATGAAAAACCTTCTGATAGTCATTGCATTCTAGGTTACAGTAGGTTCGATTTTTTTATCCACGCAGGGGGAGGGGAAATGACAAATTTTTGAGAAGTATACGAGAAAGTTTAGGGGAGGCCATTCCCGCTGGTTGGTTATAGTGTTTATAAACTCATAGATAATATATAATACAGACAAATTTTTTTTAAAAATCGTTTTCAGGGAAGTCTGAGACGTAGAGATTCATCAACATCTCGTTATCGAATTTTTTGACGATCTCAATACTTTCTCTATGCTTATTTCATGCACGAGAAAGTAAAAATAACATGTACATTCGAAAATATAAAAGGAAAGTGTTTCTGTAATAAAAGTACGTTCGCGATAATTTTGTTTTTATAATTTAAAATAATAACAGTATTTAAAAAATTATATAGACGCCACATATAATTGAATGAGCATAACGATATGTCATTTTTTTAACTCCGGTTGGACATAAACACCCTGGTGCCTTTTCATTTCTTTTAATTTGTCTTTTTTCAAATGTAATTTCCTATTCTTCTTTGATACTACTCTTTCTTTGATTTTATTTTACTCATATAACATATTTTGTTTTATTTTGTCATCTTATTTATAGTTTATTCCGTTGCAATAATAATAAGTCTGGATGACACATTCTCGAAGCCAATGCACGTGAAATCCTTATCGCATGAAAAATGTCTCTGCTACATGTCATCTAATATCTAATTGCGCTTTGTTGTTTATTTTATCATTCAGAGAGTTGCCCTGAGGATTCAAAAATTAAATTTGAGGGGCGCACTTTCTGTATGACACGTAAGTATGAAGACTCCATTATTACATATTTTCATGCTCTAAAACAGGGGTGGGGAACCTTTTTGCACTGAAAGGCCTCATTAAATTTCGGCAGATGAGCAAAAGGCCACACAACCAGAATCTTAAGGTTTATTGTTCTGTGATTATTATTATATTACAGACAAGTATACAGGGTTCTCACTTATATCCGTTACACCCCCTTAACTTCTAAACGGTGACAGCTTAGGCTATAAAGTTGGTGTCTAGGTATAGTAAAAAGGCTATGCGCTACTCGATGAGACAACTTACAACGCCATCTATCGGCAAATTTTCGAAATAGCGGTCCTATCTCGAAAACGGTGTAAGATACGGGGGAAAAGTCAATTACAAAATTTTAGAACGTCTTCGATTTAGTACGAAAAGACACCTTGAGTGCAATAATGCTAAGAACAAAACGTGTAAAATGCGCATTTGTTTGCACGCATTTTCGGAAATTTTGATGTCATATGACCCGAATAAAAGGAGAAAATGTTATTTTTCGGGCAAAAAGTGACCCCATTATACTTTTTCTTATGGAAATAACTCAACCAGCAGGTGTATGGACCTTTCCGCCAACATTGAAGAACGTATTACTGTTGCTTGTGTTTGCGCACCAACTATATGCTAAAACGTGTGGAAAGTGAAATTTAAACAAGGACTCATATCTGCATTGTAGATGACGTTGAACACTTTGAACACCGAAAATAAAAACTTATTGTGATAACTAATTGTTTTTTCTCGTTTTAACCCGTTTAGAGACGTCACAGTTTCGGAAATCGAGAACAAACAAATGTGCTCTTGAAATGCTCATTTCTTCGTATTAATGTGTACAAGGTATCTTTTTGTGCTAAATCGAAGACGCTCTACAATTTTGTAATTGACCTTTTTCCCGTATCTTGTACAGTTTTCGAGATAGGACCGCTAATTCCAAAATTTGCCGATAGATGGCGTTGTAAGTTGTGTCATCGAGTAGCGCCTAGCCATTTTACTACACCTGGACACCAATTTTATGGCCTAAGCTGTCACCGTTTAGAAGTTAAGAGGGGTGTAACGGATATAAGTTGGAACCCTGTATATTTCAATGCAAATTATAAATAAATGGTAAGGCCACATAAGAAAAGCAAGAAGTATGCGTCCTTAAGGTTGCAGGTTCCCCATCCATACACTAAAACGTTTATTATTTCGCTCGTTATTACAACATATAAATTGGCATCTTTTCTTCTTTGCCCTTAGAAACACATTTGATTTGTATAATGTCTTCCTGGTAATTACCATAACACATTAGTCACGTAATGAATTTTTACGTCACAGTAGATGCTGCCTAATATCAGCTGAATTCAGTTATGCAACCGGGAACCAAACTACACATTTTGAAATATAGCTGTTTTCGGAGAAAAAATTACAGAAAAATTCTAATCCTTCAACCTTAATTATTTCATTGTTTGTAGCTCGTTGTGCAACACATTTGAATTAGCCAAATTCTTCATGGCAAACTACACACACTTAGGAACAGCTTGAAATGATAAACCGGAAATTCAAAAAATGTTATAGTGGGCTCCCAGTGACAGAATTACATACGATTACGTCTCGAAATTTGTATACATAAAATATTTCTTTTTAGCTAAACTTCTTCGTATCTTTGTTCTTATACATCCGTCACTTTTTACGTATGCACCATACACATGGATTTAAGATCAATGAGGTCAGTGACGCTACAGTCATATGACAAAAGTAACTGCGTGTGTCATCTGACATATCATTGCACGATATCTGACACTGCGCAGTGGTATCACGTAAGTTTCTCTCCTGCTCGATACGCAATGGATTCCAAAATGAAATTGGCTTGGTGAGCTCGCGTGCCTCAAATGAACATGAATTGACTCCATTGTGATCTGTCCTGTTATCAGACCATCTACAATTCACAATTAAACTCGTCACCTAAGGGCCGCGAATGGTTTACAGTCAAGCTCATTGTGGCTCAACCAATAAAATAGTACGACATAAAAATTAGAACCACATTCCTACCTTAAGCTGGATTTTAAAAATTTCCATTTATGCACAACTGAAACTCAATTTCGGGTGAAATAGTGCTGTACCGTAGAACCTATATTATCCGAGCTTGACTGGGACCGTAATCACCTCAGAAAATCGGAAACTCGATTATTAGAATCATGACTTTTTTCTTTCGACACGTTTTCCAAAATTATTTGTTTGAAATTATAAAAATATATCCGCAAGCACTACCACATCTGAACATTTTAACCCCTTCGTTTACAACAACGTGTCTGACACGAGCATCGAATTACGGAATTTTCGCTACTTCAATCTGTAATTAAAAGTCACCGTAACAATTAATTTTAAATACAAAAATCACTTGGACACGTTTGAATGTTTCAAGTATCCTTCACCATCTTAAATAGATTGAAATCATAAAAAATATCCCAAATGGGTGGTGGCATCTAATTAGGAGGTTCAATAAAGTCGTAGGGAAAGGGGTGAACAAACTCTGTTATTAGTTATCAAACTTCTTATATGCGGTTTTTAAAGCATTAATTTGTTTTGACAAGAGGATTCACGAATGTTACTGATTTTCGCTACTTCCTTCGCGTTTTCCAAATGATTCCTTAAGAGTTGTTCTCAAAAAATTATTTTACCCCGCTCAACAACGTGAAACTTTCTGGCACATTTACAATCTCATTTTTTCGTGAAAATGCGTGGAATTTCATCACAACATTATTAAATTGCTTAAGAATGGAATAGGGGTTTCTTCCCCTTCTAAATAACTTAAGTTATAAAACATCACCTCCCGATAACGACGTTTTACAAGCCTTCTCATAGTGAAAATCTGCGAAATTCGGCTCCGATGCCAACTTTGATACCCCGTTTCGAAAAATTCGGTAATTTTATTTGAAAAAAATGAAGAACAGAGTTCGCGTTTCAGACAGAGATTCGGTTTTCCGGCAACGGCTCGGTTAACCGAGACCTCGATCGATAGAGGCCCGAATAATCCATGTTCTATTGTAACTACAACTAGCTGAAAGATTTTAATCCTAAAAACTAAACTTGAAGCTAAATTTACAATTTTAAATAATCAATATTTGATTCTCTCATGTTCTCCTACTTTCACTGCTATAGTTGAATATGTTTCGTATTGTGTCTCCAAATAAATTTTCATGCTCTTTGTTTTGCGATAGTCGAGTAATTCAGGTTATATACTTCACAGCTTCATATTCTTTTCTATAATAGCTATATTTTATTAAGCACAAAAATATATAATCAAAACTTTTAGAGTAATAATGTAAGAAGAAAATATTAACACAAAATCGAAAATATGAACTTCTTTACTTCTTTTCAAAAGAAAATAAATTGAATGTGCAAATTTCCATCTAACTTGCTGAAATTGCTGCATTCTATAATATTGTTACTGTCACCGTTGTTTATATGTTCATCTAAAAATTCTTGCTAAAGGTTTTTTTTAATTTTTAGAAGTCTTAACTCAAGTGTCAAAAAGTAGTAAGCCTCAAATTACCATGAACAAAAATACATTGAATTAAAAAATTTCAACACAAAACTAAAACGTATTTTAATTCTTGAAGAAGTATTAGCTGTCTATCACCAAAAATAACACCAGTGTAATGTCTGTGTTATGGCGGTCTCATTAGAAGGAACTATTGTTACAAATAATTAATAGGCCTGCGTTTGTTGCTAAGTACGACAACATTAAATTAACTTTTAGCTGCGAAAAATCAGCTATTTCTGGTTTCTAAGGCGACAGACAATCACAGATCTTACGTCTGCGTCCCTTCTTATGATGTTTAGAATATGTATTTCAACTGTTTATTACTTTTCAATGATATACAAGATATCTTCTGCACGAACTAATTGAACTGTGGCCTGTATATAACAAGTCAAAAGGTTGTGATAAGCATCTAGGTATTTTGGAGATATTCAATTTTTTAAATTTTGGCAAAACTGATAGCGATTTAATTCCCTTTTCAATGTAATTTTTGACGAGGGTCAACAAAGATTTTCACAGAAATGAACGTCAGAGCTATAAATACTTGTTTTTAGTTAAACAGTACGCGACACCTGTAGCTTTTTTTTTCTTTTCGCAGTCAGGAAGTGCGTGGTCGGAGGGCGGTGATTGGCGGAAGGGCTGCGCGCCCCCGCCCCTCTGCGGAGAAAGCCAGGGCTTTTAAAACAAGGGGGCTGTGCCACAATGTCTCTTAGGATGAGCGCGCGAACCAGCATCTAATGATCTGCAACCGCTCAGGTAAGTCTCTTTTCACCAGCTTTACTGGAATTAACATTCCTTTTAAAAAATTTTGATGATGTTTTAAAACTTATTGACGCAGAACACTTAAGATTATCAATTGAATAGAGGAATTCTGTATAATTCTCTTCATTTCAAGTGATTTTAACTCTTGCTGTAAGTTATTTCAATGATAACATAAGCAGTAAATGTACGTCATAAGCCAACGAAGAGTTGATCAAATGTGTATGCAGTAAATCTGACGTAATCCAGAATTATCTAAATTTATTATAAACCATGTTAATTGGAATATTTTTCAATGAATTTGAACAAGTAACATAGCATGCATCTGTTAAATAATCTAGTGTGTGCTAAAAGAAAGAATTAAAAAGCATATCAAAAATTATTGTCAAAGGATTAATACCTATGTTATACCTTTTCACACTAACATAAAAGTCAATACATAAAAGTCAGTACATAAAAGTCAATTGAAAGTAACCTTATAATTCGTTTTTCATTGTTGACAGACATTTGAATAAATTTATATTAATTCCTTCTCGGTCGGCGTCGCGTGACATACGTTCGGCTCTTTTGTGCCCTTACACTATTTAAATCCGTAATTAAATCAACGTAATAATTAATTTTAAATACAAAAATCACCTTGTCACTCTTAAATGTCTCAAGTATTATTTGCCATCTCAAAGAAAATTCTAAACCATTTCGTGGGTGATATTATATTTAAAAAATTGAACATTGGCACATCACTTTTATTAGGAATGTTGAAAATGCAGATCGCTTAACAACTTTAACCCCTTGCCTTACCTTTTTATTTAATCTCCTAATTAGATGACACCACCCATTTAATATATTGTTTATTATTTCAAATTATTTAAGATCTCAATCATCCATATCGACAAAAAACATTATGGACAATTGCAAATTAAACTATAAAATTTTAAAAAGTGTATGAAGCTGAAATTTCTAATTTAAATTTTCTTTCGAAAATACTGGTTTAAATTAAGCAATCAGATATAACGCCCATTTTCACTGAGAGTGAAACTTTTTAAACGTTTATATTAGAAAATTCTTACTGAAACCAAGATTTTAAATAAAACACCTTAAATCTCTTAAGTGTTCTTCGCTTCAACTTATTTAAAAAAATTAAGCAGTTTAATAATTTTTTTCAACTTCATTCAAAAAGTTAAGAGCACATGCACTTAAATCGTGTTCTTTAAATTTCATTAAGAAATAACCCTTGTTCGATTACTTAAGCAGACGGAAGTATTATCACTCGGAAGAACTCAAGTGAAAAGAAGTCACTCGGAGAAATTTCCATTAATGAAGAATTTCACCATCCTTATTCCAGTTTTTAAGCCTCGAATAGTTGTCATGTCATTTTGGTTTTAATAGTTTACACAGTAAAACCTGTCTATAACGATATTGTAGGGACTTAGAAAATATACTGTTATAAACAAGTTATCGTTATAGACATTTCGAGGATTTGCGCATCAAATGTTTATGTGCGCGTGCATGTATTTATATACTAACATATTTTATTAAGCTTATTGATTCATCTTACAAATAAATAGCTGATATAAAATTGTATTTTATAAACATATAAAATATACTATTTTATATATCAAAATAAAATTTTATATTTAAGCTTTTCTTAAGAACTTAAAAATGAAAATTTTAGTTGATACTTTGTCGCATCGTCATTTACGACATCTTTGGATCTTTATCGTTTGTTATCCACTTTCCCTTTTTTTCCACAGCGTTTTGAATGTCTTTTATTTTTATTTCAAAATTAGCTATCGTCGATTGAAAAATGTTTACACCACACCATCCTGGATTCAAGGTGTTAACGGATCAAAAACGAATTTCAAGGATCAAGTGGTCAGTCCAATTTGCTAAATGCGAATGAACAGGTTTATGCCCACCAGGAGTCAGAACAACAAACATCTGTGCGCATTAAAGTCCCCTCCCCCATATCGCCTTGTTGCAGAAGGCTGCAGTTTCTATCCCCTCTCCCTCCGATTCCCCTATTCTCTGACTTTCTTGACCATATGATGTCGTTTTCCTAGATAAAAAATTGGGATTGTACTGTACCAGATTTCTAAAGAGATAAAACTGTCGTTATAGACAGGTGAGCTAAAAAAGTGATTATCACTGTAGGCAGGTTGAAAATACATTGAGTAAATAGGAATTCCGCCGGGATCAAAGAAAGTATCGTTATAACAGTATAGTTGTACACAGGTTTCACTGTATTGCCTTTGCGTTTGAAAATGTAGCACTGTTTCTATTATCTGAACTAAGATGGTCAGAAAAGAATTAATAGGTGTTCGTAAAAGCCTAAATTTTATCAATAAATGAATAATAGAACATTCATCTAATATAAAAATAAATAAGTAAATATAAATAATAAGTAAAATCGGTCGTTGAAGAAAGAGACATGAACCACACATACTATTCCACTCCTGAAATAATTATATGCTTACGTTTTGAATAACTGAAGATTGGAGAATTTGGAAAAGTGCAAAAGAAGCAGTTACCCGAATAGGATGCTTAAATAAAGCCAAAATGACCAAAAATAAGAATGCTGAAATCTGGTTTATTGATTGATACACTGGGTTTTATTTCTAATTTGTCATTAAAAAAAACGAATTTCTTTTAGAGAAACGAATCCAGTTACAGTGTATTAAATAATAAACACAAATTATGCGAAAGAATTTTAAATCTCCTTTGCAAACTGCTGAATCAGAAGAAACCTTGTGCGCGTCATTGCTAAGTTAAATAAAATTCTCAGGGCCAAACTCTGCGAGCAATGGCCAATTTTGAAAAGTTAGCTTCAAAAAAGTCAATATAGCAATCCTGAAAGAAATAGAAATAATATGACTCAATTATATGTTCATATTGAACCGAGATCTTTATTAAGAATATTTATGCGAAAATCAAGAACAAATTTTTGTAAAACCGTTTTCATTTAAAATGAACTATTTGTTCTGGTTCGTTTCAGAATAACCCATTGATTTGTTTATGAAAAAGGCCATTTTTTTCAAGCAATATTTTTTAATTTGCTTAATTATCTGAGCAAAATATTTTTCTTTATTTTTGAAATGTGAAATCAGATTACCTTCAAAGTATTTCGTGTAATGCAGAACTTTTGATAATAATCTGGAATTTACAGTATATCAATTTAAAAATAAATACTTAGACTAGCAATTAAAAATTAAGCAGTAGAAACTCATTTACTCGTAAATTGAACAAATTAATTAAAAACCAAACCTCTCTACATTTCGATTTTTAATACAGTGAACTCCATGTTTTTAAACAGGTGTTGAGAAAAAAATTCTTAGTTATAGGATAGAACGCTGCCCCATGCTGCTGCAGCCATTACTCGATAGAGGAGTGTTAAAAATTTTCTAAAAAATATTTAAACATTTTATTTTAACTTACCACACTAGACTGATATCATATTCGCTACAATGTTTGCATATTTATTATCTTGGTTGACTTCAAACCATTCAAAGGTCGCTAATTTTAGGTTTCAATGGATGCTTGTTGTTCTTGAAACGATGCTAGCAAGCATATGGAAATTGACATTTTATTCCGAAAAATAACTTAGCTCTGATATAAGACCTTATACACAACATCCTTAACATATACTTTTTCCTTACATGAATGGTGCTTTATTTATTTTCAAAAAAATATTTTTAAAAATCATGCACACTTGCTTGATGCAACAGTCCACAAGCTTCGCCTTACAGACGACAGTAATTTCTATCCTGTGCGATCCTGCATTCGTATAGTAGTATATAGGAAGAATTATAATATAATTTTAGCACCTCGTTTGTTTTCCAATATTTATCTTTACCTGTCTTGGTCGTGCTTTTTAGAAAGATGAAGTTACTTTACAAATGGAGAATGTATTTTTTATTTCCATTAAAATGGAAATGAATGCTGATTTCTATGGATCGTTTCCAGAAAAGCAACTAACTAATAAAAGTAAATAACACTTGCAAAGACTCAAAAACATACTGTTCAGGAACGGATTCCAAGACTACCACTTTTGGACGATTTTACGCCGGAAAGGGGTGTTAGGCAATGAGTCATATGAGCGCAGTTCCGGAGTTCTTTGTTAGATCACGCTCAGTAAAATGCAAACATAACCCTTCCATTCTTCACTTTTTCCCTATTTTGATGAAAATAACTCCGCCCGGCGCATGCGCAAAAGCGCGGAGGGTTTCCGAATCCGTTGCTAAACAATACATATTTAAAGGCTCACAAAAGAACCCTGAAATAATGCCCAAATTGTTCCTCTAAAATTTCTTCTAAAAAGCTATAACTAAATAAAAGAAAATAATATTCCAAGTGAGTTGAAACAAATCCTTTATTAGTAGGTTATTCGATTAGAGGGTTTGTATCCTTGTCAAAACTTCGCTGTGTATTCAAAAATAAGCAAATTATATTTAATAATCAAAAAACTTTTCTTTTGTTGATAAAAAAAAATATTTTTAGCTATGCTTCCAAAGAGTAATTCAAAAATAGTGAAGAATGCCGATATCAATAAAATAGAGTCTTATTTAAAAAAACAGACATTTCAGAGCCTTGATTTTAACCTTTATTGAATATATTGTTCCAAAAATCGTTCTGTGGGTGTATGGTGTAAACACGCAGGATAATGGAGAATCAAGGTTTATTCTGAAATATGCAGGAAAAACACGCAGCACAGGTAACAGGAACAGTAACTGTTGTACAGATTAGCAACACAAACAGACAACAATTCACTAGTAATAATAGTAACAGCACTTTCGGATTTAGAAACACAAACAGTCAGTAAATCGCTAATAATGACAGTAACAGCACTTTCAATGGCTCTCAGCTCACCGGCTTTCCAGCTCGCACTGCAGACGAAACTCCAAAGTCGTTCCTCTAAGGCGTTCGCACTCCGTTTATAAACACTGCTCGACTGGTTGTTACGTCACATGGAAATATCTAGCATATTCTAGTATCTCCTCTCCTAATGGAGATATCGAGAAAATGATCGCATATTCGGGAATCTCCAAAATGGTCGCCAAGGTCAGGGGTCCAGGCCTGGCCGCTGCCCGTCACTCCATGCTTACCCCTGTAAAACTCCCTTACCAACTATAAGACTAGCGAGGCAGGAAAGCGACATTAAATCTTTCTAACAATATGATGAGTTGTTTACTATCGAAATTTCAATTTTCCTAAAATTCGTGTTCAAGAGGAGGATCCTAGATAAAAAAAAAATGGTAAAAGGTAATTCAGTTTTCCTAATTTTTTTTTAAAAAGAAACTTTCATTTCAGATTGTAAAAAAGGAAATGCCAGTCTCATGTAAAAGTTCATCGAAAAATTCCTAGAGTTAATGAAAAAAAAGTCATGAAACTTCAATAAATTTTTTTGTTGATTTTTTAAACACTGCTTCTACGACATTAAATTTAAAGCATAGTATTTTACAATATATACAAATTAATGCATGCAGTAATAATTAAAGATTTCAGCTTCGAATTAATTGGATGTGAAATGAAAATGATTCATAGATACCGTATACCGCATTTTACGATAATTAAATACCTTATTTTAGACATCAAGAGTTAAGCTACTTCCAAAATTATCTTTACGAAATATGTGTTTTGAAGTGTTCTCAATAGAATATCACAATACCTTGAAAAACCAAAATTACTTTTATTGTTGACTCTTCCACTGAATGTGTGTCAATAGGTATTGAAGTGAATTATGCGACATTTCAGATATACACATTTTAAGATATGTGTAAAAAAAGTAATTTCATATTATGTAAAATATAAAAAATATTATTTAGAATATTTTTTATGCACCTGGAAAATCTTTGATCACTGAAATAAACTAACATGACAATCATTTTTACTTTTGTCTTTTAGATTTTTAACCGAATCTTTATATGGAGAATAAATCTGTATTCTTAATAGAAATAGGGGCTTATCCAAATCTATAAATTTTATAATTCCTCATCTGTTGCTTCAAAATAATGAGAAACAAAAACAAAAACGGTCAATGCCTAAACAGAAGTTGAGTAACAAGAACTCCTAAAAGTATTTCTGTATTCCGTTATAATGATTTGAATCGACTAAATTAGCTTTTACTCCAAACAGAAAAAAAATGTAGGGTAACTCTTTTTCAACCAAGATACAGAAATAGGCGAAATAAGTTATTTCTGCAAGCGTTAAATAGTCATTTTCGATTTTAAGATAGAATAAAAAATTTACTATTGCCAAAACAGAAAATCGACTTCTTTCTCCAATTCAAAGCTGACTGTCTGCTGTTTAAAATTTTCCTTCTATTGCGTGCGAATCTGAAATCTTTCTTTCAAATCTGATTTTTCTCCTCAAACTTTAAAATTAAAATGCCCACTTTATACATCACTCTCAATGTTCCAAAGTGTCTTAGTGGGCTATTCAAGGCTGAAATTGTGATCCTGCATCATATACATGAACAAAACGTACCATTTGAAAGGAATTGTAATCTTCAAAATGTTGGCATGACGATAAGTTTTTTTAAGGGGACACTAATTTTTTCACTAACTTCACAATTCCAATGGAAGCTTCCATTTTCAATATGATAAATAAAGGTAGTATGCCAAAAGTTGGCTAGATAAAAATTTTGGTTTAATTACCTTCAATATATGAAAGATATTAAGCTTTTTAAAAAAAAAAATACAAGAAAGAGGGTTCATCTTCATGTTTAGTTAGGTAAAATCTATACCTGCCTGTTGTAATCAGCAGTAGACTTGTCGTTTAAGTAGGAAATTAAAAACTATCATAAATAATATGATCCACTTTTTAATTCTTAAAATTTATCAAACAAAAAAGTTTTACAAATTAATTCTTTTTCTATACAACGATAATCTTGTAAATTTAAAATATTAAATTATAAATATTTCCAGTTTTCTTATTTTCGAGGTATTAATTATAACGGCAATGTTCAAAAATTACAGCGATATACGAAGCTACTGGAGTGAATTCATAAGGTAAAATTGAATTTATAGCTATACGAATTTTTACCATTAGCATAATCCAATCACCTCATATTTATGATTTCCATTTCTCTTCACGTCAAAGTATGAATGTTAAAAGTGCACACTTAATAATTATATAACTGCATTATAAAACTTTTTAAAATTTAATTTTAATAATTTTTCTGTAAAGACTTTTCACAAAAAATTTCTTTTTGAGTTTCATTCCGTGAAACCCAGTTTTCGCCATGCCAAGATTGAAATATCAAGCTACTTTTTTTCTCGCCGGATTGAAATACCGAAGTAGTGGTATCTTATACATCGTTATTTCCAGATAACTTTTTGCAGCAATTTCGATACGTTCTTATATAACAATAAAACAGAAGTTAATATTTATTTAACTAAACTATCTGCGCAATAATTGTTTCAAATGCTAATCATGAAAGTTATTTCCCTCTGTAATTTTGAGGATGCCCCATAAGTGCAACGTATTCAAAGTAGAAGCTCAAAATTTACTGTAACATATATGAAGGAGCTGAAATTTTGCATGACTATATAATATGGCCTTCTCATTTCGTTTCTGTTAAAATTAATGGGCGTTTTTATTCAAATTATTTTAATCATGAATTTTTATAAATTATATAAAAGCTAAAATTATTTTGAAATCAAAAATATATGTGGATTACGAGAAGACTTCTTCGTATTACTATAAAAAAATGTTGAGTCAATCAATATGTTATTTCTCAAGATTCAATAAAAGTGCATATTTTTATTTTAACATTCAAGTCTCAAAATTTTATTTCCTCCTATTTTTGAAACCAATAGACATAGAGAAATGCAGTTTGATCTTCCAACGCAAAATCTGATGCAATTTTGAAATTCGGTGACAGAAATGGGTGTTGCTATTAGAAAATTTGAAGTTAGTCCGTGTTTTAGTAAGTAGACAACTCCTTAAGAAATTTCTAGACAAAATTCCTTAAGAGGACATTAATTCCTTTAAAATTATTCGTTTTCAGTGCACGCTGGACGATGCCAGAACGAAGCTCAGTGTTTCATTTTTTCCCCGCCAACTTGTGCATCTTCTCATCCTCACATAGTGATTTGCGACAAATTGACAGATTCATTTGCTTTCCTTACTTATCTAAGTACATGCTCAGCTCAATCAATGAGAACAACTTTTGGGAAACAAATTTTAAAACTGGCTGCAACTTTACCACAGCAATTAATACATTCCAAAATTGCTTTGAAACACTACTCTCCTACTCTCTATGAGGTTCTCTATTATTATTAATATTATTAAAACACCCTCTCAGAGTAAATAAGAATTCCAGATAGAAGGGGAAAGCCATAAAAATAAAAAAAAATTAGCACACAAGGTATTCTGAAAAAGTCCACTGAGATTATTTTAAAGGCTTTCTTAGTCAATGCTTTTCTTCATGTAGAATCTTCATATTTCGTGCCAGGGTTCTTTTGTTTTGAAAAATATTTTTGCACCAGGTCGACAAATTTCCAACACTAGGCTTGGTGAAATGAAAGGTGTTTATCACCGGTGATGCTTTTCTATCTAACAGTGTCTATGATCAGTAACAAGGCAAGATGAAAATACATAGAAAGTTAATAGCTGTCGGATCATTGTTAAATAACATAATACGTAAAACGCCTAAAATAGACCGATTTATAGGGCTGTGAATTTCATAATTTTAAACCAATCAGTGGCCTCTTCGACCAAGCGCTGCGTGTTGATTAGAAGATTTTGCTCGGCCACTGAAACGGTCTAAAACAGTAATATTCAAAGCTTCATAACTAAATCACTTTTAGTCGCAGAAGAGTGGATCCTTTTTGTTTAAAATGTTAGTGCGTCAAGAATATTGTACTAAATATGACTCCTATAACTGGGGGACTATATAAAAATTTCAATTTTGTAATTTTTTTAGCTACATTTATTAATTCAAAAAGCAGAAAAGATAATTCCTTGCGTAATTAAAGCATTTTTCCAACTGGAAGCAAATGCTTATCTCTAATAGTTAAAAAAATTAGTACCCTGTATACAGGGTGTCCACTAAAGTCCCTTACCACCCTTTTAACTACCAAATGGCTACAGCTATCTTCATAAGAGTGGTGTCTAGGTATGGTAAAGTGACTCTGCGCTATTGGATGAAACCACTTACACCGCCATTTGGTGGAAAACTGTGGAGTTAGCTTTATTACCTCTAAAACAGTACGAGATAGAGGGAAAAAGTGAATTACAAAGTTGTACAGAATCATCGATTTAGTACAAAAAGACACCTTGTAGACGTAAACGCGTAGAACAGAACGCTTAAAACAAGTATTTGTTTGTTCGCGATTTCCTACACTGACACATGACAAAACATTCTTAGAAAGAAGAAAAACAACTAGTTATCACTTTATTTTCGATGTTCAAACTTCTCTCTGTCAGCTACAATGCACATCTGGACTCTTGCTTGAACTTCATGCACACGGTGTAGCATAGTTTAGTGACGTCACAGTTTCGGAAGCCGCAAACAAATATATGTGCATTTTAAGCGTTCTGTTTTTAGCATTCTTGACCATAAGGTGTCTTTTTGTACTAAATTGATGACGCTCTACAACTTTGTAATTTACTTTTTTCCTCTATCTCGTACCGTTTGAGAGATAATAACGCTAACTCCACCGTTTTCCATCAGGTGGCGCTGTAAGTGGTTTCATCCAGTAGCGCATAGTCACTTTACCATGCCTAGACAGCACTCTTATGAAGATAGCTGCAGCCATTCGGTAGTTAAAAGGGTGGTAAGGGACTTTAGTGGGCGCCCTGTATAAACCCGTATGCAATAAACATGGAGAACGGCCTCTGTGCTTCTAAAGATTTGGCTCTGTGTTTCCTTCAGAATGGACCCCATGCAGCGTGTGAATCTATAGACGGATCGAAGGACCACCCTCAATGATACTCGTTAACTGAGTACCTCTTATTGTGCTCCGAGTTCAACTATTGAATATCCTGACTTCGCATCCACGTTTTCATGCCCCCCTCCTTCAATGTGAGGAGAAATTTAACAAATAATTCAAATCCCTCACAAAACAAATAAGTATTCAACAGAAGAGGAAATATTTTGCACTTTATATTCTTCATTTGTTTCCCCTTTGTACGCAAGTTTGTAATGTAGCTTTTTATTTTCTTTCCAAATTGCCTACTTTTTCTTCATAATAATTATAAACGTCATTTGCGTCTGAACTTCAATTTGTAATTTCACTTTAAATTTTACTTAATAGGAAATCCAGATAATGACTAATATCGAATTAGTATCAATAAATGCTTTGAGTCAAGAGATTGTTTTTAGTCCTCTTATCATAGAAATACCAAAATGAAAATGAAAAACCAAAGGGGACTGCAGTGAAAGTTTTTTTAACTTTAATAATTTATTTTGGAGAATCATATTAGCAATGGTCATGATAACTATTTTGTTCTAAAATGTCAAATTAAACAAATTAGAATTAAGGCTGTTTAAAACAAACACGACCTCCCTGCAAAAAAAAAGCAACAGCAAGGAATAAATAAGCTATTTACAACCAAATTCATAAAAAAATACGTATGTGATATGTAAATAGTAGCTGTAACAAAAGAATTTTTTTTATTTCTTTTTATAGATCTTTACCCAGCTATCTAGTTTTTTTTAAAAAAAAGTAGATTTATGACTGAGTTATAAAATCTTACTTTTCACGACATTTGTGATTTTAAATTTTAACCTAAATTTTGATTTGAGACAGTCAGGTAACTTATGCTTTCGAGCTGACTGTTCAAAAGAAACTGTTCTTTTAAAATTGCAATCCGAAATGCAAAATTTATTCTTAAATTTAAGCATTTTATACATGCTATCCACAATTTTTCAAAACAGATTTTTATGTTCGAATCTTTTGTGCTCCTTTCTTCAGTTCAACACACCCAAAAGCAAAAAAAAAAGAAAAAGTTCAAAATGCCAGGCCGTTGAAGAGCATTTTGCACTTTTTGGGCGCTCTATTTTTACGCTGGCAATAATGGGTTTGCTGGCGCTGCAATTATCAAGACGGAATTAAATGTAAAGGGGAGGAAAAGGCGAGATTCAATTCTGAAATGTTTTCTTTAAATCTCATCAAATTTGGATCCCCGCCAAGAGCATAATAACGAAGTTGCAGCAGGCATGTCCCCTTCTATTTCATTACGCAGAAAGGGCGCATCGTGTCGAGGGAAAAGGACGCACTGAGTTTTTGAAAATCAATTTTCAACAAAGTAATCTAAAGGTGACAAAGCATTTTCATGCCGGATTCGATTTTCAACAATACAATTTTTGTACAATGGAATAATAATGTGGGATTATAGGAATAAAGAATTATGTTTATATACTTTAGTGAAAAAACGAATAAAAGATATTAAGCAAATAAACATTGTTATGCAATGTACGTATAAAATAAATTTATTAAAAACAATTTTTAAAACATTTATATTAGTTTATTTTATTAGTGTAGTTTATACAATAGAATAGTAGTGTAGGATTATAGTAATGAAGAATTGTGTGCATATACTTTTGGTGAAAAAAAACCCGAATAAAAGATATTAATCAAATAAAATTGTTATACGAAGTACGTATAAAATAAATTTAGAAAAAACAGTTTTTTAAAAACACACATATTAGTGTATTTCATCAGTATAGTTTATTTTGCTTATTTTCTCCTTTTTATTCTTTAATTCATATTTTATTATTATAAAAACTTTGATATCTTGAAATCATTTTTTTTCTCAAATTCACTACCAGGGGTCGCAACTTGTATGGAATCAAAATTTAATTTAAATGATAGATTAACTGATAGTTAAATTCTGAAAATATTAAAATAAAATATTCTCATCGAGAACGCATAAGTGTACAAAGTTGCAAATCTCTTGCATATAAAGAAGTGAGTGAATTACAAAATTGCATCTTTACAAACATGAAACAAGTCAAGTTAAATAAAAGGATGTAAAAATGCACATTTTCAGTTCAGTTTTTGGAGACAGTTTTGGATACGAACAGAAAGAGATTGATTCGTTATTTTTATTAACCCCTATCATTACTCGTCGCACAAATTTGATAAAATTTGCTCAAAAATCATTGAATTTTTTTTATTGATGTTTTTAAATGTTTATAAAATTCTAAATCGATTAATATAATAAACACTATATTTTTCTTTAAGTTTAAAGGATTTTTTTTTAAGATGCAAAACTGTTCACTAACATACTTTATGTTACCTTTTATCTGGCTTTCCTCGCACCTTTCAAAACATCTTCTTACGGAATAAATCTACTTATTATTGTTGTATAATCTAATTACAAACATTGTTTTACCATCTATTAAACAGCTGTGTCAATAAAAATTATATGTTTGCGATAAAAATGGGAATTTCCATGGCTTTTTATCGCAAAACCGTGGCCTGTGTGAGAAACGGGCACGACAAATTTTTTTCGAATTGGCTGCCCGTATGAGAGACGGGCACGACGATGGTTAAAATAAAACACCTCACAACACTATTTTATCAAACGCCAGGTTGCGAGTATAATGGAGTGGACTCACGTGACGCCATAGTCTCATGGAAAACTACTCATGACTTCGAACGTCCTTTTTCCTCCTGTAAGATGCGCTGTGAATTCCAAAATTAAATTGGAGTGGCGTTGAACTGACTCCATTTAAAATCTTTAACTATTAAGAACAAATTCATTGCCAGGTGACGCCTCTAGTATTGAATAAAAATTAAAAAAATAATCGAGTGATTGATAATTAAGTTCTGAAAATATTAAAATATTATATTGCTATCGGGAATTTCAGAGCTCTAGTATCAGGAAATAAATTAAAAATCTATAGCAAAATTTCATCTTTAAAAACATGAGAAATGCCAAGTTAAGTAAAAGAGTGTAAAAAGCAGATCTACTTTATACAGCCGCGTGTCAAACTTTCAAATTCCACCTCCGAACGATCTTAAGCTCGGTTAGTTTATTCAAAAATAGCACTTTGAATTCGAATGGGTTCTTTAAAACGAACCCTTGTCCGAAAATGAAAGAGCAATTTATTTATAAAGCAGCATTTTTTCCGAAGTGTATGTTTACACTTCGAAAATGACGCTGCTTTTTGCCGTTGGTATTTCTGGTAAGACTTCGAATCTCATCCAAGTAGACAAGATTAAAATTCGAGCCATCGAACTCATTTGCATGATCATTGAACAACTCGCTGTGAATATATTTTAGCAGGGATTTAACTTCAGAGAAATATACAAAAGAAAAGGTTCGGGTCTCCAAAGCGCTTTTCAATATATCTTTTTTCGGATCTGTTCTAAAGCGTTTTCCCGCCTCTTTCTACTCATGAATAGAAACCTCTCATGTACTTCTTCGTGCTGCAGCTGACTTCATTTTATGCAGGATTTCATTCACATCGTTTGCATTTAGAAATGTTTAGTGTTTGTTGGAAACCGCACGCAAAAATTTCATATATTTCCGCAATATTTAGGAAGGCGTGTATTCTGTATTTTGCAGATGTGTATGCCTTATTTTTTTTTAAGTTTCGTTATTTTTCGAAAAATCTTCAATGTTAACATTCATTTTATAGTTTTCCAGAATATTTCATACATGAAGGTGAAAATTAAACATCATTATGTTTTAATGCATAGTTAGAAACACATTCTAAGACAATGCATGCATAGTTATCAACTAACTGTATAGATTTCAACAAAAATTCTTAGCCTATTTGTATGGAATAATAGAGTTATTTCATGTCAACGGGAAGAACGCGAAATACTCTGCATTAATTTAATTTTGGAATCCATTGTGCATGTTGCTGGGAGGGAAAAAAGTATCGTCACATTGCAGCGTAAGATGCTACAGCTTAGTTAGATGTCAGGTGGTATGAACAGACACGTTTGTCATGTGAATATGACGTCACATTAATCGACTCCACTATGGTGAACAGAATGAAGATAATAAACTAACAAGATAATACGTAATATTCGAATATTATTGCATTATCCCATCGTAATAACAATACAATAAATATTGGAATTAAACAAAAATTCCAGTTAAGAAAACTGGGGTTAAACGAGAACAAAAAGAAAATTTTTAAAAAGACGTTAAAGATTTGTTTCTCTTGCTTCTTTCGTGGATAAATGAAAATTTATCAATACACGATTCAAATCATCTCTATAACACTATACTCATCCAAATCGGTTGTCAGAGACTTCTTGCTTAATAATAAGTATTTCGTGTATAAATTTAGGCTGACTCTAGACTTTCTAGAACGAACGATCTGTTAACGATAAAGTAAAATAATAATTAATGAACAAACTTTAAAAAATCAGCTAATGATTTTATTCAAGCACAAAAAATGTGTACATTTCCGAATAAAGTACAACTATCTATAAATCTTTCTGATTTAAATCTTCTTAAATATAACTCCTCTTAAATATGACTTCTTAGTATAACTCAAAAAGAATTACGGGAATTGATCCTTATATCACATTATTAAACGGATTTTCTTTACATAAAACGAATTTTGTGATTTTTAAGAACATGACCAAACAGCCAAACAACAGGATACCAAATTTTTCTATCACATGTCCATTAATTTTTCAACTGAACTGTTTAAGATGATGACTCAAAACGCATAGAAGTGAAATAAATAATACAACAGAAATTTCCCCATTTGAAGGCAGAGCAACAGTTCCACGAGAGCTCACAATCACATAACGAAAGCAATTGCGCATGACATCTAACAACTAACTCTCCGTTATCTTATACAGTGCTGTAACGTCACTTCCTTTTTCCATCTGTAAGATGCACAGTAGATTGGCATAAGAGGCTTATGAGTTGAACATGAGCTGACTCCATTGCAGTTCTTTTTGCTTTGAATGCTCATCGGCAATGCCCACATTCTTCAAGAAATATCGTTGAGGCTATAACAAAATTTAAAGGAGATTCGAATTTGTAGTCGGAAACATTGTAGCATGATGGAAATCAAAATCATTCAAAGAAAGCAAGAAACTAAGATAAAAACTCTGAGAGAATCCAATTAAACAAACAAGGAATTCATTCTAGTCCATTTTATCAAGGGCTAAGGACTTTATTCGAAATGGATACAAAAAATTTGGAAAGTTTTTCTGTAAGAATCTTGCATTACGCCAAATATAGCTTCTCTTAGCCCGAAATTTCCCAACAAAAGACAAAGGAGATCGGTACCATCTAAAAAGCATTTTTTTAAAAGAAAGAGGAAAACCGAACACAATCATAAAAATGCTAATAAGATTGATTCAAAATATCATAAGCCTTCGGGCTTTTTAGATGATACTGATCTCCTTTGTCTTCTGTTGGGAAATTTCGGGTTAAGAGAATCTTTATTTGGCGTAATGCAAGCTTCTACCAGCCAAATTTCCCAAATTTTTTTAATCCATTCCGAATAAAGTCCTTAGCACTTGATAAAATGGACTAGAATGGATTCCTTGTTTGTTTAATTCGATTCTTTCAGAGTTTTTATCTTAGTTCTTTGCTTTCTTTGAATGATTTTGAGTTCCATTGCATTTTATTTTTTGTATGCAGCTGCAATTGCGCTCTACTTAAACACTGTATAAATTGTATTGTTTAAATTTTGTTATTTTGTTGTTTCTGTTTCAAGTTCAAGTTAAATTTTTTTTACTTTTTCTAGTTGATTGTTTTTAAGCTCTATTGTAGCATGATAATGTTTTAGACTTGATGCTTCTATCCTGTCTTCGTCTGGTTTTATTGCGTCAACCATCTCATTCGAGTGTGGCGGTAAAGGCCCAAGATCCAGATGATTTCGCGTGCTTCTTTTATTTTGTTCAAACATACAGTCCTTTTCCCTTTTAATTATTTATTTTCACGAATACCACACCTATACATTTGAGACACAACATTTAGAAAATAATTATAACATTTTAAATCGGCCAATTCACCGATTCCATGCTTCGGACCCCACTCGTCCATTTTTTATCCAGACTGATTAAATTCCCATCGGATAGGGAAGATGAAAGCTAACAAAATCCCTTTATAGGGATTACTGTGGCCTAACTTATGCTTTGCTTAACGACAGTTACATCAAGCAATTTACAGACAGAATACAAAGAAAGAAAAACATTTTCATGTTAAAAAAAAACGTTTTAAAATATTTTAAAGAATTTATTAGTAATAAACTGAAAAATCTAATATTTATTTTTGCTTAATCTCTCCGATGGCTATTAAAATATTCACATTTGTTAATCACAATCTTGCTCTTTTGTTGCACGGGGTTATATTAAGGAAATTCATAGTTACAAGGTGTGTTTAAAACTGATTTTACAAAAAAAATTAAAGAAATATATATACATATATGAAAATAAAACTAGTATCACTGAAAAGCTTTTTTTTTTAAATTTTAAAGCGGTGTAAAAATGGTTTTTGTGCGATGATTTGCTCTGAACATATGAGAGGAAAACGGTGAAATTTCAATTATTTTTTAATTAATTAAAAACCTTATTAAAATTTCGAAAAACCTTTTCTTAGTGAGCACGAACTACCCAAGAAATAACTACGAGCCAAATTTGGTAGCTGTAGGTCAAACGGTCTGCCCTGTAGAGCGGTTGTTACAATTTTTGCATCACGCATGTCGTATGGCGCAGTTAACAGAAAGTATACCAGCCTGTAAACTAGTAGCGTAGAGACCGGAGTGCAAGAGGGTATAAATGCTCCGGCGGCCATAGAGCCAAATCTTATTGCATTTATGCCACTTTTTTAAAGCAAAATATGATGAGGTAGTATAAAAATACTATTATTCGGGCATCATTTATGCTTGCTAACCACAGTGGCGGCGAGTTCGGGGGGGGGGGGACAGTCGCCCTCTACTTTTTTTTAGGAAAAAATTAAATTTTTATTTCATTTTAGCTTCCTAAAACAAGGAATTACAAAAAAGCAATAGTGCTCGGGAAAATTAGCTAATTTTTTAAACTAAAATTTTAAAATTTTGTTGTCTTCCCCTTATACTCCTGGGTCTTTTAGATGACTATAATTTTTTTGCCCCCCTCACTTTTTTTCACCCAATCGCCGCCACTGTCTAACCATTAATGACGAATAGGATTAATATATATATGTAATAAATTAACACTTTCCTAATTTTAAAAAACGTTACTCAAAATTTAATCCGTAAAATTATTTCTACTTAAACTCTAACATTCAATTAACTGTCACTTTAACTGGCTGAAATCCAGTTTCAACCACTCTAATGATCGGGAATTCCCCTCTTTTCCAATATTACTTAATCTCGCTGCAATGGTACAACTTCCTCTTTTTAAAACCATGTAGCTTCCTATCAGACGCCCGTTTTGGCTTGCCTTGTTTTGTTCGTCGCCGGTGACCGCGCTTTGCGTCTATTTATACTTTAACAATGGCTTGATATATTTCCGAATTATTTAAAATTACCTGAAACCTATCGATTAAAGCATGATTGAATAAAATAAGCTCATCTTCATTCGTCAAAGACTGCCTCTTCATTGGATTAGCCAACACTAGTTGAAATTATATATATATATATATATATATATATATATATTATTCTCCTGGCGCCGCTTACCTTTGCTACGTCACTGACCATGGCCCATGGCACAAGACGTTAGTGGGTTTCTGTCACTTTTTTAAGCCAAATACGATCAAGGGACGGAAAATTCGATGGCCTAGGTGCCTCTCACACAACCTAAATCACTAAAGATGATTGGGGGGGGCGATAAAATCACATTATGACCCTGGCACCACTTGTCCTCGCTACACCACTGCTGTAAACATTATCATGTTAAAAAGCTAGAATAATCTTATTACTTTATACAGTGCTTATCATGAATTATTATCCTTGTTCTTTTCAGGTACTATGGGAAGTACATCGCTGGTCTCGCTGCGCAGTAGCGTTATTTTATGCGTTTTATGGCTAGCTCTAGCCGCAGAAATGGAAATAGACCCTGTATGGGAAAATATTTTCAAAGCCAGGTATTTTGTTTTTCGCTTTAATTTATCCATTTTGTGTTACATTGCCTTTTGTTATGATGAAATAATCAAAGAAGCCAGCAAACCGTTCGGTGCAATTTTAATAACGCTGTATGAAAATAATGCGAAATTTTCTTGAGAATTTTTCCTCATTGTAGCTATCAAAATTCCAAACAGTAAAGCTTTTAGATGTCAATTTTGACAATGATAAAAATCTTTAAACTGCTGAATAAAACCTAGAAAGACTTTTTTTCTACCTTTTATTTTATGTTTATTTTACTTTTTATGGTAGTATTTACTTGGGCCAGCATAACATTTCTGAAATTGTTTATAGCGGAATTCTAATTTTGGTTTTGAATTATGAACAAATGGATCTTTAAAATTGTAAATATTTTCTTTTTATCAGGTGTCAGCCATTCCACAAGCGAAAAAATCTGCAAAAAGCTTTTCGGTAAATATCTGCAATGTTGGCCGCCAGTGTTAATATGTATCCATATAGCTGCAAACGTTTTTCAGTGTATGATGCAAGTCAAAACTTATTTGCCGGATAAAACGGACAATGTGGCATTTTATTTAAAGTTGACTATCCATTGCCATAAACTCTGTAGTTAAAAATTCTTTATCAAATCTCATGTTGCATTTTTCATTTATAAGAAGTATTTTTTTATTCCGTTTCTTATAATAAAATCAGCGTTCAATTTTCTTTAAAACAATTTACAAACAATTATATTTATTGCAAAATAATATAAATGTTGGTTAAATTATATATCCATGATGAAGTTTTTAATACTTCCTGTAACATTTGTTGTAAAGTCTTGTAACAAAAATGCATGGAAAACAAATTTATTAATCATTAATTAAACAAAAAAAAATGAATCCCCAACAAAAATGTAGAGAAAAATGGGAATGTTTTCTCTCGACTTTCTCGTGCATTCCATATAAAGATGTCACTTAAATACTAGACATTTCGTTCCCTTCTGCTTCTCGGAAATATGCCAACCGGAATCACGTGATTCGGGAGAGGTGTGGCTTACGACTGGGACTGGCATCCATCTTGCTCATTGCATATTTCGTTGTCGTGCTCAGACGCAAACAGACATAATTCCAAAAATGAATTTCTCGGTCTGAAGAAAGTCTAAAACAAGGAGATTCAACAAAATCAAGAAGTGGAATTTTTTTGAAGACAACAATACTTTTCTCTATGTATAACCCGGTATATGAAAAATCAAAAAATTTCCTCATTAGTAAGAACAAATTTTCAGATTTTTTTATAAATTCCCATTCGTTTTTGGTCCATAAAAACAGAGAAATCAATTTTGTCATGCTATTTACAATGATGTTTGTTGAAAATTGCTGTTCTTCCTCCAGGAGCGACGATGACTGGCGAACAGTGTGGCACACGGAAAGACACCGCAGATGTTACCACGACCTCCTCATACACATGGACTGGGTTTGCCAGAAAGATATTTACGCTGTTAAGAGGAAGAAGAAAATTTCTGGTAAGATATCTACATACTAAGAAACTCGACTGTCTAAGCGGTAGATGCTCGTGGCGGTTTTTGACAAAGGAGCTTGAAATTTTCGCCTCGAGCCTGGACACCCTGGGGAGACTCAAATTCTATTCTACAAGCATCTCAGAGTTAAGCCAACGGCGAATTTATGATTGATCAAGGGGAGGTCCTGTATGCACCTGTAGCCTCATATTTTTAAATCCGCCACTGGTTGACGTTGGTTATTACAGAGTTGACTCGTTTACGGAAGCTGCAGAGCTTCAGGGCCCATTGCACTTCCCCAAAAATACTTTTTTATAGCATTTGTTTATAAAGATTTTTAAAGGTTTATTATGCACATTTCATCTTTTATACGAATCACCTCCTTTAGTCCAATTTTCCCAAATAAGATGTTTTATTTCATTCCACGCTCATCGTGAGCCTGTGCACAGAGGAAATTTCTCAGGAACACAAAATCCTTGGTCGTCTTGTCTTCCATTTAACTTTTCAATTTTATTACTATATTTCACTTAGTGATCAACTTTTTTCTCAGACCAACATCAACCGAATTATAACTTCGCTTTCATACTGAGACTTTGATGATCAAATACGGATAAAATAATTAGTTAATCATGTTCTTTAACTTCAATTAGAGAGGAAAATTCACTGTCGTTCCACACATACTCAATTGCACACAGCGTTTAAACCGTTAAAACTGCAGGTCAAAAGTGAAAAGAATTTGCTTTGTGCGTTTGGCAAAATGATATTTTTGTTTCCACAGATATTACTTTTCATACACTCCAGCTCAAATTCAGAACCGCAAACTACACCATTTTTTTATACTCTACCCTATTTTATTTGCTTTATAGAGACTTTAAGAAGTCAGTAAGAAGAAGTAGGTAAAAGAATTTATCCTTTCATAACGCTTAGTACTTATACATTTATGAACCACAGAGTATGCATTGAAAACTAATATGGGACTCAGGTTTACTTTTCATTTTTATTTGTCTTCAGGTATTTATACCATTAATATCAGCTCACTTAGCATTTTAGAATCTATAATATCATTACACCGATTTGTCACCATTGGTTCATAAGTTTTTAAATCTACGTTATCATTTCAGAGGGGTTTTCACCCTTTTTTTTCTTAGGTTTCTTTTCATGTATTTCAGGAAATGAGCTGGCAAGCAGCACGACTTAATTGGCAACTAATTTTTTTATTGTGCCTATTTTTTTAACGTTTTCAAAAGATACCTATCCATATATTGCTTAACATCAGAAGCATATACACAGGACTCATTAAATATACAAAAAATTCATGATATGAAACTCCTCCTGAATCCTGCCCTAATCTGTTGAGTAGAAAAATGGATACGGCAGATATTCGACTACATCCAGGTCACACTCAGTACATTCATGGACCACTTTCGTTGAGAGAACTCTCATCTCTCTATGAAATATGCAACTGCCTTATGTCCATTCTTGTACAGTGCCCTCGTTTTAACTAGCAAAGACTCTACTGTTTATAGAAAACTCCAACCAGGTTAACCCTTTATAAGGCAATTTTTTCTAGTAGTGGTAGAATAAAATAACTTTGGTATTGAGATTAATTTAAGAAAATAAAATCGTTTAGCTTATTGGATGACATTATTTTTTTTTAATTAATTAATAATTAATTATCAAGTCAAGACACTTCGTTATGGTTTGAGATAAGAAATTGGAACATCCAAGTTTTTGTTTCATCGAAATATTTGGCGAGAACTTACGCCAACATCAAAAAATGTTTTTAAAAATTGATGAATTTGGTGGGAAGTATATTCCCACAGCCTTAGAAAGGATTAAGCTGAAATTTGAAGAAAAATTCCTCTGCTTTTCCAATTAAAAAAATAATGGTTTTTACTCACCGATTTTAATTTATCAAGCTTCGTTCCAAAAATGCAAATACTTTTATTTTTTTAAATATAACATGTTTGCTGTAAATATAGCACACACAGTTTAATCTTTTTAAATCTTGCCAATGAAATTTGTCTTTGAAGGCACTTATACTCGGAGGTCATTCATCTTCTATTTCTAGCTATAATTCCAATGATGGTGGCATAAAACATGTAATGTGGCGAATACTTAGGATTTACCAAGTTTTATTTAATACAACATTATACAGGAATAATGTTAAAAAAATTATTAGACGAAAAAATAAGTAAGAAAAAAAGAAATAGAAATATTTACTGTGTTTGGCACAAAATATCTCATGATTATCTGCAGGGCTGTCTTATCCCTTGGGATAATTGAGCTGTAGCCCAGGGGCGCCATTTATCCAAAGTGCCTTAAAGTTTACTGATTTTGTTTTAATTTTGAACCAAAAATTTATTTAATTACAATTTTAACTGTGATAAGAGTAAAAATATGATTAAAGCTTATAATTAGTGTTACATAAACATCAGTTCAAAACACATTCATAAAGAGACAATCAGTGAGAAAATTCTAAGCTATGCGTGTAATAGAAGTCGTCTACATTATCAAAAATAAAGTAGGTAGTTTCACGCTGATACCTAATATCATGAAAGGACATCAAATTTATTTATTAATTGCTCTTAATTATTTTATTAGATAGGTATTTTTGTGGGGCCATAGGCACTGAAATTCCCGGTCACGGTTTTGATAGGGCTCTAGCTCAGGGCGCTCAAATTTGCTGAGACGGCCCTGATTATCTTATGTCAATAAAGAGCTAAACTAACAGAAGTTCAAGCTCACCTTAATGATGTACACTGTTTGATTTCAGAGCCTTTTATGGATGACCAGCAGGCTCACCGTTTCCTGGGGCGTCGCCGAAAGCGCTCTGCTGCTCACCACGCCCTCGTCAAGAGGGGCATCATCGACGAGTGCTGCCACGGCAGTGCAGGGTGTTCCTGGGAAGAGTACGCAGAGTACTGTCCGGCCAACTCGAGGGTCCGGTCCTGACGACCTCGAATCCTAAAGGAGGGGCTGTTCTTGATGCAAGTGAAAGAGAATGAAATCTGGCTACGAGATTAATAAAATAAATTTTTGAAACTGTTTTTTCTTATTTCTTTTCGTTTCCATCTGTAATCCTTTCTTTCATCTCAATCGAACATTCAAGGCAAAAGATCTTGTATAAGGCAAAACTAAATTTGGTCAGTTTATTCTTAATCACTTTGTGTTACATTGATCAGACGAAATCATAGAGGCCCACACCAGATATATAAATAAATAAATATGGCGATGAGATGTTATGAGAAAAGGAGATGAGTCCCTTTGGGTAGGCAGAGTCGGTTATGAATAAATAAAGCAATTAAAAAATGTCCGTCTTTCACTTGTAAAATTCAATTATAGTTAGGAAAGTGCCTATAAACCATTCTTAAATGAATATCAGAGCTGACGACTTAACCAGCAATTCTGCTACATGCAGTGTGTAAATATTTAAAGTTCACCAATTAAAAACTGTATATGTGTATAGCCTTACCTATTCATCAGAGAGTTATGAAGTTTGGAAATCGCTTTAATAAAGAGATATAAAAGACATTTAGACTAAAATATGAATGCTTGATATTTCCACCAGGCGACGTATTACAGTTTCATTCGGAAATTTAAAAGACAAATCCTATTTAGTATCTAGGTTATCATTATCAATAACTTTTTAAAGTCTAAAAAATAGTCTGTTTAATAGTCAAACGATGCAAGTTTCTTGAAATGTTGAGGGCGTGAAGCAAAGTGTTAACCTTTAGTTCTAGCAAAATTATTTCGTTGTCACGACAGCTCATTTAGCTGTCACCAGAATCAAAAGTTACGGGGGATTCCGGTCTGACGAAAACAAAAGTGACGATTGATGACGTGTTTTTCTAAAATGTCTGCTTAGGACCTTTATAATACAAGTGACTACCTGTGGTGAGCTCCAGTCTGTATGAAGAATTTTCCTGGCAATACATTGGCGTGGTATGTTACCCTCTAACAATGATCCATAACTCTGTCCGGTTATGAAGCATGTCATCAGAACTCTCGATGCTGATTCCTTGGAAATTCGGACCAAAATTAAATTATGTAAAGCCAATCTATACTGTAATAGTCATCAGCAAAGTGCTTGGTTCCAGAATATAGGATGATAGAACAAACGAATTAATTAAAATTTCTTACTATATAACACTAGTATTAAACTGTCCTTCTATGGCTCTGTAATTATTAATGTATTATCAGGCGCACGGCCTACAGCCTCCATTATGATTAAAATTATGGTTCTGAGAAGTGCTTTGGGACTCGCAATTTGGACTTATAATACTATTCTGGCGAAACTTTGTTCCAAAAATTACTTTCTGACAAAATTAAGCTCTTGGTGCAGTAGTTTTTCATTATTCTAAACCTCATGAAATAATTATAAATAAGGAATTAATTAATTAATTTCTCTTTATTAGTTACAATACCAAAACTAATCCATTCTTTTGAACAGCAACCATCAAGCCCCACTCCACGACTGAAAGTTGCATTTTCTCATTGAATTGCCTGCAGACAGCCCATTTCTTTTTATAATTCTTATAGTAAACGATGTTCAGGATAAGAGAATCGAATTAAACAAACAAGGAATCCATTCTAGACTACTTTGTCAAGGGCTAAGGACTAAATTCGAAATGGATTCAAAATATTTGGGAAATTTTTCTGTAAGAAGCTTGCATTACTCCAAAAATAGCTTCTCTTAGCCAGAAATTTCCCAACAAATGAGAAAGGAGATAGAAGACTTGTGATTTTATGTGTCTTTTATACTGAATATTCTATTTGTCCGTGTCCAGTAATTAAAAGGACACAATGCATGTAGTTATTAATTGACTCTGCATCTGTTCCTCCAGCTATATTACCCATCAATCAACACCTTACATTACACCCTAACACGAGTTTTTTAAATCATGGCACGGATCGTTATTTTCATAAACTATAGAAAATGTCCCTCATAGCAGTAAATTAATTCTTTTTTTCCCCGTTTCGTAATAAGGTACACCTCAAAAATTCCTATTTTAATTCAACTTAATCATAATCAGGAAGTGCAGGATCAAATGTAACTTCATAATCGTTACGTCTGTTACCCGTTGCCTTTCATGTGGATTCCAGGACCTGCAAATATTTCTTCAGATGAGCAAGTCATCACTTAACAGGAAAAAAAATGTCACGGAGTTTACTCATTTCATCGAATATCGAATGAATCGCGCAAGAAAACATTCAGGATAAAATCAAACGTCTTCTCCCTCGACTTTCTCATATATGCTTCCACATAAAAAAAGTAATTTTTAACGCGTAATCGAAAATTATTGCGACTCTTATTGTGTCTCTTTCAGTCAGGGGTGTAGTGAAGCCGGAACGCCGTTGCGGCATTGTTTTTTGACACGAAATAAATAACAAAAAATTGTGAAAATGTCCCTATAAAACAGTACGATTTTTGTCATCCAGGTTAGAGAGTTCCGGTACTGCTTTTAGAGCGTCCCGGAACGCTTATTTTGCGACTGCACCACTGCTTTCAATTGACGGATTTGGTCAAAAATTTAACAAAGATTGCAAATGAGATATCAGGACCGTATGTCGAATTTCATTCGTCTAGTTCACATATACACAGATAGACAGTACACTTTTTGTTGGAACTGGTGCAAAATTTGGTACAAACCAGCAGTATGATTTTAAAACCATATGTCAAATTTCCTTCATCTTGCTTGTCGCATTTTTTTAATTATTGTGTACGTATACACTTGGGCATGTAGACAGTCTAACCTTTGACGGATTTGATCCAAAATTTGTTGAAGCTCTGCAATGGGATTAATTCATCTGACGTCACAGTCACATGACAAACATAATTAAATATGTAATCAAAATCTGCGCCATTTAGTGAGGATGAGTCTGTTATCCGCATCTTGCTCTTTGTTTACATTTGATGCAAACTTTTTGAGTAGAAAAGAAATGCACTTTCATTTAGAATTTGGTTGCTATAAGGCCAAAGAGAAGGACAGTTATTGTACAAAAACATTTACTAAGTTTCCAAAAGCATTTACACTATATACTGGCACACACACCAGCCTATGCAATATAAAAATTCGAAGAGAAATTGGGTTCACTCAAAAAAGTAGTGATTAAAAATAACTAATTTGCACATTTTTGCATTTGCATTGTCTAAATGTCACTTATTTGATTAGGATAATAAAGTATATTATTACAACGTCAAGGTTATTTAAATGTTAATAAAGCATTTTGTACAGCATTTTATGCTGATTTTTAGCGCAATAAAAGTCTTTTTAAATTTTTAATTACTTGTGCCAAATTTTAGTAAATCCAACAATCAATATTTAAAGAACATAAATGGAATTTATGAATTCCTTCCTTTCGGAACAACGTCAGATTCTGGTATTTCTAGCAACTTGATATAAAACTATTAATATGTTTACAAGTATACGACTTGCCATGGATAATTTCATAGAATATAGACTTGCATGTAGCTACAGGCATTTAAGTAATGAAAAATTAATAAATATAAATTAAAAATAATTTATGAGTTTGCAAGTATTGTATCTCAATTTAAAAAGGCTACCATATGGAACGTTATAATGATGCAAAAAACCAATGCAATTCTGCATTTACTTAATCGAAATATTACTCAGAAATGAAACGTATATTTATACATATGAAGTTACTTTCACCCAACTAAGATTCATTTCATATTTTTAAAGATTATTCACCAAACGAAGCATCATATTCATCCACCATTAAAGTTAATAAATATTCATAAAGATATTAAAGTTATATACACTCTTCTTGACTTGACTAGAATAAAAATAAAATCGAATTTATAGCAACACATGTTGTTATCGCAAATTCTATATACTCTTTATTATTTACATTTTAAATTTACTTAAAAACTTACAATACTCACGAGGAAAAAATATTTAAAGGAGATTCGAACCTCTAGTTCGGATCGCAGTGGCATGATAACGTTTTAGGTTTGGTTGGTCTGTCTTCATACTATACAAGCATTTAAAAATTTCCCCTTCATTATTGCAACGGTAAAGTGCACACAAAAAATGTATTTAATGTCATCGCAATGGTGCGTGTGTATGGACGCAGTTACTAAAACAATGAACAGTATTGAAGTAAAATATACTTAAAAATATTTTTAAAAATTTATTAAAATTAGAGGGAAAGTAAATAAAATTGGTATCACTAAAAGGGAAATGTTTTGAATTTTAAAATGGTGTAGAAATGGTTTTGTAAGAAATGGTTTTGATTCGAAGTTATTGAGGAAAAACGTTAAAATTTCAATTAATTTTTAATTAATTAAAAGTCTAATCGCAATTTTGAAAACCCTTTCTATTAGTGATCACCTACTACCCAAGAAATAAATGCCTGCCAAATTTTACAACTCAATGTCAGACTATCTACCCTGTAGGGCGCTCTGAACGATTTTTGCATCAGGCATGTCGCATGATGCAATTTACAGATAGTATCCAGTCTATAAACATTATCATGTTAAAAAAACTACCTGGTGTTATTCACGATTGAGTTTTTAGTTATTATTTCGATTTGATAATCCTATAAATAAATGTAAATTTGGCAAAAAAAATAAATAACACTAAATACAGTGAATCTTCTAGCTTCAAAATTCTTGTTATCAACCATCTTCTGACAATTATCCTCAGATTTATGCAATTGCCAAACCCATTTCGCTTCTATTTTGAGTGCCAAGTTCATATCAATTTCTTCTCTATACAAAAGGTCGAATTATGTATTCTTTTTACTCTTAATTCTTTTCACCCATTAGAATATTTAATGAGTAACATCAGAATCCAATACACACTGAAGACAATTTTATATAACGCCGAAAAAAGCGATAGCAAAGCAATTATGACGACCATTCTATGAAAATACGTTCGCATTGCCCATAAACTTCCGAAGCTTCATAAATAAGAACTTCAAGTTACTAACAGAAATAAAAACCTCAAAGTACCCAACATCCATAATATATGAAAAAGTGACTTTAAATGCTCAGACAGAGTACTAAAATTTTTAATATTTCCATTGGCGATGCACAATACCGGAAGTAAAACTCGGACGCAGGAATTATGGACGAGTTTTCTGTTTTGTTTATTTGAGGTTGGTATGTTTTCCGCAGGGACCATCAACTTCCGGTGATAATGTTAAGTCAATTGGAATTTTGAAAGTTTTAAACTCTGTTTGAAGATATTAATTAATGTTTAAAGTGAAGTTTTTTAATCTTAAGCTTTAAGAATATTTTGAAAATATTAAATTTCATGTTCCAATCGTTGTAGCGCTCAATGTTTACTTAAAATAAGAGCATAATTTTGCGAAAAGGTTGCCATAATTATTCTTTATCCTCTTTTTTTGGCGACTTCCAAGGTTTGTTTGGCAGTTAAACTTTTAATCATACGATTTAGATAATCACTGACGGTTAAATTTGTAATCAAACGATTTAGCTAATTCCAATAGTTCCATTTAGAATTTAAATGCTTTAAGAGCTTTTTTTAACCGATTTAAAAAAGAAAGGTTTACACAAACTCAAAGAACACGGAATGCAAAGCTTTGTGTACGAAAGAACTTGAATGAGAGGAGTTATGGGATTTGAAGCAACAAAGGCTGTAATCCCCTGTACTAAAGAAAGAACTGATTCGCTTGATACAGTTTCCAAATGGATTTGGCGATCGCTTAAATCGGAGGGTTACCGGAAAACGGTCTGTGAATCTAAAATAAACAAACCAGAAAACTCGCCCAAAGCACACAAAAGAAACAAAGCATATGTGAAACATTGATACACAATCTAGTTGCATGAAGCATTCTGATTTGACAGAAAAATACAAGCATTTACTAATTATTTTTTTAAAACACATTTTGATTACTTTAAAATAAGATGAACTAAGGTTACTAAATATCGCACTAGAGCTCAGAACTAACGGCTGGACAGTGACAGTGATTCATTTACGGGTCTATTCTGGTGCCCCCGGTTGGGTTGGGAGACGTCACTTTTTCCGCACGTTAACAACGGGAAAAGTGACGTCTATCAACCCAACCGGGGGTACGAGAATAGACCCCTTGGAGACCTCAAGTGAAAGTTATTTTTACTCTTTATTCCCTAAATCCCGAGGATTCTGGAGAAGGAACCATAAAATTCAAATAAATTCTATTTTTTAAATTGATCTCTAGAAATAAGAGTTTTCTGGAAGAGTGTTCTAGTTTGTTCAGAAGCCTGTAAAGCGTATTTCCGGTATAATGCTATGTCAATGAATCTTCAAAGCGGAAGTCCAACATACAAGCAGATCAAGTCAAGGATTTTAATGTAAGTAAATAAACAAGAAAACTCGTGCTACTCATTCTTACGTGATAATGCCGAAATTCATAAGTGAACGTGTGCACAATAATCTAATGTTGTAATCGGGCCATGCACTAACTTATTCATTTCTTCATCAAAGAATTAAAAATTAATTTTGCAACAGTCTCAACAGTCATCGTAACGACGCGATCGTCATGCCTATATTCATCGATTGAGAGATAACTATGCCATAGCGATTGGCAACATCTCTTTCTTTCAGATTTGTTTTTGTGTTCACTAGGAGCGGCGTTAACGAACTTTTTTTTTAAACATTGTCTAAAATGACGCTTTCGTAATGTAATACAGTTTCTTTTTAAAGTTATCGCCCTCTGTTTTAATAATACATCTAACACTTCAAAGCCTTGAATTGCATCATACAGTAAGTACTTGATTGGGACCTTTGACCTCTAAGGATTCTGATTCACTTCTAAGGATTGTTCAGATTACTTCTTCGTGAGTGTTTGAATTTTATTCCGAAATACTCTTCTGCGGCGAACGAGAAAAGCTAAACATGGAGGCTTTGATTCCTGTTATGAACAAGTTGCACGATGTTTTCAACACTGTCGGGACAGATACTATCCAGCTCCCTCAGATTGTTGTTGTAGGAGCTCAGAGCTCGGGTAAGAGCTCTGTTCTAGAAAGCCTGGTAGGCCGAGATTTTCTTCCTAGAGGAGCAGGCATTGTAACCCGGCGACCCTTAGTTTTACAGCTTGTTTATGCACCTAAGGATGATACGTCTTACCGTTCGGCAGAGGAGGGTACTCTTAATATTGAAGAATGGGGTAAATTTTTGCACACAAAATCGAAGATTTATTCTGATTTTAATGAAATTCGCAAAGAAATTGAAGCCGAAACCGATAGGATGAGTGGTTCAAACAAAGGAATTTGTCCCGAGCCCATAAATTTGAAGATTTATTCTCCTCATGTTGTAAACCTTACTTTAGTAGATTTACCTGGTATAACCAAAGTTCCTGTTGGTGACCAACCAGAGGATATTGAGATCCAAATACGTCAGTTAATTCTTCAGCACATAAGCAATCCCAATGCCATCATCTTAGCAGTGACTCCTGCCAACACAGATTTTGCAACTTCTGAAGCTCTGAAGATGGCCAGAGAAGTTGACCCTGATGGACGAAGGACTCTGGCTGTAGTTACTAAGCTTGACCTCATGGATGCTGGTACAGATGCTGTGGATTTGTTATGTGGTAGAGTTATACCAGTGAAGCTTGGTATAATTGGTGTCGTCAATCGATCTCAGCAAGACATAAACAACAGGAAAGACATTATAGAAGCTGCTAAAGATGAATTCTCATTTTTACAAAGGAAGTATCCAACTTTAGCAAATAGAAATGGTACTGCTTTTCTAGCAAAAACTTTGAATCGTCTTTTGATGCACCATATACGTGATTGCTTACCTGATCTAAAGACTAGAGTGAACATAATGATATCTCAGTTCCAGTCTATGTTGCATTCTTATGGAGAAGCTGTAGATGATCAAGGACAAACTTTATTGCAAATAATTACAAAATTTGCATCTGCTTACTGTTCCACAGTAGAAGGCACTGCTCGCAATATTGAGACATCAGAATTGTGTGGTGGTGCAAGAATTTGTTATATTTTCCATGAAACATTTGGTCGCACATTGAATAGTATTCATCCACTTGCAGGATTGACAACACTGGACATCTTGACAGCAATTCGAAATGCCACAGGTACAAGACCAGCTCTGTTTGTTCCAGAAGTTTCTTTTGAGCTGCTGGTTAAACGTCAAATCCGTCGTTTAGAAGATCCTAGTCTGAGATGTGTAGAATTGGTGCACGAAGAGATGCAACGCATCATTCAGCATTGTGGCACAGAGGTTCAGCAAGAGATTATCCGTTTTCCAAAATTGCATGAGAAGATTGTCGATGTGGTTACTCATCTGCTCCGCAGAAGATTACCAGCTACAAATTCCATGGTGGAGAATCTTGTTGCAATTGAATTGGCATATATCAATACGAAGCATCCCGACTTTCATCATGATGCTGCTTTAGTGGATACTTTGACTAAGCATAATGAAGAAAAAACTGTCAATATAATCAAAACGGTGGAGAATAACAAGACTTTTAATAACCCCTCATTAATGTTCCAGAACCAGAGTGATGGTCCAAAGATAGACAATATTTCAACATCGAAAAAATTTGCCCAGTATTCTGAAGCGACAACCTTGCGCTCCTCAAGCAAGTTGAGTGGTAGCGATTCCAACTTGCTGCAAGGTTCTTTAACAAAGCAGATTGCTCCAACTTCTGGAAACTGGATGGAGTCGTCACCAACTTACACCAGCAAAGAAAATAAGCCAGTAGCAAATGACAAGTCTGGATTTGGATTCATGAATTCAGCTGCCACTTACAGTCCTGTGAAGGCTGTAAACTTGTTGCCCGAGATACCTAACAGCACCCCTCGACAACTGTCCACAAAGGAGAAAAAGGATTGCGAAGTTATCGAACGATTGATCCATTCGTATTTTATGATTGTTCGCAAAAACATTCAAGATGCTGTGCCTAAAGCCATTATGCATTTTCTTGTAAATTTTGTGAGGGATAATCTCCAAAGTGAACTTGTTACTCACCTTTATAAGCACGAAAATTTCACTACCCTTTTGCAGGAATCGGAACACATAGCTGTTCGCAGACAAGAAGCTGCTGAGATGTTGAAGGCCCTTCAAAAAGCCAATCAGATAATTAGTGAAATTAGAGAAACACATATGTGGTAAAATATAGCAAATTTAGGCTGATTACTTGAGTTGTAGTGTTGCAGAGTTTGTTCATTTTTTTTACTCTTGAGTTTCTCTTGTTCTAGTTAAAACTAGTAAGAATGCCACATTTTTTTTATGTGTGAATATTAGTTGTACATTCCTTTGTTTCACATAACAATATTTAGCTCTCTTGAGAATACTAAGATATGGTTTGTACAATACATATAAAGAATGAAAGTAAGTTATTTGGTAAGGACTGGAAAAATAACCTTTTGTGATTTACATAGCTTGTTTCTAGATCACACAAAATTAGAATTTTTTTGTTGTTAATACTGAAGTAAATTTTTTGCAACGTTAATCTGTGCATGAATTTTTATGTTTGTCTTTACTTTATAAGTTATGCATAATTATGGATAAAAGTACAAAGTCTTTCATTTTAATATAATCAGAAATAGCTAAAATTTCAAATTTGACTTCTCTGTTGAGTTATCTCTTAAATGTATTAAAGATAAGAGATTAATTAATGCACATGACTGACCATAATAATGACTAATGAATTTTTAAAGCATGTTTTGTTATCTCTTATTGTGACTTGTTGATATTATGAAAAAAATATTTCATAATGGCAGAAAGTATAATTATATTTATCTTTCACATTTTTTAAGCAAATGAAGTGAACAAAATAATTGAGTTTTGGAATTTTCATAGCTTGACTTCAGTAAAACCTTTGTAGTTCACTTTGGAGAACTCGGAGAATGGGGAGTATTTTCTTATAAACTAACTTGTATTGTTTTTGCACATTATCGTAGTTTTTAAGTATTTTTCAATGGGTTGTAACAGAATAAAACTTGAATACAAATAATGTAAATTTTTATTGTAAACTGAAAAATATTTCCTAGTAAGTGCTGTATATTCGAATGCTCTGCTTGTTAATAAATTGCATAACATGAAACAGATTTGCTTTGAGCAGACTGAAATTGTATGTATACTCAATTATTATGATATATATAATTTGATTGTTTCATGCTATTGAAGAACATTTTTCTGTAATTTTATTACGTGATGTATTGAAACATAATATACATCAGTTCCTATTATTATTATTTTAACATTTTGTTCTGGTAATAAAATGTTATGTAGTATAAATCTGAATTTTAAGTATTGAAAATATGACTTTTAGATATAAATATTTGATGGCTTAAATTATTGTGCTTCAATCAGCAAACCATTTGATGGCTAATGTTAAATCTATTATAAATATTTATACATTTAACTCTTAATAAATTTTATTATAACAACTTTCTCAAAATTTATGTAAAATATTTCAGAAGCTCTTTTTTTTTTTGTCCGAATAAAAATTTTAAGTTATTAGTGCTAACTTTTGTTTATTGGTATTAACTTTAATTGGTTAAAACTCTTAATTTATTGGTATTACCTTTTATGTGCATAGAAAAAAAACCCACCAAAAATAATACAAAATTCTGCCTATTTTCTATGGAGCCTGTTGGTTTATTTTTCTTGCTATTCTGCATTAATATTTGTAGATATATTTTTATTTACTCCTAGATTCAAAATTGTTACTGAATTTGTACTCTTTTAAAATTCTGGATTATATTTTTCAAGAAATCTCAAAAATTAGACACAAGATTTGTTTCTGTAATTGATTGTTCCAGTACTTGGGGAATTGAGCTCCTTTTATTGTATGTAAATTCACCTCCAATTTCACTCTGTTTATGTGTGTGGCTTGACATGAATACTTTAAAATGTTTGTCTGTTGTCCATTCTAAATAAAATATGCACATGCTTTATAAAACTTTGATTCTTTATTATTTAAATGAGACTTCTAAGGTATTTTGAGAAACTTTACAAAACAATAATGTCTTTTCAGTTTGTTTATTATTTAAATGGGAATTCTGAGATATGAGAAACTTGACAAAAAAATATGATTGTTCTTTCATTTTTTGATTATTTAAATGGGACTTCTACGATATTTTGAGAAATTTCACAAAACAAAAAGATTGTTCTTTCAGTTTTTTTGTCACAAAGATATTACTTTTTTTCTCGTTTTTTGGACTAGATTTATTTACTGAAAAATTCCATAAGGATGCGAATTTGTCTGTGTCATACACACATCAAATTATAATATATTTAAACTTATAAAATAAAATTGTCATTCTTGGATGTTATTGTTATATATAAAAATTATATGGAATCTATAAAAATTTCAAGTTTTCTCTGGGCTCTCAGTTACATCACTATGACAAAACATTCTTGAAACAGAAAATATCTTCTAAATTGACAGATAAATTAAAATGGTGTGATAGTTATTTAGAGGCTATCTTGCTTCAGGAATATCTGATGATTAATAGATAATTAGAAATATAACTTTAATTAAAATCGTAAATTTAATCAAATATTTTCTTTATTTCAAGGTGTTATTTTAGTGTGTGTACAAATTGTCTTTTGGATATTTCAGTTTACATAATTTCTTTTTCGCTGTTATACACCTGCCAGCTCTTTCTAGTTCTCCTTTTTTTGCTTTCTTTCATTCGTTTTCCTAAAATGGTCTAGTGAATCTGTTAAAATATTAATTATTTCCATTAATCTTTTCAATAATTGCATTTTTTATGCCATCTCTCTTTATATACAAAATCCAATTTAGCAATCAAAAGCTAGTTTAATGCATAATTTACATGTATTCTGTCATGAAATTGGATGTGGAACTAATAATGATCCTGGATAATAATCTTCAGTCCATAAAAGCTATACATTTGTTCGTGGGGAAAGAGTCTAAGAATATATTCAAATTCTTCTAGTTTAATATCTTATTTTTTTCTTATCATTTTATATAAAAAACTAGTTTTCAGTTGCTAGATCTTTATCTGTAATGTTTACATTATCATTTAATTTTTAATAAGAAATTGGAGTTACTAATATAATAGCTCAGATCCTCCGGTAACACTCTGACGTCACCAACAATAAAACTCGCGCCATAGCACTGCGAGACGTTAAACAGCATTATTTCATTGTTAGAGAACCTAAATTTCAGTCATTTTAAATTTAAAAGAGTAATTGTCATTCTAATTTCAAATTTAATTGCTCTAAAATAGTGAAATAAAATTTTCTATCGATTGATATGAAATTTATCTCGCTATGATCAATAGTTCTTGAGAAATTTTAAATTATATTAATCCTATATTTCAAATTAATTTCCATTTTTTAATAGAAAGTAGTAAATTACATCGGTGGTATATCGTGCACGTGATATAGTTTGGACACCAAATTGTATCTGAATGCAATCGTTTTCTTGCCAAGAATTAAATTAGCCACTAGTGACGTGAATCTACCATCCGTTCTCAACCGCCGCCAGTTCCCGTTAATTCCAGCTTACACGATTATCAACAAATCGCAGGGGCAAACTTTCGATCATGTTGGAATTCACCTCGATGAGTCTGCCTTTTCACATGGACAGCTCTATATTGTACTTTCAA
The DNA here is from genome assembly GCA_013235015.1 of Araneus ventricosus. Classification (NCBI taxonomy): domain Eukaryota; kingdom Metazoa; phylum Arthropoda; class Arachnida; order Araneae; family Araneidae; genus Araneus; species Araneus ventricosus. The sequence continues at coordinate 166,481 of BGPR01000607.1, read as the reverse complement.
GGTCTAGGATTCCCAATTGCGTTAAAATTTATACAAAGACAAGTGAAGTACAAGGAAAATTATTAAACAATGAAAAATACTTCACACGGAATGTTGTTTACCAAGAGGTTTTTTGAATAAAGAAATGTGTAAATAAAAAAATATATATATTTCCTGTCATAAAACATATGTTTATTTCATTTGTTTCCAATCAATGTTAAAGATTTCTCTCATATATCTATTTAAATACGTCAAATTTGAAGGGAAATCTCTCAAATGAAGAGGCAATTTGCACCCGTCAAACCATGACGAGGGATTTTCTAGTTTTTTAATAAAAGCTATAGAAATAGATCCATCTGTCAACATGTGTGAAGACACTTTGAGGATATTTTAGTTTCATGTGAAAATTTATAATGGTATATTTTAGAACCAAAAAAAAAAAGATTTTTTTTACCTTGGTACACCTGGCAAATATCTCCTCTGATGAATGTTTTTCATATATATTTTTCTTTCTGTTATAATAAAACTATTTTTTGTGGTTTATATTAATGATTTGCAATATTTGATTAGAAAATTTACTGACTAAATAAATTTATTTTTGCAGTATGTTCCACTGATTAAGTACACTACTGAATATGTTAAGTGCAATAATCCACACCATAGGATTCGAGTCTAAAGTAGACTTACTTCCTTGTTCATCCCACTGTTTAAAAATAGATTATATATTTAAATAGCTCATATTGAAAATACCATAATTGGAGCACACTTATTCTAGAGAAGTCTGTTTTCTACTAATAAACTATTGCCAAATTTAGTTGAGATATTTTGTACTAGCCGCCTTCGGCGACCAGCTTGTTCGCCGGGAATATGATTTCAATTGAATCTTTCATCATTTTATATTCATGGTTTTTCTTAACAATATAATTTTAAACTTCAGATTGTGGTAGATATTTAACCCATGTTCTATTAGTGATCTTGGGCCTCTTCTGTTCATTGTCTACATACATATTCCTAATGGAGTCAGATAACTGACCATGTCATGTAACCTCTAATTCTATGTTGTCTGCACTATCTTCACTTTGTTATTCCTCTTGTAAAATATGCATTTGATTTCAACATTAAAATGACGCTCACATTTTATGGCAATCAGCATGTTAGCTGGATTAAAACATGCTGAGAAAAGAATGAAAACATAACTATTCAGCTTAATGGATATATTTCGTAATGTGAGCAAAGCAATATCTTGGAGAGCTTGGTTTACAGATTTCACAAAAATCTTGATGAAATAAAATATGAAAGCAAAATGTATTAGGATCCTATCTCACAGATTACAACAATGAAAGAGAAATAGGCATTGAAATATTTGTTTAAACAATGAAAACGGTTTGAATTGCATTACAACAATGAAAAGTATTGTTGTAAATTATGCCAAAAAATATTTTTAAAATTAGAGAGAAAAATTGTACATCAACTTGATTCTTATCACTGAAAAGGTAATTTTTTGTGCTTTCAGATAGTGTAAAAATGATCTTTGTGCTTAATATTTTCGAAAGTTATTAAGGAAAAACATAAAAATTTCATTTAATTTTTAATTAAAACTTCAAAAAAAGGGGCTCCAAAGTGCACATTCCCACCCTCCAATGTATGTTTGTGCCAAATTTCGTAGTTCTAAGTCCTGCGGCTCTGTTGAGGACTAACGCACACACATTCTCCTTTATTATTAGTATAGATTCCTTTAGTAGATTTTGCTGATATGATAGTAAAGATGTTTATTGACTGCTCAGTAACAACTTGCTTGCTAACAGCTGTTGATCTCTCTGCAAATCCTGCTGAATCATTGTTAAATTCAATGGTTATAGCAGCAATATGACTGCAAGAGCCTTTTCATCTGATTGTTTGCCCTCCAGATACTTATTAAATGAATCATAGCTAATGTTGAAATACAATGGCTACAAAAATGTTATAAATTTTAAAAACTGAATTCTACTCTTGTTTTTCAGTTTGCCCCTTTCGCTTTTAAATAAATTTACAGGGTATCCATAAAGTTGATATGCAATTTATAATAGTTATGACTTAAGCTGCTTGATAGAAAGAATATGTAAAGATTATTAGAAACAATTTTTTTACCCCCCCGGGCCGGCCCCGAGAGAGAGATTTATTTCTAGAAACTGAACTTCAAAAAGTTACTTATTTTTCAACTTCACTAAATGAGAAAGTAATCTTTAATTATAACTGAAAGGTTCTTGAAAATGTTTTACCCCTTCAGATGTGGATGCTACTTTCTTGAATATAAACCTTCTTTAAACAGCAACAGTAGAATTTAGTTCATCCAACTAAAGAACACTATTTTCTTCTAGTGAAACCATGGGTGAGCACTGTTTTTTTTCAGGTCGGGACGGGGGGCGGCTCATCGGTCGGATAAAATTTTTGTATCGCATGTATTGGATTGAGTCGGGACCTGATTATAAAGTATACTGTTCAGCAACAGATTCCGAGACTACCACTTTTGGACGATTTTACACCGGGAAGGGGTGTCAGGCAATGAGCGCATTTCCGGAGTTCTTTGTTAGATCTCGCTCAGTAAAATGTAAACATCACCCTTCCATTCTTCACTTTTCCCCCTATAAAATAACTCCGCAAAAGCGCGGCGGGTTTCCGAATCCGTTGCTAAACAATAGTCAGTTACCTGATCATTTTCTTGGATTATTTTCAAGATGATTTAATTTAGTGCTTTCATTTAATTTATAACAGCAGTGTACTCAAGCACATCCAAATTAAAATCGTGTGTCGCTTAAATTTTGGAACATTATCTTAGTTTTTTTGGGTTTTTTTCATATTTTCAAATTCGTTTGCCGATCATCCGATTGTTTTGCTGTTGGCTGATTGATTCAACAGTCCTGGCAAACTTTGTATTAGAATATTTAGATTGTGTAAAAAAGGTTTATAATTTTTTAAACATTACATTCAGCTTGTATAGAGATTAATTGAAACTTGAAATGTATTTGGTTTTGGTTGCAGAGGAGAAAGGTGGACTTTGAAGCCTGTAGGCACTTACAGGGCTTAATCTGGTCCTGGATTGAGTAATAACTCTTGAGCGTTTTTCCAAATTTATTTTTTTTAAGATATACCTCTGGTTGTTTGACGAAGAATTTAATTCAATCACAGGGTCCCCCCCCCTTTTTTTTTTTTTCCTTTTTAAGCACGAAAATCAATAGTGGGCAGTACTTTGAGGAATTGCATCTGCTCCATACACAGCACAAATGTCAGGAGTAAATGCTAAAAGCAAATTGTGTTGGAAATATTCAGTTTTGTCCGCTTGACATTCCATTTTAATAATCTGAAAATACGCAAAAAAAAGAATCAAAATTAAACAATCAAAATATATTATCTTGAAGAGCATTAAATTTTCTTTCAAATAGTAATATTAAACATTTTGCCAAAGTGTTTTATTCCTTCGTGCACTTTTAAATTTGAAAAAAAACGCTCATGAATTATTACTCAATCCAAAACTTAATGCACATGAACTTTACGGACCCTTTCTGTTATTGATTACTGTCAACTGATGCGCTATTAAATGCATTGAATCAGAAAGATTTAAGTGCCTTTAGTTTATTTGTATGTTTAGGAATAGGTACATTCAATGCATTAAATTTTTTTTTTATGTTGTTCATTTACATTAAGTACCAGTCTCAATTCTCAACGCATTTTTATATACTATCTCACTCAGAAGCGAGGCCAGGGACCCCAATTTTTATACCCGTTCGCGCAATGGGCTATTCACTATAAGTAAAGATCTAGCGAAAATTTGGAAGGGTCATCATTACGCCCCTTTCCTTCTACAGAAGGTCGCCCCCCCCCCTCTGTCTGGGGGTCTCTAATGCCACTCCTGATCTTAATGCTTAGTAATGTAACTGCTTATATTTTAGGTAACCAGTGCTGGCTTTAAGATAGATTAAATTGTTTACATCAGTTCTCTTATACTGTTGGCTCCGACCCTAAGTGGGATCACCAGAACTTTGACATCGCCTTCTTATTCGAAATTTTTAAATATATTAATAAGTCAAAACATTTCATCTAAGTTTGCTATGAAACTATTTCAAATTGAAGTACTTTTTTATTTATCATTAGATTATGTTTCATATTTATTTTCCAATGTTGGAAAAGGAACAACATATTTACAAAATTGGGATCGAGAAATTTTATCCTCTCGAAAAAGGACTGCTAATAGAAAAAGTTCAAAAAGCACAGGCTCTTATAATAATATTCATGTTTAATTTACAAAATTCAGCTTTTGGAATAAAAAAAAAAGGGAAAGTATCGAATTGATTCGAATGTCTATATCACGCATATATACAAAAAAAAAAAAGCTGATGTAATGCATTAAGGAATTGATTGTTACAGCAAAACTGTAACGAGAGTTGAAAATTGCAGGCAAACTAGTAAGTAACCATTTTCGTGAAACTATTTGCCTATTATAATTATTTATTACTTGTTGAGAGACCTACGGTTGCTCGATTTAAACAGAAAAATAAAACAGCTTTTCATTTCTTGGATTTTTAATAATGTGTAAAATAAAACATTTACAAATGTCTTTTAAATAATCGATCATCTTCACTTTCATTATTTCCTGTGCGAATTGCCTGTTCTTTACACAATCTCGGCCAAAGCTGTTTTCCAGTGCAGATTGTTCATTGTGTTAGATAATGCTGTCATGATGCAATACAAAGACGAAAGTCAAATTTGTGTTGCATCATGACACTATTATTATCTTATGTCACCAAACATTAGGTTTAATAAATGCAGTAAGGTGCCGATAAACTGCCGTCCTCTGAGACTTGATGATTGTGATAGAATTTGTGGGGAGGAGTTTTTTTTTTTTTTTTCAGTTTCAGAACAAGAGATATTTGAACACATAACTGGAACTCTGGAAAATTCTTTATTTTTTTTCTCATCTACAGCTGACAAAGATCACTAAATATTATACGTTGATGCTAAACGAGTGCATTAGCATGTGCGTGTTTCAAATAATTTATAAAGAAAAAAAAACTTTGAAATCTTTAAGAGCATTCAACAAAATAATAAAATTCCTGTCGTTCGGCGCTAGTCCCGATATTTTTCAACCACCCCTCGTACGTCATACGCTGAAATAAAAATATCCGAGTCCAAGTATATAGAAAAATAGAATTCAAGAAAATGGGAAAATAATTGTGATGGAAAGAATGCTATGAAATAATGTTCGTGATGAGAGGAAAAAAATCTTATTACCTTCGAATAATTTACATATAAATGCTCTCTATGCTGCTGGATTAGTCATGAATATTCACTCTACCCTGCTCAGAGATTCTTATTTCATTGTCTTCTAATAATTTTAAATGTAGTAATTGATTAACCCTCTATAAGGACGTGGTAAGTACACTTGCCACCAAATTCGTGGATTTTTAAATGCAATTTTTAAGGTTGGCACAAGTTCTCGCCAAATTTTTAGATGAAACAAAAATCTAGATGTTCCATTTTCTTATCTCAAACCATAGGGAAGTATCTTGGCTTTAGAATTAATGATTAATAAATAAAATTAATTAACAAAAATCAATGTCATCCATTAATCCCTTAACAGTCGCGCCCGTCATATTGACGTGCATCGAATTATCGCATTTTTAGGCTTATAAACTAAAATTTGATCATTAATTAGCTTTATAATTTGACACAAAAATGAATGATGCTTTGAATCCGTAAGCATCTCAAGTATTCTATGTTTTCTTAGATGAATAAAAATGACAGCCCCTTTCCAAAACAGGAGGGGTCATCTTATTAGATAGCAAAAAAAAAAAAAAAAATGCGACTCTTAGGGGTTAAGTTAAATGAATTTCATTTCTTAAATTAATCTCAATCTCAAAGTTATTTTATTATACCACTACTAGAAAAAAATGGCCTTTAAAGGGTTAATAAAATTATCTACTTGCTGCATTTTTTATGTGAAGAAAGAAATTATTTTTACAAAGAAATATTAATCAGGCAGTTAACATTTTTAGTTAAATAATTTTATTTAAAAAATTAAGGTCAAATTTAGTATTTAAATTATTGTTCCTGCATCTTTTACTCTCAATTGATATTGAAACTTCGATAATTTTATTATCGAAAATTTTATTTAGTCTTTCGAAGCAGGGAAAAAAAAGTGCAGTGTTGGGTTAATTACATGGTATTACAAAACAGCGACAGCAGTCAATACTTTTCTGTTAAATACTACATATTTCTGTTCTTAATAAAAGGATAAAAAATTTTAATTGAATCTCTAGACTAAATTTATTTTAATTTCCATTTGAAAAATTTTCGGAATACACATTTTTATCTAAACAGATATGTCGAATGTGTTATCTTTGAGCAAAATGCTTCTTTTGATTGTTATCAGCGACAATACCGAACGAATAATGCAACTTCCTTCCTTTTTATGACTAAGTAAAGAGTTGAAAGACCTATTTATTCGTTATTTTTATGTGAGTAACAAAAATCTTATCGATATATCAATCACTTTTTTTTATACGTCATGAACTTCTGTGTTACCTTAATTTCATCATTCATCTGTTTTGAACAAGCATAAATTTTAGAATGTAAAACACTTTCTCTAAAAAAAATTTGAGTCCACACTGCTTTTAATCAGGAATATTTGTCTTTCTAAATTATTAATATTTCCAATTAATCTCATTAATTTTATCACTGAATTTTAATTTCAAAAATTTTCTATGTTTTGAATCTCTTTTCTTTAATTTTTAAGAACCAGTCATTTATGAGCTACCACTTCGTTTACAATTTCATACATTTAAGGGGAATAAAATCATTGTTATCAATTGATTATCGGTACAACTTTTCTCGTAATACGGTGTTTCCCAAAAAGCTGGATCGTCTAAAATCTAAAAGCATATAATCAAAAAGTAATGCAGTCGCAAAAGAAATATTTCCATCGCCTATATATATATTTTTTGAAGGTTTGTAGAAATGTCAAATGTCGTGCTTTGAAACCTCATTTTAATTTGCGACCCCATTTGGGGCCATAAACAAATTCCTGTGATCCTATCTAAGCACAAAACAACTCGCGCGTCTTCTTACAGTAAAACTTCGATTAACCGTCACTTGTTTAACCGTCCGTTTCTATTATCCGTCATCGTCCAAAAAATAACGTTGTAACCATTTGGGCGTCTTAATTTAATTCTTGCTAGGGATAACAATAGACATTCAAAGAAAGGGTCTTGATTCATTTAAACACTTTTAATCAAACACCAAAGGACACAACATACAGGGACAAACAATTAAGGACAAAACACTTCAGAACATATAAAATATACAATCACTCGGGGGAGAACACGTTTAATCGTCGACTTCAGAACATGGACTGGCCGTCTCCTCCAACGGCCGCTAGGTGGCGAGCTCGGAAAACAGTGTGGTTACAACGTAGATTTATAGTATTATAATACATTTTTCTAAATTACTACTCTTCTATTGCATTTTATATTGATCGTTTTGTAAAATTAAATACAATATGTTTGTGTTATTCGTATTAAAGGATTTTATTTTCATTTTTGTCTCAAACCAGCAGTGAAATCATTTTACCGTACATGTGTATCAAGAGATTTCTGATATCCTTCTCTTCTGTTATCCGTCAGAGCCCTGGTCGTGACGGTTAATCGAAGTTTTACTGTATGTTAATTGAGCATTCCAGTTAAGTCATTTCACTTTAAATTGTGCATAGGAAATAATAATGTAAAATTATTTTAATTTACCGTTTATGAATTATTATTTTAGTTGGCATCATAGATTCATTTTTTTTGGGAAAAAATATTGTTAATATGGGAAGTAATTGATTGAATTCAAATGGCACAAAAGTCAAAATTCGCCAAGCTGCGCCAAACGCTTGTTAATTTAAAATAAAAATTTCAGTTCATTAAAAGTATAGCGGTATGGTGTGATGATTTAAGAAATCGTTAAAATCAGGCAGCGGCACGCGCTGTTAGTGTTTTTGCGCCCTTACTTAGGATCGGGCACTCTTCTAATGAAAACAGCAAAATTTCACCTTACACTTTTTTGATATGATGAATGTTTCTCAAAATTTCTGATTGAGATTCTAATTTGCGAGAAACTTTCGGAAATAACATACATATTTCGAAAAGGGGCATGTTATTTATGGATTTAAGCTGATGTCGGGGGGGGGGGGGTGCTTAATTTCAAAAGAGAAAGAATAATAAGAAAACAAATGGAAACAGTACTTTGCAGATGAAATTTGAGTACAATTTATTGAAAATATTCTTTTTTACATAATAAACTTTAAAATCTGAAAATTTGTACTCTTAAGGATGGTACTGTTTTATGTAAATGTTTATTTTTTCTTATTCAAAATGTGACCAAGACATGGATTTTTTAAATGCAAAAATGATAATTTAATAAAACTTCTCCAACTTAACTCGGAAAAGAAAGTGAACTATAATTTAAATTAAAACAATTGCAGATAGCAAGCGAGATATTGTGTAGCAACGGATTCGGAAACCCTCCGCGCTTTTGCACAGGCGCCGGCCGGAGTTATTTTCATCAAAATAGGGGGAAAGTGAAGAGTGGAAGGGCGATGTTTACATTTTACTGAGCGTGATCTAACAAAAAACTCCGGAAATGCGCTCATATGACTCATTGCCTGACACCCCTTTCCGGTGTAAAATCGTCCAAAAGTGGCAGTCCCGGAATCCGCTGCTGAACAGTACATGTTGCGATCCTTCGATAACTATATAATGTTGCTGGGAAGCTAAAGAATACAATTTGCGGCTTAACTAAAGGATAGAATATATTGTCACGAAAATCGTCCTGTGTGTGTACGGTGAAAACAGTTCAACAAGCCGGATAATGGAGAAAGACGTTCATTCTCGAATATTCCGGAAAACACGAAGCGCAGGTAACAGGAAAAACAGCACTTGCACTGATTAGCAACACAAACGGACAGCAATTCACTAAATAAGTACAGCAGCAACACTTCCAATACCGCTCGGCGTCCACGTTCGCTCTCCAAAGGCGATCCCAGTCGATTAACACGCTCAAAGTCGATCAACACTCTCTTCTTGTGATCCGAGCACGGTTAGTATACTGTTATAGTCTGCTCGACAGGCCGTGACGTCACATGGAATCATCTGGATAAATCCGGACCTCGGTGCCTAATAGAGATATCGAACAAATTCCAGCATTTTTGGGGTCGCACATTTTATCGCCAAGGTCAAGGGTACAGGCTTGGCTGCTGCCGGTCATTGTATACTTACCCCTGTAAAACTCTCTCCCCAACTATAAGACTAACATTGCTGGGAAGCGACTTCCATGTTCGTAACAATATTATGTGATCAAACAAGCTTAAAGTTAAAACATGGACTGTATATTTGATCTGAGAAATGAAGAAGTGATGCTAACAATAAAAAAGCGGTTTATTCTAATGTAAGAAAGAGCATTGCATTGATCCTCTAACAACAGCATGGGATCAAGTTCGTTCCCTTTTCACAAGGTGCGTTCGAAAAGTTCGGTGAATGGTCCCATAGTTGAATAACCGCGCTGGTTCCGATGCTGCGCTCACGCAGACGCAGTGAGAGACATGGCAACTAGTCCCCCCTAGCGTCCAAATCACTACAGTTAAGTGGAAGTGCGCTCTGCGATCAATTTAAAGAGTGAGTGTGAGAAGGCCCATCACTGCGAAATGGAGCAACGCGTGAACTTCAAGTTTTGCTTCAAATTAGGCAAAACGGCGACGGAGACGCATGAAATGTTAGTGACAGTGTACGGTGTGGAAGCAGTGAGTAAAAAGTGTGTTTTTGAGTGGTTTAAACGCTTTAGAGACGGAAAGGAAGATGTCGAAGATGAACCACGTTCGGGTCGACCGCCAACAAGCACAACTCCAGATAACATCGAACGAGTGCGACGGATGCTTGCGGATGATCGACGACTGTCTTTGAGAATGATAGCAGAAGAATTGAAGATAAGCCTAGACAGTGTGAGCAACATTATTCACGCACATTTGCAAAAGCCTAAGATTTGTGCCCGGTTTGTACCCCACAAGCTATCAGACGAGCAAAAGCAACACCAGATGGAAACCTGTGGAGATTTCATCGACGCGTGTGACCGGAATCCGCAGTTCTTGGAAACAATCGTTACAGGGGATGAGTTGTGGTGCTACCAGTACGTTCCGGAGATCAAGCGACAGTCCATGGAATGGTGTTCATCGTCATCCCCCCTTCCCAAAAAATGTCGTCTGACCAAATCGAGGATTAAGACGCTGTTGATCGCCTTTTTCGACAGTAACAGCTTGATCCATCATGAATTTGTACCCGCGGGTACAACCGTCAATGCGGAATCCTACGAGGGAGTTTTGAAACGGCTGTTGCAACGCATCCGGCGGGTTCGGCCCCAGTTGTACCAGAGTGGTCAGTGGAAACTGCTCCACGACAACGTCCGTCCTCACATTGCTATCCGCGTGAGGCAGTTCCTTGCTACACGCAATGTGACAGTTCTTGAACACCCTCCATATTCTCCAGATCTGGCACTTGCAGTTTTCTTGTTTCCCCGCCTCAAAAGAGTCCTGAAAGGTCTACGCTTTTCCGACATTGCGCAAACCAGCAACGTGTGACAACGGTGCTTCGAGCGGTACCGAAAGAAGCGTTTGCTGAAAGTTTCCATCAACTGTACAACCGATGTAAAAGTGTATTGTATCTAATGGTAATTACGTTGAATGCCAGTAAAGGTATTTTTTTGTATACATTGTTTCCTTTATTTTATGAGACCATTCACCGAACTTTTCGAACGCACCTTGTACTTTCTCGAATACGAAGTACACAAAGAGAAAGTATTGTAATCGTCAAAAAATTCGAATTCTAGATTTTGACGAATCTCAACTGTTTAGACCTCCCTGTGTAAGAAATTCACAATTTTATAATTATGTCCGTCTGTGAACACGATAACCCGAAAACGGTTCGAGCTAGAAGGATGAAATTTGGTATATGGTCTTTACACAAGATTGGTAAATTTCTATCAAATTTTGGAAAAAAAATCAGCCCACGGAAAGTCTGTCTGTCCGTGTTCATGTGAACACGATAACTCAAAAACCTAAATAGCTAGATGAATAAAATTTGGTACACAGTTTTATCATCAAGAATGTAGGTTCGTATCAAATTTTGGTCCAAATCCGTCAACGCGTTGACTGTCTTTCGGTCTGTATAATCGCTTGCTTGTGAAAACGATAATTCCTAAACGCAATGACTTAGGTTAACAAAAAATTGGTATGAGGTCTTCTAACCCTAATTGTAGATCTGAGCCCAATTTTCGTTTCAGTCGGTTGAAAAAAAAAGGCATTCAAATCGCCTATTCGTTTTTTCCCCCCGTCATACAATGACGCAAGGCCATGTTGCGCAATGACGCAAGGCCATGTGCGGCAATGGCGCATTTCACTTCCATTACTATCCGCCTTTCGCCTTTGGCGCTCACCGAGGGAAACTCATGGGTACTCGCGACGTTCTGGGCGTAACAGAAGATTCGGGATTTTTATCCCTGCGAGGGTGGGGAAAATGATACCTTTGTTAGGGAGTATACAAGAAAGTCTAGGGGAGATCACTCCCGCTGGTTCTATACTGGCGGGCTCACGATATGTCCCGCACAGTTATAAAATTGTATACCCCTAATTCGGGGGGGGGTCGCCACATTTGGCGAGTTGGCAGCTAAGTACTTAACAATAGGTGAAGAAAATAAGTGAGATAAAGTACGAATAAACAATGTAATTTCATTCACCAGACCAATTCTTAACGACTGCACCAGGGCTCAATTTTTTCTTCAATTTTGCTCACTATTTATGTTAACAACATCTAACAATTTTTGCTGACGATACCGCAACGTTTACAAAACACATATATTCACAAAACCCACTGCGAACGCCTCGAAATTATGTGTCTCAGTTACAGCCCTGGCTCATAGATTGGAAAATTAAAGCTAACTCAACTAAATGTGCGTGTATCTCCTGTTTATTAATAACTTATAATACCACCACAGAGCCCAATCCAAATTTTTGGCGAGCCCATTCCCTTTGTAAATGAGTACTAATGCATACGATTATTTCTAGAAGCAAAATTATTGTTTGATAACCTATCAAACACAGCCGCGACAAAGTTGAATTTATGAGCATTAAAGCACACGCTTCTATCCTAAAAATCTATCCTGATACCAATAATGTTGTATGGTTGATCCATTTGGGGGAAAATTTCATTAAGAAATATTCGGAAATTGTAAGTGTATTAGAAAAAGGAACTAATTAAAATTGTAGACGCTCCTTGGTGCAAGTGATGAAAAGTCGTGCAAAGTGATCTTAAAATTAAACTTGTTGTGGTGTATATGAAAACACTTCGGCCAAGTTTTACAAAAAATACTCCAAATTCACAATGAGATATTTCAATTACCGCCCTACGATCTTGTTGTGGTGTATATGATCCAAATTCACAATGAGCTGTTGCAATTACCACCCTACGATCTTCTATAATTCTGTGTTGTAAATGTCAAACAAACTTCATTTTTTAGAATTCAGAAATATGCATATTTTACCAGCAAATAGGATTTAATAATATTATGGTGAGAATATATAAACTCCCACATTATTTAAGACTATAAAGTGGTCTTATTCAATCTAAAATAATATATCAGCAAATTTATTTTAAAAATATATTTGCCGTTTTTCCGGAGCTCTCATATCTATTAAACCAGATTTTTTCCCCTTCACTCTCCCGCCTTGGCGCCATCTCGATTTTTTGCGCCACGGGCAGTTGCCCGGGCCTCGTGAAGCCCCTGATACCTGTAGCCCCTTCGCTTCTTGATGGAAGTGCGCTTCTGCTCATCACGTGTTCTTGTGTTTACGTGGTAACTTTCGATACGAGATGTATCATTCTAATTCTTGTTATGCAGATATTTTTGTTTAAATGCTCAAGTGTTTTAATGTTTCAATTGCCTAGTTCTTTTTTGCACAATATACGTTGTTGAAATATAGAATAAATGTTTATTGTAGAACTTTTTTGCCTGGAGCATCCTTTGCAGCTAACTGATCTGAGTCAAAGAGGAAGCAGAATATATTTTGAGGTATCCTCCCCTCCAACTTCCTTGAGGTGCGTTTGAAAAGCAGTGGCGTTTAAAGATTTTCCTAGGAATCCAAAAAAAAAAAAAAAAAAGGCGAAACTGAATTGCCATTAGCACTAGCCCCAAGAGACATAGTTACTAAAGTGCTTTTCTCGACAGCTGTCACGACTCCAGGCTGCTTGGTACCTTTAAGCGCAATTATCTTCCTTGCCTTGGTCATCCCAGTCTCGTCAACGTTGTAAATGTCTCGACACTAGAGTTTGAATCTGTCGCAAACACTGGCAAAATTGGTGAAGAAGCTTACGACGTTGATCTTACTGAAGCTCGTGACTCTACACAGGCTAGTCACCTGCGGAGTACGGAAAGAAAGAGATTTCTTACGCTTTAAGCGGGGTTTACACGCGAACAGTAAAACCGACAGTAAGATGTCGCTGCCAAGTAGACTTGCCATGGCCCGGTTAAAACTTTTATGATTCTGCGCATGCGTCATCTCTTACTGTCGGTTTTACTGTTCGCGTGTAAACCCCGCTTTAGAAAAGATGACAGCCAGTCACTTGCAGCACTTTTGCATTTACCCAGTCCACTGGGATTTTATTTAATTTTTAAATGCATACTGATATGCCAATGATTTATTTAACTTTCTCAGTAGAAAGACCGTTGTACAGCACTGGCTATGTATTGTTGAAGTTCCATCTCTTGTTCATCTGTGAAGACCTACATAGTTTTATATATAAAAACAACGCTAAGTACAGTTGATTCTGGATCTGAAACAAAAAAGGGCTTCATCAGAGTAACTTGTATGCATCATCTCCAAGAAATATCTTTAAAGATTTATAAAATGTATGTATTGCTTATTTAATTAAGCTTAAATTAACTAAATTATAAGCTAAAATTGATTAGAAATACAACTTATCATCACTAGTAGTTTTCATTTTACTACAGCATCTCTGGAGTGTCATGAAATTAATTTCATATTTATAGCCGCCTTTCACAAAGAACAACCAGTTATCAAAAATCCCTCTGCCTCAAGAAATGTTTCCCTGGAAATCGTTCCCAAATTTACTCGGGGCAAGTTGTTACACTGTAGCAAGTAATCACAACGAAATTGTAACAAGTATCCCCACGTGGCGCTATTTTATATATTCATATGTGCGAGTAGTATAATACAGTTACACAGAATTTTTAAATATAATATTACTTACCTGAAATCTAGGCTTTCTCATGGTACAGATGTTACACAAATATATCCAAGGGTTCCGTCGCAAGAAAATTAATAATTAAAAGAAAAATTACTAACAGACACAAAATCAACAATACCACAAGAATTCTCTCTGCTATTGACTGCAGGCATTCCAATGTTAGGTGAAGAAGACATATGAGTGAAGGCTACATCTAGCGTGAGAAAAGTGAGTTTTTGCCGGCGGTTAATTTAAAATTCGAATATAACAACTTACCCCGTCCGTGTGACAACTAATCCCGGTCTCCCCTATATGATATCGGAAAAAATAGCCATTTTCTTAACTTTTCATATTTTTAAAGCACTATTTTTTTTGTAAGCATGCTTTATCAAAATATTTCAATAGTTATTCTTAACTAGAATGCAATTCGCTATCGATATTTTTATCTCAAATTAAATTTTTAATTCGAATTATTAATTAGTATAATAAAAACCACTATTCAAGATGAAATATGAAAGTGCAGTGACCAGGACACAGTAAAAGACACTCCGTTAATGTGTACAACATTTTCATGCAATGTAAATAAGAACTTCCATTTTAAAATAATCTTTGTAAAAATATTTCTCTTCGAGAGGCCTCATCACCCAGTGAAAAAAATTGAGTATATAAATTAGAGAAAGTACATCTTCCCGCTGATGAAATGGATCCAAAATTTGATACATGTGTAGAATTTCAGTGTAAGGTTCACATTTCATTCATCCAGCTCGTTTGAGTTATCGTACTCACAACGCATTCACACAGACTGATTCCAAAAATCGTTCTTTCAGATTCGGGCATGTCTACAGATTCATCAACATTTCACAACTATTATAATACTTCCTGTTTACGTACTCCGTATATGAGTACGTGACATTTTATTCCCACAATTGCTAACAAGTCACTTCTTTTTTTTTCCCGCCTCAAATTTAATTCAGTCCTTACAATACAAGCAGAGAGAAAAGAGACATATTATTCTAACTAGAAAAACTTTCCTCGGCAAATTTTTCTTACAAACAAACAATCAAACAAAAAAAAACCTTTCATCCTCCAACACATTTAAGACCTCCACACAGTTGGGAAATTTCTCGATTATTCATGCATAACAATCGTGAACGAATTACAATCAAGAAATTTTTCGCTTCAGCGCAAGGTTACAAGGCTTCCGCATGGTTCCGTAGCCACGCATTTAGCAATAAATTAAAGAGCTATTGCGCTATTGAACAAAATTCTTTAATCTTTTTAATTTATTAATTGGAAGACTAAGTACGCGTCTAAATGAGCATCAGTCTAATAAACATCAGTATTTTAAAGTTTAAACAATTAAAACATTAAGCAAGAATTATCACAAATTGTCATCCTTATTGGTATACTAGCCGTTGTACCCGCGGCTCCGCTCGCGTTTATAAGTTCTATATATATGAAAGAAAAAGCAAAATGCATAAACTTTTAAATCGTACAGTTTTCTAGTACTCTCAATCCTAATTAATTACTTCTTTAAAGGTTTCGGATGAACGACATTTTTGATCTCACAGTTTGGAGCATGTATGTAAAGATTGCTTGGAGTTCTAACTCCAGAACACGCAATATATAATTGGCCATGAGAGAAAAATGGAGTCTCTGAGTTGATACCGACAGCTTTGATTGGCATCGTACATTCATCCCAAATTATAAGTTTGTTGGACAATCACCTTATCAGACCTTTTGCTTGTATTGCATATTGGATTCTCAGTGTGAGTAACTGTAATTGGTAACTGTAACAAAAAAAGCACTGTGCGGCCACTATCCGAAAGTCTCATAGCTATTCTTGATAACCGGCGGTATCAATTCATACGAAAAAAATTTAGTCATTTCATTGTACAATTTTTGAGTGGACACGGTAGATTCCCAGCGTACTTTGTGCGATTTGGGAGGAGCTTGAATATCAAATGCCCTTGTGGCGCCGTGGGAGATACTTTACACTACGTAGTGAATTGCCCATTCATAGAAAAGTATGCAAAAAAACTAATTTATGATAAAGACGATCTGTCCACAATTTTAAACAGAGAGGAAAATTTAGGTCTCCTTCATTCTATTTACCAGGAGGTTAATAACCTCGTTCCACAGGTTTAGTCCAGTTTTTTTCTCTCTTTTTTTCTGCTTGTCAATTTCTGTTAGAATTTAGAGCCGACCAAGTCTGCGGCAGCATGAAACCACGTCATCTAAACTATCTTGCACATTTTGGTGACCCTCCGGATGGAAACATCGATGTACGAGAAAGTGTATATATATATATATATATATAAAGAAAATATAGTACGAGAACATCTCACGGGCCCTCAGCACTATCCTGACAATGGACTCGTCTCCGGGACCAGGGGCGAGGTGTCCCGTAATCAAGAAGAGGAAGCTATTCTTGATAGAGCAACGGGGAGAGCTAAATGACATTTAGAATGAATTTCAGTAAGGATCATATTAATTAAAAAAAGTGTTTTTTTTTCAGTTCCACATGAGGCTTCAAGAAAGAGAAAGACACCGTTCCCTTAAGCAATCAAATTCATCATGCGCTGTTGGCTATACTGTGTTTATATACGCTTGTCTGATCTTTTGTAAATCAAGGTTTATTTGTTGTGAAATATTCGCATCGTAGTATGTTTCATGGTACAAATCTCTGTTGAAAGCGTCATGTGTTGTCTTGTAGGAACGAGTAATCCACGCTGCGACACCATTTTCCCACTAATTGATAAGCATCTTACTATCATCAACTGCTAATAAAAACCAATAATTACAAAATTCAGCAACGTTCAATTAAATATTCACGGTACAAGAGGCAACGTGCATAATTTGAAAAAATATTTTTGGTTCAGTTTACATTTTTGCGAAAACTGTATAAAATTTCTGTTTGGTTCAGATATTGTAATCAGCATTCACACCATACCATATTAAGAAACTTAATATTCAAATATTTTTTAATATTTAATCAAATATTCTTAATCTAATATTCAGATTTTGAGCCCTTATTATATGACAGTAATGGTTGATAGGGAAAAAAAATCCCTGAATTCTAGATACTACGAAGGCGCAAAGAGACCAAATATTTGTAGTTAGAAAATGCAAAGCTAAAAGGAAATGAAAGTGGGAATGTCCAAAGAAAGCAACTTCATTTTAACATTAACAAAAGCACGGGAGATATTAAACGTTGAAATAGGTTTAAAATTACAACAAACAAAACCTTTGTTATAAAATGTGCTTAAAATAATTTCTTTAAGTTATTGAAAATTAAAGGAATAGTTACACGGAAATGGAACAGGTGTCGCTGAAAATCTAATTTTTTTTTTTAATTTTAAGATGGTGCGAAAATAAATTTTGTGCGATGATATTTTCCGAAGTTACGGAGAAAAAACTTTAAAAATTAACCTTTTTACACCCATTTCGCTTCTTTCGGGGGGCGCAAGCAACTTTTTAACAGCATAGTTAATCAGTGGCGAATCCAGGGCGTGCTATGGGCTGCAGCCCCCCCCCCATGAGAGCTAAACCATAATTCTTGATTTTTTTTTAAAATCACTACAACTGTTTGTTCTTAATTTCCCTTTTTTTAAAAAAATAATAATAACGTGACAACATTGCTTTCTGGCTGGACAGGCTAGAAAATTTTCCTACTTTTCTAGACATTCCACTTGTACTTGTAGCGTTGACGTGATCGAAGACATTTTTTGGCTAGTTATTTCATTGTGTTTTTATTAAATTATCGAAAGTATTGTATTGTTCTTCATGATTCTTATTGTCAGGTGAGTAAAGTCTGTAAAGTTAAAGTGATTTGGCTTACATAAGCCATGAGGTTTGACATTCGTCACGACGATACAAAATTTTTACAACCTGAGCTCCCCCACAGACCCAAATCCTGAATTCGCCACTGTAGTTACTCCTTCTGGGTGCTAAGGAACATATGTGCCAAATTTCGTTCTAATCCGTCAAGGGGTTTGTAGGGAATTGTATAGGGTTCAAACAAACACACAAACAGACATAGAATTTTATTTTTATATGAGCATTAATATATGTAGATACTAAAAAAGTGTTGGATCTCTTCCTGTCAACCCTACCAAAATAAAAAGAATGCAAGTTAAAAGCTTTACAATATTAACTTTACAATAGGAACATATAATGTTCAAATAGTTTATTCATCCGTAGAATTTGCAAAATTCTGACTATGAATGATTCTGGCTATTCACAAGTTGAATTCAGATTCACAACAATATTCATTGAGTGACGCTGGACAGAGAGAAATGAGATTACTGCTACCTAGATAACAACAACGGCCTATGGTAATATTGCATCGTTCTATTCCAGAGAGCTAGAATAGTCTCCGAATCCGAATTGCCAAAAAGATAAGGCTTGGTTACATTCTGACCATTCAACCACTTATCCACATCAATAGCTGTCGGGGAAAGTTTTTCTTCAAAATCGGCATGCGAAATACCCACATGGCTTGCCAGTGTGCCTGTTACATGCACATCATCCACCCAGAAGTAAGGTATTTTGGAAGATAAGAGGTATAATTTAAAAACAACGTCTGGGCTCATAAGTACGCCCCAGCCAGCACAATAAGTAGGATATTTTCTAGCCGGGTACTCCTTGAAGCTCACTCGCCACTTGCTCCGATAACTGCGATTCACCTGGGATGAACGA
The DNA here is from genome assembly GCA_013235015.1 of Araneus ventricosus. Classification (NCBI taxonomy): domain Eukaryota; kingdom Metazoa; phylum Arthropoda; class Arachnida; order Araneae; family Araneidae; genus Araneus; species Araneus ventricosus. The sequence continues at coordinate 147,501 of BGPR01000607.1, read as the reverse complement.
AGTAAGTAACACATCATAAGGTTTGAAACACCACCTGTCTGTCCAAAGGTGTCTTTGAGGAAGGTTGTGAGTTGGAAAATGTCAACAAAAATGTCATCATCTGTTTTGAAAACAAAGCGGGCTTGCCGGCAGTAGTAAGTAACCCACTTCAAGCCCATGACATGCTTATAGGTGAGATTGCGATAGCTGTCCACGAAGTTGCCTTGAACCACATCATGGTAGAGAGCATTTTCTTCATCAATCTGTTGCTGCACTCTAGTTTCATTAACAGTACCCAACAGAAAAACAATTCTCATAGGGTCGTGTGCTAAATTTCCTTCATGACCCCATGTGTTCCTAAAAAAAAGAAATTTTGTATTAAAACGCTGGATTTTATTTTCGCTGAAGATTTAATGAGATTAGGTTTTGAAAAAAGAAAGTTTGTGTTAAAGTGCTAATGGAAGTGGGAAAACATGGTAGAAGTTCAAAGTTGATTTCAGAGAAAATTTCATACTGATCTGCCTAATAAACTCATCAAAAACGAATTAGATTAGCGTGAAGCAGACGAAACTGTTCAGCGACATTTCAGAAGACCAACATTATTGAGTGACGCAGACACGGAAGAAAGAGTGTTGGAAATAAATCATCTGTAGTTAGCAACATCGCTTCACCAAGCCGCTCATAAAGTAAGAATTCAAAAAGATAGTGTCCATTGTATTTTTAAGTAATGTAAGTAGAAAAGTTACATACTGACATAGTATTCGTCCTCAGTTAGGAATGATCCAGATAGGAGAGTTGAATTTTGTGAGTGGTGTTTCGCGAACTGTGAAGAATATCAGGATTGTTTTCTTATGAATAAAATTTATAATACAAAGCCTGTAACTATTGATGAGTTGAAGGTAGCCATCACAAGGGAATGTGCCGAAAGAACTATTCTATTCTAGAACTTTACAATAACAGCGCTCTATTGATACGAATGGTCATCAATTTAAAAATTTGAACAAAGTACAAAAAAAATATATCAATGTACTTCGTTACAAACACTGAAAGCGAATTAAATGATATTTAATAAACACTACAAACAATCAAAGTGTGATAGCATTGTTTTGTAATACCCGCAATTTCTCAAAAAAAAAAAACAATCAAATTGGGATTTGGAAAATGATTCCCCTTATATAATCACTGTACAGTTTAAAATATTTATATACTCCAGATTTACCAATTTTATACTGTATTTAACAGATTAAAAGCGAATCTATTGAAAATAATCTCAAATTTCAGTTACTATGAATATGAAACTGTAACCAAGCAAAAGACAGAATTATGAGATAGAGATGATGAATATGCTTACTGTTATGAAATTTAGTCATGTGTAGAATTTTGTAAAAGTAGTATACTTCAGTGAAAATCTAAAGGAATATATACAATAATGTATACGATTTGAAAAAAATTTAAACTATCAATTAATGGAATCAGTGAATCAAAGTAACAAATAATTTTTCAGAAAATGCATTATATCTGTTACTAGTTTTATAAAACAGCATAATAAAAGACAGGTTATAATTCACCTGAATTTTACTCACCTAATAACCTGACGCTTGTGAAAATTAGTAGGTGCAGAATGAACAAAAACAACAAGAAATACTGGATCAGCACCATCACAACGTTTATCGTTGATCAGAAATTCAAATCCAGGATTATCTACAAGCCACTTCATATCATTTGAACCTGAATAATAAATATGAAATCATTACATTATTTTAAATGCTAAAAAATATAAAGAACATCTTTATTCAATATAGTGATAATGAATCACATGAGAGAAAAAAAACTGTAGCAAAAAAAATTATCATACATAAGGTTTTTGTATCGACAACTAAAAAATATCAATAGAACGTATTAAAACTAACAACTTTAACTTGAGTACGACAGCAAAAATACTGAAGTTTAAACTAAATCAGTAAGGCAATTGTTGACGCCTGTATTGCAAAGATTTATCTTTAACTGTAACCCCAACGCCAGTTTGGCGGTTATTCTGTAAGAATGTTTGTTTTTTGTCAGATTGGCGTCTGCCATTCGTTCGTGTAGGTCGGATGTCTCCATTCGGGAGCATCATCTTCAATAAATCTCTAAAAATCGTGGAATTCGTCTAAATCAATTGTCGTTTTGTAATTATAATCCATTAATCAAACGGACCAAACATAAAAGTAATAAATAAAAGCAGATGCATTCGCATTTATTGCAACCTTTCTCTACCTTTTAAAACTCAGAAAATCTATTTTCGGTATCACTTTCATTCCTGTTCCCTTCAAATGAATTTTGTTATTTTATATAAGGACAAAAGTAAAAAAGATAAGAGTAAAGGACAAAATTTTTTGTTTTGTAGGAAACCAGGGGATTTACATGTTTCCTTATATGAATTAGCTTTCTTTTGTAACAAACTGTTCGCTTGGTGTGCCAAAAAAGTTTCTACTTCTTTAAGAGTACCCTAAACTTGTGAAATGGCATTAAATCAAGCTTCTAAGGTCTCTGGAGTGAACTCCATATACTTACAAGTTCCCAATTTTCTTTTATACACCCTTGGCATATCTGAGGCTAAAGAAAACATTGTTCTTATTTTTTAACATAAAAATAAATTTAAAAACCAACTGGAATTGATTGTTACCGCAAATTTCCATGGTGCAGAGAATCCTTCCTTTCTGGTGCGAAGTTATCGCAGGTTAGAAAAAAAATTAATTACAACTTAACTAATCAATATAATTGACATCCAAAACGAAAAAAATTGAAAGCTAGGTATATGATCTTCCACATTTAAATGCACTTGCCATCATAAACTTCATACTTTCTTCACCAGCGACAGATTTTTCAGGACCAAAATTTTTGCTGAGAAACTAACTCAATGTCTCTTCCTTCTGTAACCTACCAAATGAGTGTTTTATACGTTTAAGGAGTGAAATACACTAGTCAGTGTTGACAAGAAGTTAGAAAAAAAATCTCACTCCCGTACCTCTAATGAGTTGATCTCTATTTCATTTTTCACAAAAATTTTACACTGGTGAAAAATTACCTCCATGAGTGCAAAGTGACCTGTTTTACTGTAATTTCTATGTTTTATAAAGCATAATATGCAATAGATTGTAATTAATTATAGCATAGTCATAATAAAATGTATAGGAATGAGCATGCCCCCCGTTGGAGAAAATTTTTGTGGTTAATCTTGTTACGAAGTTGAGCAAACAACCTACACTATATGGCCAAAAGTATCCGGGCACTTTCAGATTTTCACATTTTCTAGAATTTCTCCGGAAAGGATTAACTGACTGCCCTTAAACCTCGACCATGTAAAGAATAGACTGCAACTCACATTTTACATTGAAGATTTGCTCCTGAGGGGAATGAGGGTACCGCCTACAAACTGATGAAGACAAAAACTTTTTTGGGCTTCATCAGTTTGTAGACGGACATTTTTTGCCAGTTTACGAAACGGCTTTATATACTCTATTGTCATGAATTCAAATATTCTGTGATATGAATTTTTATTGAAAAAAATGGATGATTTATTAACTCGATTTCGTATGAAGTGCTGTCAATAGGAATTATCTTTAAAAAGTTCTGTTAATATATTTAACACTTACTAACTTTAGCACTATGTTGTTAATAACACTTTGAGCATTAGTGAATTATACCTCATAAGTTATCAAGTGTATTTATGGACCAATCAACAAGTTCTTAGTTATAAATCAATCAAATTTTGAATTTTATTCCAATAATGAATTGATCCCTTCTCCCATTGTTGGCCACATAAAAATTCACTGGCGGGTAGTAAACTGTAATTGAAATTTTTTTTAAGAGTTCAAATGTTTGATAATTCTCGAAGAAATTCCAAAATTCTTTCCAAATGCAACAAAATATAGGTCCAACTGTACCACAAAACCGACAGTCTGCAATCGACCCCCCTCCCCCCCAAAATATTAAGTGCACCACTCAAATGAATTCTACTTGGAGCTTTTGAACGACGCCCCCCCCCCCCGCATTTGTATATTAATACAATAAGAGCAAATTCCAGACAATTCACAAAAATACGAAATATATTATTTGTTGCAAAGAACTTCAATTCTGCCAACATAGTCAAACTTTTCAAAGGAAGGAGATAACAATGACTTTAATTTCTGCAGCCAATTGCACCTATAAAATTTCTTGAACTTGCAAATGGATTAATTCCTAAAATTATTTATATGTTATTGCTTTTGATTGTAAATAGAAGGTAAGCAATAAAAGTAAGTCCTGGCAACCTTATATTATTAAATAATGCTATAGCATTTTATTAAAAAACTAAAATTTGCAGTATCTACTTAGTTGCCGCTTTTTCTCCCTAATATAAATTTATTGATTTCTTTTTAATTATGTCTACTAAAATCGATTTAAAAGCTCCTTAAATTTTAATAGAGTACTTTGTCGTAGAGTACTAGCAGTGCCGGAACGCTCTGATCTGGGTGGTATTGTTGGGAGGGAGCGAGGGACGGAATGGAGCAGGTGATAGGGATGGTAAGCAGGGGATCACTTCACAATAAAATATTTTTTTACATTTAAGAACGTATGATTATTTTATATAGGATTGAAATAGTGAAATAATTAAATATCAATAATAAAACAAGCCATATTTTGCAACTATTCTTTTATATTTTATTTTCTACGAAACATTAATGTAATGCATATTGAAGTTCAAAACATGAATATAATGAAAATGTTAAATAATAATTTTTGAAAATTCATGTTAATTTCAAGTTATATTAAAATCAAGTAATTTCAACGTAAAATGAAGGCATGGGTGAATAATACAGAAAATAACATGAGTTTTTAAAACGAAAACATAAAATACATTTAAATGTTTGTAATCTTAAAATTTTTATGCCTACCAGCCACCGCTTGCCGGTCAGTGGCGGCGATTGGGTGGAAAAAGTGGGGGAGGGCAAAAATCTTAAAGCAGCCGGGACTATAGGGGGTAGACAACAAAATTAGCTAGCTTCCTCGGACACTACTGCTTTTTTATAATTCCTAGTTGTAGGTAGCAAGAATGATATAAAAATTTAATTTTTCGCGCTAAAAGTAGGGCCCCCGACTCGCCGCCACTGTTGCCGGTGGCTCATTACCAGGGACGTGGCGAACGTCTAACTTCTGAGGGGGTGCGGACAATAAAAATGCTGACTTCACTGATGAATTTTGCGGACTTAAAAAAACAAATATTTTTATGTTGTTTAATTACAAGCATGCTCGTATTGAGAAGTATAATACATTTTTTATTAACTTTATTTTTAATTAAAAACTGCAAGATTGTATTGCGTGTACGATTTATTGTTGCACCACATACATTCAAAGAGCTTAGAAAGTAGTGAGACAACAGGACAAAAAATTAATAATCTCTACTAATAATAAAGGAGAATGTGTGTGGGTCTGTGCTTCTGTATGTTGGCGCTCTACAGGTCAGGCCGCTGGACGTAGAGCTACGAAATTTGGCACATGCATACTTTGGAGGGTGGGAATGTGCACCTCGGAGCCCGTTTTTTGAAATTTTAATTAATTAAAAAGTAAGCGTAATTTTGGTGTTTACTTTAATAATTTCCGAAAATATTACAGCACAAAAATCATTTTTACACCATCTGAAAATGTAAAAAATTATCTTTCCAATAATATCAATTAAGTTGCCGCACAATGTTTTCTCGAATTTTAATAAATTTTTAAAAATATTTTTATACATAATTTACAACAATACTTTTCATTGTTGTAATGCAATCCAAACCGTTTTCATTGTTTAAACAAATATTTCAATGCCTATTTCTCTTTCATTGTTGTAATCTGAGATAGGATCGTAATACATTTTGCTTTCATATTTTATTTCATCAAGATTTTTGTGAAATCTGTAAACCAAGCTCTCCAAGATATTGCTTTGCTCACATTACGAAATATATCCATTAAGCTGAATAGTTATGTTTTCATTCTTTTCTCAGCATGTTTTAATCCAACTAACATGCCGCTGGCCATAAAATGTGACGCCTCATTTTACCGTTGAAATCAAATACATATTTTACAAGAGGAATAAGAAAGTGAAGACAGTGCCGACAATATGGAATTGGAGGTTTCATGACATGGTCAGTTATTTGACTCCAATAGGAACATTTATGTAAGCAATGAACAGAAGAGGTCGAAGGTCACTAACAGAACATGCGTTAACTATCTATCATATTCCCGGCGAACAAGCTGGTCGCCGAAGGTGGCTAATCTATAAATAAAACACATTTCAAGAATAAATACAAAAAAAAATCTATCATGATAAACTTACTTTTTTGAAAAATAATAGATCTAATGGAGTTGTTCTCTAAAGCAAACTAGTCTAGAGCTTTATTTTAGGGAACGTGAATTGAGACCATTGTTTACAACAACTCACTGTTTCTTTTAAACAAAAGAGAAACATTAATTAATCCAAATGTTCATGACTCATGCTCGTTTGAATACGGTGGAAAACCATCTTCAATGCAATTCACTAAGTTATCTTTCACAGGGTTCTGAAGATAAAGGTGATGTTGGAACGAGGCGAATAATTTTGAAAGTTGAAGGTAGAACATTCCGCAGTTTAAATGCTACTTTTGAAATATCTACAAAATTCGAGCAATTTTCACCGAATTTAGGAGCATTTGTAGAAGCAGCACGTAAGCATACTTATTCTTCTGAATGATATTTTACTATCGATTTCACCAATTCATTTGACAAATTATTTCTCTTTGCTAATGGCTAAAAGAATAAAAATGAAAGGGTTGAAACACTGAAGATGTATAATAAATTTGTTTGTGAATCATAGTTAAGTGTTCTAATTATTCTATCACTATTTGGTGATACACTTATATATGCATTTTATCTCAATGCCTTTGTGTATAGAGGAGTAATAAAGTTTTAACGAGAGTATTATCATGTATAATACAGGGTGTTCATTAATTATTGTCGGCGTTTCCGTACCTCATAACTTTCGATTAAAAAATATTACGCAAAAACCGATTACGTATTCGTAAATTACAACTCAAAGGATTTTATTGATGATATTATAAAGATTAATGAATTTGCACATGGCTGCCCTTCGTGGCTCGTAACACATCGAGACGAAATTCGATTTCCCTCCAAGGCATTTGTAGGCATTCAGATGAAGGCGGTTATGGAGAACGTTCCATATCGTCGTATGCGGCATATGTAACTGCACAGCTGCTAGTCTCGTTGATTTTCGTGGACTGCGAGTAAACGTTTCTTGTATGCGATCAACATTTTCTGCGAAGTGCTCGGTCTTCCCGCTCCCTTTCGGTGTAGAACGCTACCAGTTTCCTGAAATTGTGTTAACCAGCGTCTGATAGAATTATCCGAAGGAGGATCTTTCTTGTACGTGGTCCTGAAGCGACGTTGAGTAGTTATGACTGATTTAGTTTCGAAAAACCACAATACACACATTGCTTTTTCTTGCACGGTCGCCATTTTTATTTATGACGTCATAATTACCCAGACTGCAAATGCGCTAAGATCGTATTGTTGCAACGTAAAATTCTTTGAGTTGTAATTTACGAATACGTAATCGGTTTTTGCGTAATATTTTTTATTCGAAAGTTATGAGGTACGGAAACCCCGACAATAATTAATGAACACCCTGTATTTCCACAGCGCACGCATTTTAGAACATTTTTCCTAATCCATTTCAGTTAAAAATAGATTAAAGTTAAAAATATATTTACGAATTAACATGCAATTTTCTGTGGTAATTTGAAAGCGTCGTAATTATTGAGATAGGTATTTAAAAACTAATCATTATTCGAGAAAGTTACTGCGCTGTTAGACAGAAAATTTCTCGTGGAAAAGAAAACTAATAAAACAATTAAAAAATTAAATCCAAAGTGACTGGTGCAAATACTATGTTTTTAAGTGACAACTATTGTTGACATGTACTATGATTACAATATTGATTACTTCACTGTGAACAAGCGTCTGATAATTTTAAATATCCAGCATAATGTCAAAGCTCCCATCAAGTGTGAAGTTTCCTTTAGTTCAATTCTTTTGTGTTTATCTGAGTGTGCCTCCTCTTTTATCTCAGAACACATAAACGTATTTGGTAGAAACATTTTAAAAGAAAAAAGATAAAATTCCCGATATTATTGGGCTGAAAGCCATACCTCCAGATTTTAATTAAATAGAAATGATAAATTTGGAGTAATTAATTTAAAACTCAATTTTGAAATATATCCGCAAAACGTTCTTTTTATCTTAAAAATATATTAATAATGGAAATTGAAATTTCAAATTATATTAGGAACAAGGCAACTAAAAATAAGAAAGGTGAAAGCGGAATTCCGAAATAAAAATTTATATTAACTGTTAATGATAGCAACGATTTTTTTTGGATATTATCAGCCTCATATCCGAAAGAATTTCACGATTGTACTTGATAATAATATAGAGAGAATTAATAATAACGATGATAAGATCAAGACAATAAAGAGCACATTCAAAATTAATTTTTACGGTAATGCACAATTGAATACAAGTACAATTAACAGGAATTGTTACTTTATTTGAGAAAATGTGTTATTTGCATAAATTTACTGTAAACGTAGCAGAATGTGGGAGATACATTTCATTATTTAATCTTATTTCTTTTATTTTTATTTTGTTCAAACTAATTTTTTATTAAAGTTCTTATTGGAAATGTTTTTACATGTCAAAGAAAGCTAATTCAAAAATAATCTTTTCAAAGTCATATTTTAAGATTTTGATTGAGAGCAACTAATTATACACGAAGAATGCATTTGCTCTAGTCAGAAACCAGTTTCAAATTTCTTCAAACACCTCCTTTCAAAAATTATGCAGCACAGTAGTGCAGAACAAGTGTAATAAAATTCTTGTGCAATTATTAAACCTTGGAATATCATACAAGAAAATGACTGCCATAAGCATGCTTTTGTTTTCTTGGCTATACTGGTTCGGTAGAGTTAGACCCTAAACATTTAATTCTATACACTGTAAAAAAAATTACTGTAAATTTACAGTAAAAAGTACTGGCAACCAGGGTGCCAGTACTTTATACTAATAATGATAATAGGAAAATTTAAGGCGAAGGGGGAAAATTGAAATTTGATAGAAAACTGGATTTCCAGTAATTAAATTTTTGCTCTCTCTAACCGTTTAAATAAAAAAAAATATAAATAAAAAATGAAAAAAAAACACCTTTTTTCTGTTTCTCCATAAACAAAGCTTTCTTCGCTTTCCAGGAAGAAAGCTTTGTTCATTTATCTTCCAAGGATCAATGAAGACATAACGCATTTAAATAATGAAAACAACTAAAAAATTAGTATAATTTTTAGTTCTGACATCGAATTAGTCAGAAAATAAAGGAATTATAGACAATATCTTAACATTATTTTAATAAAAAATTCAAAGGATCAGAGACAAAATTTGAATTACCGAGTGAAAAACGTTCCAATTAGACAAGTGCCGCTATAAAAAGAATCCTTTAAATTTCCAGCAATTGAAAAATACCTGTGTAATTTTTATAAGAATCTGAAGAGAATAAGCCAGGGGGGTGACATTTTTGTTTTCTGTCATTAAAAACCTTTTTAAACATTTTTCCAAGACTGATGTCCAGGGTATCAGATCCTTTGCCTTCCCTTGCGACAACACTCGTTGAGATATGCGTGCAGTGCGACCTTCTGCTACTCTGCTTGAACATTTTGATTGCGTCCGTAACTTGTGGTGTTCCATTTGTGCAGCCTGGTTATTTCTATTATCAGAATAAAGTTTAATCACAGAAAATTAATTCGATTTATCTTATTTTGTTGCATCCAACTTAATATACACAAATCTAAATATTTTTGTAGCCTGTAGGCAACAAAAATGATTTTTATATATTGAAAAATCACGTTTGAAATATTTTTAAAAAATCTCGTCTGATTTTTTTTTTCAGTCGGCATGTCTCCTTGTTAAGGTTACGAATTGTCATACAATTGATTTCCAGTAAATTGTTTGTCTTTTAGACCATTATCGTTTGCCTATTAATAGCATTGATTATGCCGACTTACAGATTGAATCGGATATATTGCGATTCTAAAGAACTGATAGATATTTAAAACATCAATATGATCTACCTGATCATCAATATAAAAAAATACTCTATTTTTGAATCTATGAGTAAAAAGTCGATATACGGAATCGGCAATTTCTCCCCGAAACGAATACAGTTTTGCCAATTTTGCAGTCAGTATATAAGTTTTTCCTTCGATAAATAAATTATTTGAATTAAGTGGCGGTAAATATTCCGCAAAAATTCGACTTAAGTAATAAAATTTCACATTCTTTCCTTAAGACTGAAATAATATTTATCTAAACGTCGACGGCGTGCAGAATAAAATATCATCTTTCAATTATTCCATCAAATTTTGCCGACGGATGGCCAAAACGCCGACTCGGGGGAAAAAATTCTGGGGTGTGAGGTGTCGCACCCCCTACCTCTTCCCTTTCGCCACGTCCCTGCTCATTACTTTTATTAATTTGAAATACCAACCATATGTGCAAAGGTAAGGAAAAGACAAAGATCGAAAGAAGGAAGATCGACAAAGTTTAAGAAGGTATCTTACAATTTATTTCTCGTAATTAATAATAAGCCGTGTCGGAACGGCGTTCTTTCATGACCCGGCTGCAATACACTACCAAGAAGTTGGGAGGGGGATAGAAAAACTCGTTCAGGGGACAGTAAGGTGTTTTAGTTTCTGAAATTTAAGTTTAGTAAATAGGAAGAAACAACGCACCGTCGAGAAGTGACATATTATAAGGGGGCGAGTTCGCCCTCCACCAGGTGGCGTTTGGCAGTAAAGACAAAGGGGGCGATTCCCTAGGGGATGTACCGTAGGATAGATAAAGGCAGCTTGAGAGCGAATACGTTACCACCACAAACACCGCGAGTGTTCGGACGCGTCTTTCCCATGGACGTGCATTTGTCATCTTGCCGATTCACCTGGAACAAGACAGAGAGGCGATAAGTAAAGCAGAGAATCACTTTTTAAAACATGAAATACAAATATAAAACATAAGTCGCTATAGCAACAAATTTTCCTCTTCACAGACGATGGGATCACACTCGCGCTAAAATGAATTCTCTTTAAAACAGTCCTTTTTTTACTTTAAGGTAGAAACTAACATAGATATCATTGCTGAAAATTCAGATTCAAATTACGCTTTTCCCAAATTTTTACATAATAATACCAAATATTTACAAACAAAAAGTATTTTCAACCGAAAAAGTAATTGAAAACTCAAAAATGTTAATGCTTGATAAAAATCATAACGTGGAACTGTTCTATAGCCAAAGATCATTACATATTTATTTTTAAAATTTCAAAAGTCTATACCATGATAAAAGAGAATCACAGGAAATTAAATTTCAAAAGACTCAATTTCACTTAAAATCTTTTCAAACGATATGCACACGCACGTTTCAAAATTGCTTAGAGTGTTCTTGGATGAGACAAAATCTCTCTTACCTTCTAAATACAGAGCATTAAAGTTGAAGAGTTGCAATACATATCCATCTACATATAATTTCAAACACATAATTGGTTTTAATTTAATTGCAAAATCTCATAAAAATGTCTAATTAAAATGAAGCCAATTAACAAAAAAAAGTGAAAGACATATTTAGAATGAAATGTACAAATATTACATATGTAATTTTAACTACTAGAATGTGTGAGATTAATTCTTCATTCTTAATTTTCCATCTGTTGTATACATCATTAAGGATGGGATAAACTTAATGTATAAAACAATATGAATTATATTATACATTTAATTATTCGGTATCATGTTTAGCACAAAACAAAATTAATAATTTGGAATTATATTCAGCAAATAATGCAATTTAAAAATCACACAGCAACTAAAGCGGCATGTCAAACAAGCGAATATTTGTTTCTCCTAAGTAGGAGAAATAATTTATAGTAACACGAGTTTATAAGGAAGGAATGCCTTTCATTATTAATTAGCACTGAACAATTCATTGTTAGTCTTTGCTCCTACACAGCAATTTTATTGACTCAAAGTGGAGAGATTCAATTTTTCTATTAAGATACCAACTTCAAAGCGGCGTGTTACGGCAGTGGGAATACTTGTTACCGTCCTAATTCAACTTGACGCATATTTTTTAAAGCAAACTCGAAACTTTTATAAATTTTCTTTTTTTAGAGAGGTAGTAAAGCAGTAGTGAAGCCCATTAGCAACAAGTTTCTAATAATAGCCAGGAAAAATGTGTTTGGTTTCACTTCACACCACTGATTAAAGATAAGCCATTCTGAAATTCTTAAAATAAGTTGACGAATTTTTTTTGGTGTGTCTGATCAGCTTGAAAATAGAGCGTGCATTTAAATAGTGCGTTTAAAACATTTAATGCGGCGATAAAAGTTGAAATCGAACATACATAGTGTTTTCATGTGAAATTTTTTAAAAAATATTCAACCATGTGGAACGCAATTGCATGCTTTACACATTAATGTAATCAGTCTCTTTGCTGACAAATTGCGTGTGAGTCGAGACCATTGGCTAGGAAAATTGGCAAATTTAATTATCAGAATGAGATTTCTTCCATGCTCTTGAATACTAAGTACCAGCCTTAATAAATGAACCGAAATAAATTCTTTTTAATGCTCATAAAATAAATTGCAGCCAGATTTTGTAAGTTTCGGAGCGCTGCAACCATGTTCTGCAAAAAGCGACCGTCGTCAATCATTTTTTGCTGATATGTTAACAAAATATCTGTAAAGACGCGAATTTTTAACCTTCGTGATCAAATATTTTCATCCAAAATTTCATTTCAAATAAACAATATAAGAAAATATCGTTTATTTTGATCGGAGAAACACGTTCCTCTTATGAGGAAATTGACACGCAAAATGATTTACAATATAGCAATTGAAATACCTGAAATATGATCTGATTCATTAAAATTTAAAAATGCACGTTAATTCATATGTGTATTTTCAAATCACGAGTTTTCGAACACTCGATAGAAAATATGCATAAGTTGCAAATTCGCCCAATCAATCTTTCATGCAGAGAATCTGGAAAACGCAGGTAGCCAGGCGACCCAAAAACATTAACTGAAGGGGAAAGTCCCTCCCCCTAATGATCTTAAATGGACAGTCTAATTTAAGAATCTGACCTGATTCATTAAAATTTACAAATGAGCTTTTCATATGTGTATTTTCAAATCAGGAATTAGCTTTCGATCACTCAACAGAAAACATACATACGTGGCAAATCCGTCCAATCGGTCTTTCATGAGGAGAACCTGGAAGACGCAGGTAGCTAGACGACCCCAAAGCATTAACTGAAAGGGAACGTCCCTTTCCCTAATGATATTGATTGGACTATCTATCTCCGGACAAAAAAAAAAAAAACTACCATCGCCGTCCCGACGGGGATTTTTAAACAATGTGAAATAAAACATTTATAACTGTCTTTTAAATAAACAATCACCCTTCCATTTCATTTTCATTATTTCCTGTGCGAGTCTTTACACTCTCTCGGCCGAATTTGTTTTCCAATGTAGATTATTCATTTCGTCAGATAATGCTGTCAGAGCCGACCCGAACAAAAGCGGGGCCCGGTGCAAAGTTGACTTGCGGGGCTTTGAAAAAATTTCGCCCAACAAAATATTTTATTACTTTTTGCTATTTATTACATTTCACAATTTGGTTAAGTAAAGACTAAAAAAATACATGAAAATAATAAATAATTAAATTATTTTGATAAAGTTAATATTTTAATCACACAAAAATCGTTAATAAATCAAACAACAAAAATAATTGCTTCGTATATAAAATTTGGTATTCAACTTACTAAAATAATATTACAATATATGATTTTTGTTTCATTTTGTTATAAGTTTTATAGCATATACGTTGTTAATATCATTATGATTTAGATTATTGGTTAATGCGGATTCGATAGATAAAATGACTAAGCAAATCAATTGTTCGCCTCTAATGCTAGATCTCAAGTAATTTATTATTATTTTTTATCTTGAGGCAGATTTTTCTGCAGAAGGTCAATATAATTTTAGAACAGAAGTAAAATTTGGATACAATTTAAATAAATTATTTTTTAATAAATATTGTAAATATTTGCAATATTGTGACCTGGAAGGTAAAATTTGACTACAAATTTTGAATTCGTTAAATAAATGAATGCATTTCGTTTTGCGCAATCTGACAGCGGCGTGGGGCCTTGCGCACTCGCACCTTTCGAAACCCCCTCGCGCTGGCCTTGAATTCAAGTATTCCTTTCTAAATAAAATATCAAATTCCTCCCATTATTTTTTGAAAACTCATGTTGTAGAAATGTGTCCTGTCTTCATGATTTTATGAGGATATATTAAAAATTGTTCAGTTTAAAAACTTTCAGTGCTAAAATTAAAATTATAAAATACCAAAATAGTTTCAAATAGAGTTTCAAAACATGAAAGCTTAAGAAACTTAAAATAACTTTTAACTTTGCAGTCAATTAATTGAAAGAGAAAATACCCCCCTTTCAATTTTTATATCGATTTACGATGACATCACATGCATTCAGTATTAAAATAAAATTTCATGCTGTATGAATGAGATTTTCTTGTATTTTGGATTATCAACTGAATTCTTAAAAGTTGAACTCATTATTTCTTCAGTAAAAAAAAAAAATGAACTCATTATTTCTTCAGTAAAAAAAAGTTGAATTCATTATTTCTTTATATTAACAAACATTTATTTCTTCATATACAAAAATAAATAAATAAAACTGAAAAAAGATAATCGACTGATAACAATACTTATTTACAATTATACACAACCTACTGATAGTTACGGTTTTAGGATATTTAAATTGAATCAATCTTCAAAATACTTCTTATATTTTAAAACTTATCCAAATAACTTTGATATGTAGTTTCCCAAAACAATAAAAGGTTCCAAATAAGTAACATTTTATAATGAAAAATGCCCAACGTAAAAGAGTAGCAAACACAAATTTTCGTTTGTTAATAAAAAAAAAATGTTTTATCTGAAATGTGTGCAATAATAACAAATAGCAAAAATATTGAAATACAAAAACAAAGGGGAACTACATTGTTTTATAAATTGATAACCTGTTATAATATTAAAATTTTCTTTTTGGAAATATAAAAGGAAAGTTTGTTTAATAAATAACTATAAAAAAGAGACAAAAATTAGCATACCTGAAATTTGTCTGCACGAACAAATACAGAATATTTTAGTTTGCTGTACGGCTGATACTCTGAATACGAACGAACTGTTCAATGGAAAATTAAGCTTCTGAGAAAATTCCTTGGGTTACCCTTTGTGTTTCACACAATTCAATATTCAGATTCACTGCTATTGATTAAACTCTGAGGAATAGATGTAATAGACTACCTTTTAACAAGTACCTACGATGAATTCATAGATGCTGGAAAACCACACTTTTTACAAGAAAAGCGAGAAACCCCTGTGAGATATATGCTTCATCATAGCTTAGAAGACCTTTTGAATACAAGGGGAACAGATGTGTTCAATTTAGGACTAGATAAGCAGAAAAAGCATTCCCCTAAAGGTGTTTCTTTAAGCTGTCCTGGGAAAGACTATCTGCTGGCCATAGGGGAACAGATGTGGAACGGCACAAAAGCATTACCCCCTATATACCCTGAAAGTAATAGTCTCGGGAACAGAGAATGTATCGAATATCATCACCTGCAATTTATCTTCAAATGACGGACATCCACTTTGGGGTTTTCCCTTCCACCCGCACCGAAAAGAGCGTGACCATATGATGCCTGGAGCGATCGAACCTGGTTTAAGACTGAACAATGTTATCTCTTTTTACCTTTCATTCTGCCCAAGAATCGGAAACACGTGGAGATCCAGGTAGCAAAGGGAATTGTTGGATTCTTATCCACTAGATCCACCAATTACTTTTTACTTTCTCGTGTACGAAGTATACAAAGACAAAGTATTGTAATCGTCAAAAAATTCGAACTCGAGATTTTGACGAATCTCCACGTTTTAGACCTCCGTGAGTCCGAAAAACACAATTTTGGAATTTTGTCTGTCTGTCTGTGAACACGACAAGTCGAAACCTATTAGTGCAACGGCGATGAAATTTGGTATGTGATTTTTACACATAATTTGTAGGTTTCTATTGAATTTTGGACAAAATCCGTCTACGGGAAGTCTGTCTGTCTGTCTGCGTTCATGTGAACTCTATAACTCAAAAACTTAAATAGCTGGATGGTTAAAATTTGGTACATAGTTTTTTCATCAGAAATGTAGGTCCGCATAAAAGTTTGGGCCAAATCCGTCAAAGGGTTGATCGTCTGTCGGTCTGTATAATCGCATACTTTTGAACGCCATAACTTCTTAACAAAATTACTTAGATAAATGAAATTCGTATGTAGTCTTGAAACCCTAATTGTCGATTTGTCTCAAATTTTCGTTTAAATCGGTTAAAAAAGAGGCGTTGTAACTGTTTTTTTTTTCTCCATTCTACGCAAAAAAAAGCTGCGAACACTGGAGCGATTGTTTTCCCCATCTTAGGAAAAAACCCCCCGCGTCCCGGGGGGCGGGGTTTTCCCCCCCCCCCCCGTGTTATTCGTAGACACGAAAGTTTTGGAGAGGCCACTCCCGCTGGTTTAATATATCTTTGGAGGAAATTTTCGAAACCAGAAAAAAAATTGCAATATATATCTTTTTAGAAAAATTATTAATATTGTATGCCTTTTTTTTTACATAAAAGTTGGTTGAAAGAATTTTTTTAAAAAGGATAAAAAAATATTAATGATTTTTGCAAAAACCGTCCGCGGCGCGGCGCCGCGTGGTCGTTGTTTGAACTCCCCCCCCCCCCCTGTCCTGAATGCTGTCATGGTTGAATACAAATAAGAAAGTAATGTAATAAATCCAACCTGTTTCTGATAAGCTGTGGTCCTTTCAAACTGGATGACTGTGTCGGTATATGAGGGGAACAGATAATTTCTTTCGGCTTAGGACAAGTGATATTTGAACTTGTGATGTAACAGAAAATGGAACTGCAAATATGGAAAGCGCGAGTTGAGTCAATTAGCGAGTTGAGGAAAATTAGCAAACTTAATTATCAGAATGAGAGTTTTTCCCCTCTAAATATTAACTATTAAACTTAGTAAATGAACTGAAATAAATTCTTTGCAATGCTCATAAAATAAATTACAGCCAGGATTCGGAAGTTACGGATAACTAAATCCAAGTTCTTCAAAAAGCAACATCACTTCTTTGCCGATATGTATCAAAATGTCTGCATGGAAGCGAATTTTTAACCTTCCCGATTAAACATTATCATCAAAAAATTTGCATTTTAAATAAACAATATAAGAAAATATCGTTGATTTTTATCGTTAAAACATACTTATCTTGTGATGAATTTTACACGCAAAACGATATACAATCAGAATACTTGAAATATGATCCGATTCATAAAAACTTTAAAAATGAACTTTTCATATGTGTATTTTCAAATCAGAAATTAGCTTTCGATCACTCAACAGAAAACATACATACGTTGCAAATCCGTCCAATCGGTCTTTCATGAGGAGAACCTGGAAGACCCAGGTAGCCAGGCGATCCAAAAGCATTAACTGAAAGGGAACGTCCCTTCCCCTAATGATCTTAAATGGATAGTCTAATTTAAG
Organism: Araneus ventricosus; assembly: GCA_013235015.1. Classification (NCBI taxonomy): domain Eukaryota; kingdom Metazoa; phylum Arthropoda; class Arachnida; order Araneae; family Araneidae; genus Araneus; species Araneus ventricosus. The sequence goes on along the minus strand of BGPR01000607.1, from coordinate 129,755 downwards.
AATCTGGCCTGATTCATTAAAATTTAAAAATGCACTTTTCATATGTGTATTTTCAAATCAGGAATTAGCTTTCGATCACTCAAAAGAAAACATACATACATTGCAAATCCGTCCAATCAGTTTTTCATGAGGAGAACCTGGAAGACCCAGGTAGCCAGGCGATCCAAAAGCATTAACTGAAAGGGAACGTCCCTTCCCCTAAAGATTTTGATTGGACCGTCTATCTCCGGACAAAAGGAAACTACCTACCTTCACCTTCCGGTTTGCCGACGGAGATTTTTTAACAATGTGCGAAATAAAACATTTATTGTTATCTTTTAAATAAACAATCATCCTTCTCTTTCGCTTTTCTTATTTCCTGTTCGAGTAACCTGTCTTTTCTCGGCAAAACTTGTTTTCCAGCATAGATTATTTTTTCTTGAGATAATGCAGTCATGATGGAATACAAATGCGAAAGTAGTGTAATAAATGCAACCTGTTTCTGATAATCCGCGGTCCTTTGAAAATGGATGACTGTGTCAATATATGAGGGGTGCAGATAATTTTTTTTTCGGTTTTATGTCAAGTGATATTTGAATACATAATATAACCGAAAATAAAACTGGAATTTTGGAAAGTTCTTTACATTTTTTTAGGGAATGTAGCGAGTATTCGGTCTGGCTGAATAAATTCAGGATTATAATTTTTTTAATGTGCAAATCTTTTAAATATATTTACCCTAGCGTATTGCACATTTACATTTCAGTACATTTATTACCAACAAATCTTCTAATATTTACACAATTTTAAGTTGCATTACTCCTACATGTATATGCTTCATACATCATTACCATCCATATCATTTCATTGTGTGAGGTCTTGAGAAGCAGCAAAAGCAGCAACCAAATTCTCACGAGAAAGTCTGACTAGACCCCCCCAGATAGCTAGCTGGAAGCGATCGGAGAAAAAGGAAGCCGGCGTCGTTAAAAACCGATCCTGATTACATCACCCGGAAGGGCGTGTTGAAACGCCGCGCCGACTGACCACGAGAGATCACCCAGGTCGTCAGCACCAACGCATTACGTTGTGGCTGATGCCAAAAGCGATGCGGGAACCAGGACAGAGATTTGTCATTGGGGAAACTGTCTCCTCCCCCGACAAATCACTAAAAACTTAATTTTTGACCACGCCTCGGAGGGCAGGGTCAAAGGTGTTTTTAAACTGGAACTCTGGAGGGAAGAGAGGAGATCATCAAGAGATCGGTTAGAGATCGCTTGGAGATTCGAGATTAAATTCTCGTGATCGAGAATTTTGGAAGGCAGCTCTCAGGCTGAGAAGCTGTTGGATCGGGCCTTGTCCCGTGAACCGAAGCCAACCTTTGGCTGATTAAAGCTCGTCGCGAGCTGGAAAGCATCTGAGGAATTCCTAGGAGTTCGTCTCGAAGTGAACGTGCTATACTTCACTGCAATTTACCTTCTTCGGTATTCGGTATAACTCGTTAGGGATTATACGTCACTATTTGAGTGGTCTAATCCCTGAAATCACTCTTCCGGCCATCGGACTTGTACTCGCCTTGAGTAGAACTTTTCAATTAACATACGAGTGAATTCAGAGCAAGTCTGCGATTGAATCCAGATTTAACTTTGACTTGTTTACGCTATCTCGTCCTGAGTTAAGCAGAATTGATTTATGTTGATGTTAATTTGTACATTCTTGTATATAATCAATTAATCAAGAATCTTTAATTAAAAATTAATATCCTGATACTGCTGTGTCTGGTGGAATCCTTCATAGTTTAGTATCACTAAGCTAAAACCCTACAATTGTAAAGTCTGAAATTATGATGAAAGAACAATAACTTTTCAGCATTTTCAGGAAAACTTTTCTTTTTCCTTCCATATATATTACCAGCTTCAAAGGTTCACCATGTACTATTGCGCTTGGAGGAGATAAGAGATAGTTTTTTGCTAAATTTGCAAATCTTAGAAAATTTTCCAACAATTAAGTGGACACTTCACCCTAGCTATTAGAAGCTTTTTATGAAAATAGGAATTTTCTTCTAATAATTTTAATTTATCCACTGAATTTTCTTCTGTTTTTGTTATTGCCAAGCTCTGCAATGATTACTTTTTTATTTCTCTGAAGCAGTCCCAAAATGAAGAAGGCTTCTCATTTCTTGTTAATGGAATTAAAATATTAAAAAAATACATCAAGGTGTTAGAATTTGTTTAAATATATAAATAATAATAAATCAATTTTATTAATCTTTTAATTTTTTCATTCAAAATTTAAGAAATATTTTATTTACAGTCAAAAGTGAAATGTTTTTAAAAAGTGGAAATTTGGCCGAATATTCGGTATTCGGCCAAACCACTATTCGTTACATCACGACTTTTAGGTAGATTTCTTTATAGGAAGTTACCTATTGCAGTGATTTTCATGACAAGACTTCCAGAAAATTTCTGTATATATTTACCAATCATGACGCCTAGAAACCAAAACCACCCTTCGTTCAAAAGTTTAATAGTTTGGCAAATATATGCCTGCATTTTTACGAGAAAGATTTCATTTCTAATAGTTCTTGTTTATTATATAGATATATTAATGATTTGATAGTCTTTAATACAGATTTAGACCTAAATTCACAAATTAACTTCTATCCTGAGTTTTTAAATCTAATAAAGACTAATAACAAAGAATTATTTGCAAAATTTCTCGATTTAGATAGAAAAATTAATACTGATATTTCTGATAAAAGAAATGCATTTAATTTTAAAATTAACAGATTTCCTTATTTGGATAGTAATCTCAGTAAATCTGTTATCAAGAATTTAATAATAAATTTTATAAATAGAAATAACAGTTTGGTTACAGATAAAGATAATAGAATTAAGAATATTAGATATATATTTTTTAATAGTGCATTTTTGTATGGTTTTCCTAAAAAAATATTTATATGCTTATACAGATAAGAAATATTTAAGCAACTTAGAATAACTATTTATTATAGTATTTTATACCATTTTAATCGTGGAATTCTTAAATATTAATCTTATTTAAGTTATTTTATTAATGTTTATTTTGTATATTTTATGTCAGTTACTTCTATAATTAATGTACTTTCTATCAATTCGTCAATGTTTTATAGACTTTATAATCATACATCTTTCTTAACATAGATGGCGCCACTGTTTTAAATAATTCTCAAAAAGTTTTAATAATTTAAATGTTAAAAATTTAGATTTTTTTAATTAATCCCATGAATAATAACTTATTTTTGGATATTTAATTTTGGTATCAGACTATTTTTAGAAATCAGAATAATTTTCTAATTAATGTGTGTGTGCTGACAATGCGTAACATGTTACTTGTGTGTTGGAAAGTAGTTGACTTTTGAATACAGGTAAATTGGTAAGTATAACACATTGATATAACAAATAATCCCTTGTTAAAAATGATTGAGAATTTTTATTAAATGTTGAATTCATAATTTTATGTGCAATATTTGAAAGGTTCAATATTATTTTAAAGTTTATTTTAAAAACATGCGAGATATTTTTATCCTATATTTTTATCCATTCTTCTTCAAAATACCATAAATAAAATAATTTCTACAAAATCTGCTTTAAAAAAAATCTGCTAAGTCGTTGAAGGTAAATTGTATCCTATAAACTTGTTGAAAAAAGCCTGTATAAAACCTTCAAAAAATCAGTACATTTCTCGAAGGAAACCTGGAGCTTTTATTTTCCTTTAAAATACTTGTAGAGATCTTCAAAATTCCTTGATGATAATATAGAAGTCTTAAAAAGCCTGCATGAAACCTTTAATAAACTGTACATTTCCTGAAGGAAACCTGCAGTTTTCATTTTCCTTCATAATCCCTGTAGAAACCTTCAAAATACCTGTAAAATCTCATTTTCTAAAGGTTTTTTGCTGATCTTTTTACTTGGGGTTCCCTTGTGTCCAGCAGGATTGCTAAACGATGATGAATCACATATGACAAAGGGGTTTCTCGTTTTTCTTGTAAAAAGTGTGGTTTTCCAGAAACTATGAATTCATCGTAGGTACTTTCTAAAAGGTACTCTGCTAAATCTATCCATCCCACTACCAATCCACACACTTTGTGGTGCCCCCTCCTCATCTTCTCCTTATCTAGCTCTGTGTTAAGCACATGTATTTATCCTGTGCTCAGTAGGACTGTTCAGTGATGATGAGGCACATGTCACAGGGGTTTCTCTCTTTTCTTGTCAAGTGTGGTTTTCCAGAATCTATAAATTCATCGTAGGTACTTGTTAAAAGGTAGTCTGTTACATCTATCCCTCAGATTTAAAAAATAGCAGTGAATCTGAAATATTGAATCTAGAATATTATTTGGACTGTGTGAAACACTACGGACAACATAATGAATCTTCTCGGAAGCTTAATTTTCAGTTGAATAGTTCGTTCGCATTTAGAATACAGTGAATACAGCAAAATAAAATATTCTGCTTTTGTTCTTTCTGAGAAATTTCAGGTATGCTATTTTTTATCTCTTTTTTATTGGTTATTCTTTAAACAACAGTTTTTTTCCTAAAAGAAAATTTTAATATTTTAATAGGTTGTCAATTTAAAAAACAATGCAGTTTCCCCTTTGTTTTTGTAGTACAATATTTCTGCTATTTGTTATTATTGAATACATTTCAGATAACAGTTTTTTTTTAATTAATAAACGACAATTGGTATTTTCTACTCTTTTACATTGTGCAGTTTTCATTATAAAATGTTACTCATTTGAAATTTCTTTATTATTTTGACAAACAACATATCAAAATCATTTGGATAAGTTTTAAAATATACGAAACATTTTGAAGATTGATTCAATTTAAATATCCTAAAACCGAAACTATTAGTAGGTTGTGAATAATTGTAGATAAGTTTGTGATCAGGTGATTCTCTTTTTTTAGTTTTATCTTTTTTGTCTATTTGTTATTAAATATGAAGAAATAATGAGGTCAACTTTTAAGAATTCATTTCATAATCTATGTTAAAAGAAAATCTCGTTCATACGGTATGAAATTTTATTTCAATACTGTATTCGTAAATCGACTGAAAAATTGAAAGGGCGGGAGGGACTTTCTCTCTCAATTGACTGCATGGTTCAAAATTATTTAAAGTTTCTAGAACTTTCATGTTTTGAAACTCTAATTGAACCTATTTTCTTATTTTATAATTTTAATTTTAGCACAGAAAGTTTTCAAACGGAACAGTTTTTAATATTTCCTCACAAAAGCAGGAAGACAGTACACAATTCTACATGTGTTCGCAAAAAATAATTGAAGGAATTTTTTTTATTTAAAAAGTAATGCTTGAATTCAATTATCATATTCAAATAACTGTTTCAAAATGTGAATGTCAAATTATTTAATTTGCACTTGCATCAAATAATCGAATTCTCTTCAGTCCCAATGAATGCGCAACATCTTCATTTTTAAAGTTACTTCTAAGTTTTTCTGAGTTTATACTTTTCTATCTCTCTGAAATATATTTACAGTAATTCACATTTATTATTGAATATTCAGTACGTTTCTGTCCTCATTCTACAATAATGGAACCACACAAAAAATTGTGTGCTTTCATACTTGAATCAAAAAGTGTAAAAATATTTAACATTTCTTTTGTTCAAAAATTGCTATGGAGGTTTTAAAATTTATACTCTCTTACGGTGAGGATGTTTTCCCAAATCTGAGAAATGCACTTTTGACAATTGACACTTTTAACAATTTCAGTGTCGGTTGCTAGCTGTAAACGCTCATTCAATAAACAATAGAAAATTAAAAAACATTAAAAAAGAAAAAACTAGAAATATATATATATATAATCATTCAAGTAAACTGATATTAATATTGTCATTTTCTCGAGCAACCATGGGGGATGGCCTGAGTGATCTTGCATTTCATAGCGAAAAATACAGATAAAATTAATTCTATGGAGTAATTGATGAATTTTCCTTCATGAAAGCTAGAGAAGTGCATGTTTAATCGAATCCAATATAATTCGAACTATAATTTGTCTAATATAACACTACTATACTAAGTATTGAATATTTGGATTATTTAACCTTCCAGCAGTTACGCGTATTGTAGGAGATACTTATATTGAGCATCGTATTACTTGCTTATATCGTTCTTTTATAAATTTAAGTGCAATTTTTATTTATATAATCTTTATTTAGTATGGAGCTATTAAATACAGATTGCATAAATAAAAGTTGCATTCATTTTTGTAAAATAACATGATATAAATATAGAATACGATGCACGATAGAAGTACCTCGTACATACGCGCGACTTCTGGAGGATTAAATTTTTGCCTTTTCATAATTATTTTTGGCTAATTAATAACTATTATTAAATTAAATTCATTATTGATTTCGGGTAGGATAATGTTTCTAAGGATTTTAGCATTAAAGTTGGTATGTTGGTCATATTAAATTTAAAAATAAAAATTATTTTTAAAATTATATTTCTTATATTCTTATGCATAAATTATATTCATTTATTAATTACGTCCTTTTCCAATCTGAGCAATTTAATAATTACCAAAATGCAATAAATCATTATTTTGTTATACGAATTTTGTTGCAAGGCTCCCTTTTGTTTGGGCCTGCCTGCCTATAGTGTTGCAATAATTTAGGGTTAAGTACTCTACATTTCTTTCTTCTTATTTGAGGTTAATTACCCATTCTGTTTTTTCAACAATTGATAACATGGATGGTTTGTATAGCAAAATTGATTTAACATGGCAAAAGCTTGTCCAAAGCCGAGCTACCACCTTAATTGTTGAAAACTCTAATTCTCTCAATCATTTTTAACAAGGAATTTTTAAATCATTGTATAATGCTAACCATTTTAACTGTATTCAAAAATCAACTATATTCCAACCACAAAGTAACTACCACGCAGTTTCAATATTAATTAGGAAATTTTTTTAATTTCTAAAAAACAATCTGATACCTAATTTAACCATCCAAATATTAGTTAATATTCATGAGATTAATTAAAAAAATCTAAATTTTAGAAAACTAAAATTGTAACATTTAAAATAATAAAATATTTTAGAAAATTATTTAAAACAGTGGCGCCATCTATGTTAAGGAAGATGTATGATTATAATTAATAAATACATTGCCAAATTGATATAAGGTACATTAATTATAGAAATAAGTAACATAAAATATACGAAATAAAAGGCTAAGAAACATAAAGATTAATATTTAAGAATTGCATTGATTAATATGGTATAAAATACTATAATAAATAGTTATTCTAAGTTACTTAAATATTTCTTATCTGTATAAGCATATAAATATTTTTTTAGAAAAACCATACAAAAGTGCACCATTGAAAAATTTTTTAATGTTCCTAATTCTATTATCATCATCTGTAACTAAACTGTGATTTCTATTTATATAATTTATTAAATTCTTGAAGACAGATTTGCTGAGATTACTATCCAAAAAGGAAATTTGTTTATTTTAAAATTAAATGCATTTCTTTTATCAAAAATATCAGTATTAATTTTTCTATCTATAATTTTTATATCTAAATCAGAAATTCTGAAAATAATTCATTGTGATTAGTCTTTATTAGTTTTAAATAATCAGGTTAGAAGTTAATTTCTGGCATTAAGTCTGCATCTTTATTAAAGTCTATCAAATCATCTATATATCTTTACAATAAATAGGAACTATTAGAAATGAAATCTTCCTCGTGAAAATGCAGGTATATATTTGTCAAGCTATTACTAGCTGGCCATCCTTGAGACAATCCTTTAATCTGATAGTAGAGCTTATTATCAAAAAAGAACAAAATTTTCTTTTAATACTAGATTAATAAGAGTTTTGAATTTATGAATGCTAATAAACTTTTTTAGACCAAAATCATTATGAATTTTCAATAGACTATATACCAAATCATCTATATCTAAACTATTAAATAGATCTTGGAAATCAAATGTATCTTAAAAATGTCTACATCTTTAATGACATTTACTATTTCAACACTATTATTGATAATAATCGTATTTTTTTGCTTGGTTTAAAAATCATTTTGAGACGTAATATTTTCGAAAAATATCGCGAAAAAACTCCAAAATTTTGTTTAATTTTAAATTAGCTGAAATTTTAATTATCTTTTGGACTTCAAAAATTGACAGTGATTTTCCTCTTGTAGTGAAAGGCATATATGCCAAATTTCATCAATATCGGACAGAAACTGTCGATTTCAATAACATCCATCCAACAAATAACATCCATCTTTATATACATTGATATAAACTGAATTTTTATGCTAAATCAATTACAAATAAGACAAGTGAAATCAAGGAGATAATGAGTTTGGAGTAGAATAGCTGAATTTGATTTTTTTAAGCAATAAAATCTAACAAGAAACACCATAGTGTTATTTTTATGCTTTGCTTCTGATCATGCTTTTTGTGAGTGGATAGTTATTAATAATACAAGCGCATGTATGCGGAGGTGATTGTCGACATTCTACAAGATATACTGTTGAGCCTGGAGTTTCAGATTCAGTAAAAACATGCTATGAAGGATGGAAAGGTACACCTCAGAGAGTTTTTTAAATTTAATTAAAAATTAAACAAGAATTGACGTTTTTCAGCGATAACAGCTGAAAATATTATCACAATTTTTTTTTTTTTACACCATCTTAAATTTCAAAAAATTATCTTTCAAATGATACAAGTTTAGTTGTGCAATTTTTTCTTTAAATTTGGTAATTTTTTAAAATATATTTTTATGCATAATTTTCAACAATAATTTGCAATGCTGTAAATCAAGTCAAGTCAATTTCATTAGTTTATCAAATCTTTAAATCTAATGTTTCTCTTATATTAAAAACCGTGATATAAAAATTTATATTGATTATTGCAATATAAAACCTTTTTCTGTAATAAAATGCAGTCCATTTTCGTTGCTTTGCCAGTTTTTTTAGACTTCTTTTTTGTTAATTCTTTGTAACTTCAAATAAATTTACTTTTTGGATACATTTACTATATTATTTTGATAGATTTACATTTAACACATCTTAAGCCCATTTTTTCATTTAGGACAGGATAATCTTCTCTGGAGATTATGCCATTTATTTATTTGTTATACTTAGGTTAAACATTCAAGTTATAATTAGATAAATGATGTGTAATAAATTTAATTCAAATCTAGATTATGCATGAAAAAATAAAAATTTTCATTCAATTTCATGATCCTAAAGGGCCTTTCTACCTAACACCTTTTTAATAATTGAAAGTAAAGATCTAAATCATTAATCGTATTAGATGCAAAACATACTGCCTCAAAATTTAGTTCAAATACTTTTACAATCCATGTCCACTGCTTTAATTTCTTCGTATTCATTTCTTCATAAATTCATTTCTTGGTCTTTTGTCACAATTAGCGCCAATTTATTTTGGCGAGCTTTCAATTTACCAAAAATTAAATAAGTTGACGTATTTAATGTAGGTTGACATAATTAATATACAATTAAATAAAATGGACGAACCAGCTGATCGCTGACGGCGGCTAGTATTTAATGCAACAAAAGATATTTAAAAATAAAGAAATAATATTTTAAGCTTACCTCTTTAAAAATAATTTTTAAGTACGAAGAAAGTGCAAGTATTTCTGCGCCCAGTCTCTGGTGGTCAAAAACAGAAATGCCACTTTTCCTCCTAATTATTTGCCTCTAAAGAAATGCCAGAGATCGTCCAAATGTCCCCCTTTATACTTTCTACAGTGTTGTAAATATGATAAAATAAGCCCTCTCCCACAAAAATCTAAGAGAAGGCGTGAGTGCGGGGTCTTTTGCCTTTGGTCCTATAGCCATCGAATTACATGATTATTTTGCTATTCCCAGGGTTTTAAAGGCTCGAAAAAGATTCTTAAGACAGGCGAATTCGTTTGTCCATCAGCTTTAAGGTAGCATATGAGCTGCAAAAAAGAAAGAAAAAATTCATGCCCTTTTGGCATCTCTAGCAAACACCTTTCTTGCAAAGAGGGATCCTTCCACCTTACCAGGTGCCTGCGGGAGTAATAAATTGAGGCGTTAATTTGTAACATAAAACCAGTGGCGTAGCTATAGGAAGGCGGTTCTCTCCGGGCGGCAAAATTAGACAGGTAGGAAAACGATTTTAAGAAGAACATCGGCACTAGTTCAAGCATTGTACACATAAAAAGAAGTCTATTGTCATTAATTCATATTTTCGCTTTTTCGATAAATTGCCGGTATATGCAAATCTGGTGGTGGAAGCGCGATTTCGTAACCCATCTGTAGAGACCAAGGGCGTCAAATGACGAATTACATTATTAAGTCAATTTTTTCCCCTGGAATTTTTTATTTCGAGGTTAATGTAACTTGTAAAGGAATGACGGCATACTGAAACTTCGCCCCCGGCCGACAAAAGTTGCAGCCACACCACTGCATAAAGCTACTTGCTAATTTGTTTAAAAGGCGCAGAAAGTTCTTTCCTTTCTCTCTGTAAGGGAACCAACTCACCATCAGGAAACCTGGCCAGTCCACTACTGGACAGGACACAACAAACCTCGCAATGGTTAATGAGCTCTAGAGGACTCTCGGTCTCTTTCTCTGATTCTTTTTTTTTATTTGTTCAGCAGATTGTACCAATTGAACTCAAACTTTTTTTTTTAAATGGTCATTTCTGCACCCCTCACTCTGCCTGCGACCTTGGCAGGGGCCAATCTCGCCATCCTCTCGGTATGGACCTGGGTCCCTCAAAAAGTGGGTGTTGCCCATCAACTGTGGGAATTTGCAGTTGTAAATATTTCGAAAACTTTTACAGATATGTACTTAATTTTTTGGATACCAGCGTTTTAGCTTTGCTCTCATATAAAAATTTTACTATGTTATTATTCACTTTTTTTCACAATCATGTCAAAAATTTTTTAAAAAATTATTTTTATTTATGAATTTTTTTCACGATTTTATGAAATAAAACAGTTCTTTTAGTGAGTAAAATTTTTTTTGAGAAATATTATAATAGTTTCCGAGATATTGTCAAAAGTTCATAAAATTCATTTACCATCGAAAGTGCCATTTTTCAAAACCCTATAACTCGAAATTTTCATCAGAACTCTATAAAACTTTTGGGGCAGGGTAATTTCACGACAAGGAGTCGATTCAGCACACACACAAAAATTGCTAGGTGTAACGGAAAAATTTTGAGATAGCAGTTAATCAACTCGATTAATCAGTTCGTGGATCCGAATAAACCTGTCCCCTCGAGACATTTCCATCGACATCAGATTTGTGAAGATCCGATAATAATTTCCTGAGTTTTAGTTACTGTCCCATTCAAAAAGTTGCTAACTGTACCAAAGATGTTAATTAGTTAAACTGTAAAATTAAATTTTAAATAATTTTATTAGAACTGAATGCTTTTTTATTTGCTAATTTTTTTGCAAAAAGGTTTAAATGAAAACTGAGTAAATGAATCATCTTCATGGAAATTGCTACATGTCCAAGACCATGAACAATAGTGATAAAATTGATTTTAGTTGATAATAGTTTAAAGTTTGATTTAAACCACATTCCTCATCATGAATAGTAGTGCTAAAATGGCACAATGTCTAAAATGTCAATGTATGTAAATACAATGAAAGAAAAACAAAAGTTGTTTATTACGACTTTATTTATAGAGAGATTTGAGAATTTCACAAATAAAGTTTTACGAGTAATGATAACATAAAACAGAAAATGCTGAACACGTGGACACAGAAGAACAAAATAGTAAATATAGATAACCATCATACACTTTAAAAAGATATTACACAGAAAAAAAATATATTAAACACAAAAAAATTTGATGGGAAAGAGTTAATACAAAGACCTGAGAAACTTTTGTCAAAAAGCAAAATAAGGAATGCAGATACAATATTTTAAATATGTGCAAATATTATAACTAAATGCACATTACTTTTAAGAGAATCAAACATAAAAGAAATGCCACAATATAAAACACACCAACTGAGGAAATGCATCAAAAACCCGGTTCAATCTTTAAATGCAATTGTGGTAAATGAACTAGTAATGAACACATCTAAACATACACAATAACTGCAAATCATTTTAGTCTTTAAAAGCCTCCCTTAAATCTGCTTTTCAAAAGAAAATAGCACATATAATATGAACTAATAAAATTTTCTAATTCAGTAATATTTGCACTGATTAATTAATAACGCATTGTAATTGGCAAAACCGAAAGTTCAATAGCTGATATGCCAACTCAAACTTCAAGGAACCATAGTTCCCCTCCCCTGCCTACCAAAGAAAAAAAATTCTTTTAAATATAAATAGAAACTGGGAACTAAAATATCTTACAGAATTTTAATGCTGTGACCAGACAATATAAAAGTAATGCAAAACTACAATTATTATGCAGTTATTTCTTTGTAATTATCTCCTGAACAACAATTAATTCAACTTCTCTTCTCTTTTAAGTGATAGTGGATTTTAAGACTTTCAATACTTCAGACACGACACAGGCTTGGAACAAAAAAAAGCTAAACTTCATAAATAATCAATTGTGCCAAAAATAAATATCGAGAAGTAAAATAAGTATGATTAATTGAACAATAAAATAAATAAATTTATCTAAAAAGTGCTTAAGATAAAAAATATTGTAGAATTATTATATAAGAAAAAATTAAAAAGGATAAAATCTGATGCCAAAAAAGCTGAAATCCGCGTTTCCTCGGAAATGTGCCATGTCTGATATTTATGAACAAATAAGCTATTCAAAAGTTTAAATAAAAATCCAGAAATGGAGCAAAATATATCAGCTTTGCAAGACTTTATTGAAATTCCCCAATACAATGGTAAATATTTAAAATAATGAAAATAAAAATTAAAACATAATTACTCATGAATTTCAATTAAAGAAAGGCACTAGCAGACATATGTCTCCAACAACATTAATGATATAAACATATAATTAAATAGCTATAATGTACATTATAAAGTTAATATGAAAAATATTGTTAGGAATATAAGTATGTTACAAGTAATAACAGATGCCTTATAGAATTGAACTCTATGGTGAAGGTAAAAAAATGTCAGCAGAATTGATTAATAATTAGAACTTAACGAAATTCACATTTTACCCGATATTCATGATTGTATTTGCATCCATTTCTAAAATGTTAAAAATTTAAATCCAGAAAAATAGACAAATTTAAATGTTGAGAAATACAGCAATTTAAAATGATATAGTACATAATTTAATCCTTATAACATACATATAATTATATACTTTTCTTCTATTCTAAAAGTGAATTTCTCATAATATATATAATTTTTTATACATTCTAAATATGAGGATTTGTTGTATGAATGGATTTGAGAAGTTAACATTCGTTAATTGCCAATATCAGTTTGCAGATTTCCTAAAATTAAATACGAACACAAAAAGGGTGAAAATTCTTTCTGTTCGATTCAAAAGCTTATTAGAAAATTATACAAAAACAGCAGACATTATAATATACAAAAGGAAAATAATAGTTTGATTCAATTTTTTAAACTGATTATTAGCAATGATATATTAAAGCACAAACCTCTAGTTTTTAATCCTTATATATGAGTTTACTTATTCCACATGAAACAATTAAATACCTAGCCTCAAGATCCTACAAAGCCTTAGAAAGAATTTGATGAGTATGCATCAAGTTATGAAATTTGGCACAGCATAAAGAGAGCACCAGCTACTGAGAAAGATGCTTAAGTTTTGGCACATGGTTATAATAAATATTAGCACAAAAAGAGAGTGTAGAAGCTACAATACACGTAAGTTATAGACCAACAGAATAAAGTATCATCTGCCAATACCAAGATAATTTTGCATCGGTACACAAAATGTGGAATATATATGATTTCTTCCCCCCCCCCCTTTTTTAAAATCTAAGCAAAAATGTTGCAGACAAACTGAATAGGTCTAAGAATACCATTTTTTTAAATGTATTAAAAGATATCCTTTTGATAGTGGGGAAAAATTATACCTAATTAAAAACCACACACCCTTATAAAACATGGTACTTTCTTTTGGGTATTGAATTATTGCAAAAACAATACCAGCATTGTTCATGCAGCACTTTTGATGTGATGAGGATTTTAGTAAAACATTTCATATAAAAGAAAGGAATTGGCGTGGTAAAATAATTCAGTTACAGTACTTTTTTCACCCCATTTATATGCAACAATTAATGAAAATATAACTTTAGCCTTAGAAATTTAACAGCACTAGGTGAAAATTCACAGCAAAAGTGTACATTTCACCCTTCTTGGAGAAAAAATTGTAATTATCAAATCACTTAATAACAGGATCGTACAAATGCTTTGATTAAATTTCTTCAATATGAAAATTAACAACCAAGTTAAAGTGACTCTCGTTTTTTTTAAGCGACAGATATAAGCATTAAGAAAAAGCAGTGGCATATTAATTCGATTCAACCAAAAAAAGAAAAGAATGCATGCAAGTAGGGATGTAACGAAAATTCGGCAACTATTTGGTATTCGGCCGAATATTTTCAAGATAATTTTTAAAAAATATGCTATTAAATAATAAAACAAAGAATATTACAAAATTATATTGCAGTGCATTTTTTATCCAAAAATCTTCTAACATTTATTCAATTGTAAGGGGAGGGGGGGGAGTGAGCATTATTAGGGACTGCTAAATAACTTTTAAAGGAGAGGAGAAATGTTTTACTGAGTAGTAAGTAGAAGTGAAGAAGAATATATTTTAAAGGGAATAACATTCTGACTTGAAGTAAAGAAATTTGTTATAATTTAGTGAAAGGTAAAAAAAGGTGACAAGCAAGTTTTTTAATTTTTTTTTATGTTTTAATAAATTTTTTCAAAACAAAAATAAAAATCTTAAAAATATAATCTAATGTATCTATAGATAAAATTATACTATTACAATTTATTTAGATTTGTGAAAGCCACATTGTCTTATTGTTGGAATTAAAATGTTTAAAATATTACAAAAATATATCAAGATGTTAATATTTAATAAAATCAAAAATAATAAAAAAGATCAATGGTATTAATCTTTAATTTTTTTTCATTTAAAATTTGAGGAATACTTTATCTACCAGCAAAAGTGAAATGTTTCTAAAAAGTAGATATTCAGCCTGAGTTTTGGTCAAATCACTATTCGTTACAACCCTACATGCAAGAAATATTGAACTAATATAAGATAACTAAGGTGAACAATACCAGCATGTCCAACAGATCTTACCGACATGTAAATTAAAATGTAA
Organism: Araneus ventricosus; assembly: GCA_013235015.1. Taxonomy (NCBI): domain Eukaryota; kingdom Metazoa; phylum Arthropoda; class Arachnida; order Araneae; family Araneidae; genus Araneus; species Araneus ventricosus. Next base: position 114,448 of record BGPR01000607.1, on the reverse strand, counting down.
AAACACCATAATCTTTTAAAATCATTATGGATAGATCATTGATTTGAACAGATCTTCATAACAATAATTATTCTTTGAATGTTATAAACATGATTAATATATTTAATTTTACAAAATTAAGAAAAACGAATAGTAATATTGAATCTCTAATAGATGTGGTATCAGCTCATTTTCATAAGTATATATAGCTCTCAAACTGATCCTTCACTACCCTTGCATATTTTGCAAATACATTTAAAGAAATTCACAATGTTTAGAGAAATATTACATACTAATAATCCATTACGATAAATTTTACAATAAAATACTGAATTTAAAATTGCAGACATTTAAAATCTAAAATCACCAGCAATGGTAGCCTTCTTTTTAGAAAAAAATATTGACAACATCCTCAAATCTGATCCTAAATAAAATTATGTATTCCTGAAGTAATTTAATGAACTTTTGTGGAGGGAAAAATAAAAGAACCCAAACCTGTTATTGTATTTCTCCTACACTTCTTATATCTGCACTAATACAAAAAATCCAAAAGAAACACATGACTAATAAGTGAAAGAATTTGTATTTCACATAGTAATATGACAGCTCAATTATAACAGTTATAAAAAGCTGGATTTCTAATTTAAAGTGGAAAAAAATTAATATTATAACTAAGAGCAGAAAGATTAAAAATAAGCCTTTTCAAATGATTTGTTCCTTTCCTGAAATAAGTTTAGAATTTTAAAATTCTATGAATCAAATTTCAAAGTCATGGATTGATTTATTATTATCCATGAAAAAAAGATCTGTTGACTGGGGGAAACCCCCCTAAATATAACAATGTCATAAACTGAAAATTTAACTTGTTTATAACCATGTTTAAATTTTGAATTACTTAAAAAAAACCCTAACATCTTATGTCATCTTAATGCAAATAAAGATTTTTTTAATGTTTTTAATTGAATCAAATATCAAAAAGAAAATGTTGACATCCTGCAAGACAGATACTCTTCTAGAAATCTGAAAATTTTCTAGAGACATTTTCGATCCACAAAAAATAATTGCCCCATAGATCTTCTACACTTTTTTTTTTTTTCAGAAGTTCAGAACTGGTAGACCATGGAATACACAAAGTAGGAATCGGTTGGATTTACAAATTAAAAATTTTATAAAATATTTTCTCTTTTTCAAATTGCTACGAACCAGTGGCAACAGTAGAACACAATGAGAATAACAACAGTTGGTGTGAATAGAACAATAATAACACAAAAAAGTGATACAGTAATACTTCTACATCAGTCATATGAAAATAAATAAACATTAAAAAACTACACTGTATATGGACTAAAATGAACAATTTACATAAAAAAAAGGACAAGACAAAAACATACAATGATCAGTGTTAAATAACAAATTACATTAAAAACATGATTCATAAGCAGCACATTAAAAATGAGTAGACAAGGATGTAAGAGAACAAAATTTGCATCAGGCGTGGTTAAGTTATAGCTGCTCTGGTAGACACACATTGTCTATATCACAAGAGATCCTATCTTTAGAAATACTTTGAAAATTTCAGGCAATCATTATACATCATTTCAACACTTTATCACAGTAAAGAAATGGATCAGTCAGCAGCTTCTGCCAATAAACACTCAAAATATATAATAATGGCAGAAGACTACTACTCTTGCTTGCCGTAGTCAGGTCACCCAATGAATATTTTAAGAATAAACATTAAATTTTTTAAATGAAAGCAGCTACCAATAACACAGGATGAAAATTAAAATGTTAAATATATTATTTGCCTCTCAGAAGGCAAGATTACTTAGTTTGAATAATTATGAAGTAACTGGTTTATATATTTATATACATTTTACAGCACACACTCTAAAACAGAAATATATTTATGGAATAAGTTGTGCAGCAACATCAGTTTAATATTATTTAAAACACTGCATCTAAATTGGACTGAGTTTCAAGAGATTTCTAATTCAGAGTGAAATGCTTAAAACTTGTAGACAAAACCAATAGAATACACAAAGTAATCTATAATGACTATTTTGTTACATTCTTGACAAACTTATAAGACTATTTTATAAACTTTTAAATCAACATAAATTTTGCTTTTAGTTCAATATAGAAAAATCAACATATTTAAGCAAAAGAAATTGACACATAATTAGTAATAAACATAATTGAAATTCTCAAGTGAAGAGAACATGAATAAAAGCTAAGCCCAATGTCAAGGAAAGATATAATTTTTTTCAAAATGCAATACTGGTTAAAAACGAATGTATTGAAATTACATTTTGGACAAAAAAAAAAAATATAAAATGATACAAGTCACTTTTTTGTTTTTGTTTCTAATGACACTCAACAGTGTTTTAAGTGTTTTGTTATAAGTGTGCACTGAATTTAAATGCTAATCTACGAAGAATCAGCACGAAAAATTTATGGCAGTGAATGATATTGCAACACCGATGCTCAAACATAAAAAAGCAAGATGATAATCAGACAATTTCATTCTAATGTCTTGAATTATTATGCTAATTTAGATACATTTTACAAAAAGTTATTAGAATCAACCAGAAGGAAAGCATTGTATTTTATATGAAATATAATCAAGTCTTAAAATTAATAAATTATCACACAGAATTAATTTATGTAGATACTAAATAAATATTAGATCTCTCCCTGTCAACCCTACCAAAAGAAAAAGAAAACAAGTTAAAAGCTTTACAATATTAACTTTATAATAGGAACATATAATGTTCAAGTAGTTTATTCATCCGTAGAATTTGCAAAATTCTGACTATGAATAATTCTGGCTATTCACAAGTTGAATTCAGATTCACAACAATATTCATTGAGTGACGCTGGACAGAGAAAAACGAGATTACTGCTACCTAGATGGCACCAACGGCCTATGATAATACTGCATCGTTCGATTCCAGAGAGCTAGAATAGTCTCCGAATCAGAATTCGGATAGCCAAAAAGATAAGGCTTGATTACATTCTGACCATTCAACCACTTATCCACATCAATAGCTGTCAGGGCAAGTTTTTCGGTAAAATCGACATGCGAAATACCCACATGGCTTGCCAGTGTGCCTGTTACATGTACATCATCCACCCAGAAGTAAGGTATTTTGGAAGATAAGAGGTATAATTTAAAAACAACATCTGGGCTCATAAGTATACCCCAGCCAGCACAATAAGTAGGATATTTTCTAGCCGGGTACTCCTTGAAGCTCACTCGCCACTTGCTCCGCTGACTGCGTTTCACGTGGGGTGAACGAATTAAGTAACACATCATAAGGTTTGCCACACCACCTGTCTGTCCAAAGGTGTCTTTGAGGAAGGTTGTGAGTTGGAAAATGTCAACAAAAATGTCATCATCTGTTTTGAATACAAAGCGGGCTTGCCGGCAGTAGTAAGTAACCCACTTCAAGCCCATGACATGCTTATAGGTGAGATTGCGATAGCTGTCCACGAAGTTACCTTGAACCACATCATGGTAGAGAGCATTTTCTTCATCAATCTGTTGCTGCACTCTAGTTTCATTAACAGTACCCAACAGAAAGACTATTCTCATAGGGTCGTGTGCTAAATTTTCTTCATGACCCCATGTGTTCCTAAAAAAAAGAAATTTTTATATTAAAAGGGAGAACAGTTATTTAAAAACATTAAAATTTTAGACTTTAGTAAAGACATTTATCTGACATGAGAAAGGTTTGCTAATGTTAGAGAAGCAAAAATGTAGAAAAATAGGGAAAGAAAAAAAAAGGGAACATTTACATAAGTAAAATATTTGGCAAATCATAGCACCAGTTTGCCAGCCTCAACAACTGGATTTTAACAGTTTTTATTTTATACGAAAGCTTATGATCCCATGATATGCCAACAATGGGCACCATTTTCAGAAATCGATAAAAGAATACTTCACTGTATATTCTCCATGGGAAAAACCGTGATCTAGTCCCCAACCTCAACAACTAGACTCATTTTGCCAATTTTTTCACCACTTTGCAAGTATAGCTAACCAATCGGAATGCTCCATGCTTATTGTGCAAGTTTTAAATAGTATTTATTTGTTTATGCTTCAATCAACATAGTGCCAATAATATTCTACAATACCTATTTAAATAGTGAATAAAAGCCTTATTTAGAGAAAGATCATACGGCATTTATGGTTCTGAAAAGTTTATGCAGAAATTTGTAGCAAATTTATGTAAAATATAAGAACACAAATGGAATTTTTTCATTTTATAGCCTGTTCCACTGATCTATATGCAGCATTTAAAAAAAAGAATAAAGTAATGGTTGTGAGCCATGGTGCCAGGGCAGAGGATGGCAGGCGCTGCTAGTTTCATGTAAAACGTCCTGTACTATACACTAAACAGAATATTTTCATGATACATTGTATTTCAAGGTAAAAGAATGAAAACACTAAAAATTATTTAAATGAATGTAATAAGACACAAGAATTAGGTTCTATTAAGAAAAACTTTACACGAGTAAGTTGCTTAACTGCAGATCAGTTTCTTAAACTGAATGAAAGATTAACAACATTCACTATTAACAAGGACTATAATCAGTTTATAATCTCCTTCAATACTAACTGTACAGCTTCGAGGTGTCATATGCCCACCTCTCTTTGGTGCCTACAAATAGCAAAACAAATACTCACCAAATGATAAATGAAAACTAGAATAGATTTTTTTGTGATTATATTGAATTAATTCAGAACCGATGGTCAAAACGAAATGTCGGATGAATAGATTTTTTTGTGATTATATTGAATTAATTCAGAACCGATGGTCAAAACGAAATGTCGGATAATTTAATGCCAAATAAGGAAAATTTAATGTACTTCAATTCTAAAGCCACAGTTTATTTAAAAATGTTTTAGATAAAGATTATGATATGCTATCTTATAACTTTCTCCCTAAAAATTAAGTTTTTATAGCAAAGTTTAAAAAATTTATTTTGTTATCTGTAAAAATGAAAAACTCTTGTTCAATCTTGATAAAAATAAAAGGAGATGATTAAATATAGTAGATGTGCACAGGGTCATCATATACAATGGGCTAAAACCCAAGGGGCCATTGATCCAAAAGATGCCTCACAATTTGCAATACTAATTTTTTTTTTTTTAAATTTTGAAACAAAATATGTATTTAAAATTTTTTTCACATGTTAAAAGTAAAGATATGATTAGGGGCTGTAACTAGACAGTCATCGATTTTGTAATGTTACATAAACATGTATAATTTCAAAAAATATTCACAGAGAATCAGTGAGAAAAATCCTAAATTATGAGTGTAATAGAAGTTACCGACAATATGGAAGCTTACTTGTAAAATCCTGTTTTAAAAAGATGCTGATTTGCAAAATCGTAAAGAACAGATATCAGAGAACAGGTTAATTTTTATTTATTTTATTCCATTTTATTTTATTCACTTATTTATTTTTCTTATCAATTATTGTGTTAGGTAAGTATTTTCATAGGGCCACAGGCTCTCAAATTCTTAATTGCGATTCTAATGGAGTGCCAAATTACTCTAGCCAAAGGCACTCAAATTTGTTCAGACGGCCCTGGATATGCATCCAAGACAAGAGTATAACTTTATCAGTTTTCTCATTTGAAATATTTTACTTCCACTTATTTTTCAAGTTTATAACTTAGTTCTTTTATTTATAATCAACAAAATACAAGATAAATACTTCATAAAATTTTATCTCCAAACTTTTTGACATGTTAACTAAATATTAACAGCTTTTTTATTAAATAAAAATGCAAAACTTGATAGACTTGGATAAGCTGAATAAAAACACTGTAAGGAACATAGTATAGCTGAAATGATTATTATATAAATTTCAGTTTGGAAAATAGGTTTTTAAAATAATCATTAATATTTTTAATTTGTTTTCAATGTGAGGCCAAATTAAAGGGTCAGCCAATATCAAATAACTATGCTTGCGCTGCTCCTTCAGAAATACCAGATGTTTAAATTTACTCCCATGAATTCCTAATTATATGATCAATTTCAATAGGTATTACTACTTCTGGCACACATTTGCTCCCCTACTTAAAGTAATATATAGGGTGTCCTGAAAGATCATTTACATGTTTAAGGATAAGCCAGGCAAACAGAAACAAGCAATTTTTTGCTATAGAACATAGTGTCAGAAACAAATAAGTGCAGCTACAGGACATCTTCGGCAATTAATTAAATAAAAGAAATGGATACACCTGATAAAATGCACAATACAGATTTCATAGAATACATTTTATCTGGTGTACCCTTTTCTTTTAATTCACTGACAAAAAGTCCCCTGTAGCATCCCCTCTTATATTTCAAACTTCATATTTTCTATGGCAAAAATGACGCATTTCTGTATGCCTGACCTACCTTAAAGTTCGAAAACAATCTTTTAGGACATCCTGTAGAACAAGCATGTCAGAATCAAATGCTAGAAGGGGCAAAATAAACAAGATCTTTATTTATATGGGCCATAAAAAATAAAAGTTTCTATTTTTTTCTGGAGGTGTAGATTTAGTTTAAAAACACAGTATAAAAAAGAACAAGGACAAATATAGAATTAATGCTTTCTTCCTGGCACCAGGCATCTCCACTTTGATACCCAATTTCTACTTCAGGGGTATCTTGTTTGCAAAATTACGTTCAAAACTGACTCAAGGTGAATATCATTAATTCTGGATATGACAGGAGACCTGTTATAAGTCTAAATACTTGCTTCACTTGATAAGTACTTCCAAACATGGAAATAACTTAATATGACAATTTGAGTGTTTTCAAACCCGACTGGCAAATATTTGTAAAATTCAGGCATCTCAACTTCACCAAATTTTGCCCTCAAAATCTGAGCATTGGATTGCATATTTACTGCCATTAGTAAGGGGTGGGGGAGGTGCATTGATTTAACATGACTAATTATCAGTCATTTTTGTGGTTCGCTATTAATAATCTCTCTATATAAAAAAAAGCAATTTTTGAGTATGTATGTTTTTTTTTTTTTTACTCTCTGCACGCCCAGACCATTTGAATTACAGGAACCAAATTTGACACAGCGATGGATTAGCACCACAGGGAGCTAATGCTGTAAAACTTATTTTAAAGTTCCAATTTTCTTTTTCTCCATGTGTGCAAGAAGAAAAGTTATGTTTCCGATGTTATAATTTATTAGTTCTAGCAATCTTTATTTCTCTTTATATATTATTTTTTAGCTGTATTAAAGTTTTTGGGCATTTTTCTCCCAATTTTATTTTATTCTTTTATTTCTCTTCATATATTATTCTTTTTGAGCCATATTAAAAGGAACTTGGTTGGAATAAAAAGTTTTATTTTGATTTTGTTTCATTGATTGTCAGCATCAATTGCAGACAATTTTGTGAAATGTAGCAACTATTTATATAAAATTTTTGTCTATTTTAAATTTATTTTTCCCAGAATGGCAACAAAAATAGTTTTTCAAAAGTTATAGAATGAAGTATCAAAAGAAGTTGGTTGGAATAAAAAGTTTTATTTTGAAGATGAATCTTTGTTTGATTGTCTATATGCTACAGTCAATATGATTAATCCGATATTTTTAATAACCGGATTTTTAAGCAGTTATTAGTGACAATAATTGAAATTTTTTATGTGGTAAATATTAACTGCAGTTAGTATTAATAATAATCGATTAATCATGCTCACCGTAACGTATATATTAGAGATAACAAGAAAGGATTCAAAGGAGATTTACATTTGTTGGGGAAGTTAGTGACAATATTTGGAGAAAAAGAAACAGAGTGGGGGACAGACATATGAAAATATTTGGATCCTAAGCAATGCCAGGTGAACAGCTAGTCGTGTGTGAAATGAAATTTTAAAAATTAAGCTATGAAATTTTTATTAAAAACTTTTTTATACTGTTACTTGCTGGGCTACAAAGATATTCATTCTGGGCCATGAGTTTCATGTTTGCTGTGTACACTGCACTAGTAACATAATCATATACCGAGTTTAATTTAATTAGGATAGGATTTGGAAAATGATTCCCCTTCTAATACAATTATTGTACATGTTAAAATATTTATACACTCCAGATTTACCAATTTTATACTTTACATTTTACTTTACACTACGACACACCCGACTCCAGAGATAAAAATACCAATTTTATACTGTATTTAGCAAATTAAATGGGAAAATATTGAAAATAATTTCAGTTACTGTGAACATGAAATTGTTTCCAAGCAAAACACACAATTTTGAGATAGAGATGATGAATATACATACTACTATGAATTTCATGCATGCATAGAATTTTGTAAAAGCAATGTATTTCACATATACAATAATGTATACAATTTGAAAAAAATTTAAAAAATAAATTAGTGGGTTCAGGTAATCAAAGTAGTAAATTTTTTCAACAAGTGCATTATATGTTATATTTTCTCACATTGGTTTTTATGAAATATCATAATGAGTGCCAGGGTTAATTTGTTCTATTAATTCAACTGAATTTTACTCACCTAATAACCTGACGCTTGTGAAAATTAGTAGGTGCAGAATGAACAAAAACAACAAGAAATACTGGATCGACACCATCACAACGCTTATTGTTGATCAGAAATTCAAATCCAGGATTATCTACAAGCCACTTCATATCATTTGAACCTGAATAATAAATATGAAATCATTACATTAATTTAAATGCTAAAAAATATAAAGAACATCTTCACTCAATACAGCGATAGCAGAACAAAACAGCAAAAAATTATCATACATAAGGTTTTTATAATATCTGCAACATAAAAATATATTACTAGAACATATTATACTAACCAACTTTTATTTTCAGCATGGCAGTAAAAATACTGAACTTTAAACTAAATCAGTAAGCAACAAGAAAATGAATAAAAGCAGATTTGACTAGCAGCTTTTTTCTACCACTTATCAATTTCAGTATGAATTTTAATCCTGTTCCCTTCAAATAAATTTTGTAATAATATTTTTTAATATTTTTGTTTAGTGAAAGAACAAAAACTGTTTCTTGTCAAAATAGTTACAACTTAAAAGCACTGGCAATAAGGTGAATTTTGAGATAAGAAAATATTTCATGAATAATGGATTTTTTTTTATGTTTGAGAGTTGGTACATTTTAATGAAAGCAATAGGAATGATTTCATTCATAAATTGCATCAAAGATCATCAATCAGCACCAGAATTTCATCATCACATGTTAATTAAATGAAACAACATACCATAGGCATACCAAAAAAACCTACCTAATAATTTAAATACTAGATACACATATAATGCATGAATCCTCCAATTCAGCACTTTTAAAAGAATAAAGAAGTCCAATTACCTACTAAAATCTTAATTGAGATCCATTTTTAATCTAAAAAAAATATTTTGTTAAAATAACATGATATACAGGATGCAAATGATAATTCTTTATTATATATGTCAGCAGTTCCGATTCTTTTGTACTTTTCAATAATAATCAAATAAGTGATAAAAAGACTAGTTTCCAATCCGTAAACAGAATTTTTCATGAAAATTGAATGAAACTGTGGCGCAGTGAGAACTGTATCATGTTAGAGCCCGATCTACTACTTCAAACCCAATTAAGATCTTCGAACTTCTATTGTAATTTTGTGCTGGAACCTTTTGTAATTTGTATTTTTAGTTGTTCTGTTCTACGATATGGCAACAGTCTTTTGCCATTGATATGTACTGTGGTGTTTTGTGAAATAAATTGCTTAAACCTTTCTTATAGTTTCTTTCATTGCATTATCTTTTATTTTAGCAAAGCGTTAGAGTTTAACGTTTTGGCATATGTTTATGGTCGGAGGATATAATACTAATTGGAGTCGGGCAACTTCTTCAATTCATCCATGGCCATAAAATCATTAACACAACGTTTATAGGCTGTATTCTAATTAACTGCATCATGCAATATGCAAAAAACTGTTAAAAATGCTCTATAGGCCAGATTGTTGGACCCAAGGCTACCAAATTTGGAACGTACTTGCATCTTGGGTAGTAGGCGCTCACTGAGAAAGGGTTTCTCTTAATTTTATTTAGATTTTTAATAAAAAATTATTCGTAATTTTAACCTTTTTCTTCAATACCTCTGGAGCATATTAAGAAAATGTCTAAGAAAAACCACTTTTACACGGTATCAAAATTTAAAAAATGACGGGAAGCTGTCTTTTCAATCAGCCGCTGATGTTAAAAAGCATAGGACTACTTCACTCGCGCGACTCTTGTTTCTCTTAAGTTTTTAAGTTTTTTTTTGTAACTTTTGTTTTTATCCTTTATCTCTAAAATAAGATATTCGTTATGTTTTTAACATATATAGTTACCGAGATATAGACGATCTCATCACCAATTCATGCGTATTTTTGCTCAACTTTGCGACTCGGTAGTCGCTGAACTAAAATACCGATTTTCATTTTTTTTTTTGCGACTTCTGTTTTTACCCTTTATCTCTAAAATAAGACATTAGTTATGTTTTTAACATAAGTAGTTACCGAGATATAGAGGATCTTCCATACCAAGTTTTGAGGCGTTTTGGCGTGCGAATCAATTTCCTTCCCGAGACCCCAATTTGAGGAACGTAGTCCTAAGTTAAAAATGAGCTTTTCAGTGAAACCAACTTTATTTCTGTACAAGTTTTATAAACATTATAGCGCTACGATGTTTCGGCCAAAGTTTTCAAGTTTTATAAACATTATAGTGCTACGATGTTTCGGCCAAAGTTTTTAATCTCTTTTGAATATTTTTTCCCCCAGGCAGATTTCACCTTACCGATTCTTCATTGTATTAATTAACATCGACATATATGCGATAATGTGACAAGGCATACCAGTGAACAAGACAAAGGATCAATGTAAGATGCCAAAAGAAAACTCTTCCCGAGATTATAAAATTTTCTTTAGGTGCTTCAATTTATTTTCATGCATCAATACAAAGCGTGTCAACAAATGATACGCATTTCGTATTAAAAAAATTACTGTTCAGCTGAATAAATGCCGAAGGAAAACAAATTAGGAAAGCTTATTTTGCAAAATAAAAAATCAAATGCAAAATTCAGGAAAACTTCCCCAAGATTCTCAAATGCTGTATAAAGCTTTTCTTTGTAAAATTCCACTTTGTAAATTGGGTTGGTTAAGATGTAATTTGACCTACCTTCTACTAAAACCCAGATAATAGAAACATATTACTGATTTTATTAATCAGAAACTGTCCCCATTTGAAAAATTACCCTATCCTTGTGAAAAGCACTATCCCCCATTTTTTTCAAACACTTTCTAACTTCTAAATTCGAAAAATAAATTAAGAAATCCAAATTAGAATTGGTTCCAAATTCTGGTCTTAGCAATGAACTTCGAAAGAATAAATTATTTCCTAACATTCGAACCCCAGTGGAAACAGAAATTTTGGAAAAAGCTATTAGAACTCACTTATAGGAATAAACAACTCTTTACAATAAGAAAATCGAGTAGCAAGTTTCTTATAGTGATTATTATGTATTATATTTTAAAAATACTTTCGTTCTACAGTTGTTTTGAGAGAGATTTGTCAGTTGCTTATCCTAAATGTTACGATTTAAAATTTTTATGCAAAATGTTTTTATTAAAACCATTTCTACTATTATCTGTTTCAAAGAACTTGTTTTTCCGTCAACACAGTCAAACAATCAAGGAGATAATTATTCTTTGTAGGTTCTGTAAGCAATTCCACTTGTAAAATATTTTGGACTTAAAATCGATGATTTTAAACAATTTCCTAAACTATTTATATAGTGCTGTTGTTAGTTTTATTTCCTTCTATTTATAACCAAGTCCCCACAGCCTTATATTATTAAATAATGCTACAGCATTTTATTAAAAAACTGGAATTTTCCGTATCTTCTTAGTTGCCGATTTTTCTCACTAACATCAATTAACTGACTTCTGTTTATAATTACCAAAATTTGCATAAATCAAATCGATTTTAGAGCTACAAACTTTAATATACTTCGATATCAAGAAGGGTGAGGTAATCGAAAAACTACTTCAGAGAGCAGTAAGTTGTGGCTTTTGTCAATATCCAATTCGTCTGAAAAGTTGAAATGAAATGGAAGCTCCCTAAATAAGAAGAAACGGCATACCTTCGAGAAGTGACATGTTATAAGGGGGCGAGTTCGTCCTCCACCAGGTGGCGTTTGGCAGTAAGAGCAGAGAGGGTGGTTCCCTATCCAGAAAGAGATAGAGACAGCTAGAGAGAGCGTACGTTACCACCACAAACACCACGAGCGTTCGGACGCGTCTCTCGCATGGACGTGCCATTATCATCTTGCCAATTCACCTAGAACAAGAGAGGGAAACAATAAGTAAAACAAAAAATACCAAGAAAAAATGTATAATATAATGTTTCCTTTGTGAGTATACAAAACTGAAGCTAAAATTAATTATGCGTGAAACAGATAAATGGAAAGTAAATGGGTGGGTAAACTTGAGCTAAAATTAATCTTTTTAAAGCATAAAATCTTTTTTTACTTTAAGACTAACTTACATAGAGACCGACTGAATTACTGAAATTAAATTATTACTTAATTACTGAAATTAAATTATTAATTAATTACTGAAACTTGAAATAAATGTCGGCTTGAAACTTACACTTTTTCCAAATATTTACATAATATCAAATATTCACAAAAAAAAAATATCAACCGAAAAATAATTAACCCCTTCTTGGTCGGCGTTGTATGTCATGCGACGAAGAGAAAAATTGCATCTTTGAAAGTAATTCGTCGCTACTTACACGTCCCGTTATATTCCGCGATTATTATTATTATTATTTTTTTGTATTTCTGAATATTGCTAAGAAATGGCACAAATAGTCCTACTTTCTTCATGTTTTCGCGGCGAGATTCCCAGCTTTGAATGGAAAACAATAATTTTGTCGGAGATTCGAAAAAGAAATCCGATCAAGAAGGGGTTAAAAGCTCAAAAACAGCAATGCTTAGTAAAAAATCAAGTTCAAACTAGACTCCAGGGTCATTATATACTTAATTTTAAAAAAATCATAAATCGATTCCATGATAAAAGAGGACTACAGGACATTAAACTTCCAAAAGACACAATTTCACTAAAAAGACTTTTCAAGCGATATGCAATTCATGGTAATGGAACAAAGCACGTCTCGAAATTGTATAGATACTTCTTGAATGAGACAAAATCTTGCTCTTTCTAAATACAGAGCATTTAAATTCAAAAGCTGTAATGTATATCCATCTACATATAATTTCAAACACATAATTCGTTTCAATTTAATTGCAAAATCACACAACATTCTAAGTACAGTGAAGCCAATTAAGAAAAAATCGACAAAAACATTTCGAATAAAATTTGCAAATATTTCAAATTTATCTTTAACTACTAGCATGCATGAGATTAATGCCTCTGAAAATTTTCCTTCCGCTGCATACAGCATGTAGCTAGATGGAATAATGCAGGATGGCCATAAATTATTGAACCTATTTCAAAAATTAATAAAACGAAGTTGCTATATTACAGGGGTTTTTAGAAAAAAAATGAGAGAATAGTTCAATAATTTTTTTTCAGAAAGGTAACGCGCTGTTACGGCGCACAAAATCTTTGCAATCCAATGCAAGTGTCAAAATGGCTACCGTGGAGCAGAAGGCACGTCTCTGGTTTCACCAAAGCAAATCAATTGTAACAGTTCAAAGAATTATTCGGTTAGAGTACTGAAATTATTGGTATTCAAGTAAGAACTCTATTAAGTGTTGGTATGACCTATTAAGAGTGAAGGTCTCCCTCACTCATACGCATTTCCTGTTCCCTTTAATTTCTCATAGCAACGCCTGATAAAGTTCTTACTAGGAGACCGACAATTTCGATAATCTAACCGAATAATTCTTTGAAATGTTATAATTGATTTGCTCTCTTCGAACCAGAGACGTATCAGACGTGCCTTCTGGTGCACGGTAGCCATTTTGAAACTTGCGTTGGATTGCGCAGATTTAGAGTGCAGTAACAGCTTATTACCGATCTGAAAAAATGCTTTGAGCTACTCTCTCTTTGTCTCTATAAAAAAAAAAAACCGAAGCTGCTACATTATAGGGGTTATTTTTTTTATTAATTTTTAAAATGGATCCAATAATTTATGATCACACTGTACTTCATGAACAATATGAATTATACAAGGTGTCCATAATTAAGTTCGCCAATTCAGGAGGCGATAGAACCGGTTCTGTGGCTCCAAAGAAAAAAAATTCACTATTATGTAGTGCAAGGGATGCGCTCTGTGAAAACAGAAAAAAAATATATTTCAAAAAATGTCGTCAAAAGTGGAGCTGCGCCATTATCTAAGGCGACTTTTCCCATTTTATTTAAATTTTTTTTTATTATTTATTTCACTACTGAAGCGAAATTTATTAGTTCGTACCAGTCTTTTTGAGTTGAATTTAAAACCCTGACGAGATTCAGTTCTGAAAGTACAGTCCTTTTTCGTTCAAAATACCATTTCTTTTATGCACGCCTTTTTTTTTTTTCACAGAGCTTATCACTAGTACTAAATAATAGTTAAATCTCGTTTCGTTTGGAGCCATAGAACCGTCTCTAAAGACTTCTGAACAGGCGAGCTTTAATTATAACAATCCTGTTTCGTGTGTGTCATACATTTAATATTATTCAGCATTATACTATTTACCAAATTAAGCAATTTTATAAATCACACAGCAACTAAAGCAGCATATCAAACAAGCTACGCAACGATTATAAAACTTTTTTGTTTCTTCTACGAGAAACAATCTACAGTGAGTCGAGTTTATAAGGAAGGAATTCCTGTCGTTATTAATCAACACGGTGAACAATTCATTGTTCCTTTTTCCTCCTACACAGCAATTTTATTGACTCAAAGTGGGGAGATTCAATTTTTCTATTAAGATACCCATTTTAAAGCGGCGAGTTACGGCAGTGGGAATACTTTTTATGGTTTTAATTCAACTACACGCATTTTTTTTTAAAGCCAACTCTAATTTTTTTTTATAAATTTTCTTTTTTAAAGAGGTAGTAAGACAGTGAAGCTGAAGATCCTATTAGCAACAAGTTTCTAATTATAGCAACAAAAAGTGTGTCTGGGCACACGTCACACCACCGATTTAAGAAAATCTATTCTTAAAATAAGTTGACGAATTTTTTTGGTGTATCTGATTATCTTGAAAAACGAGCATACATTTAAAACAATGCATTTAAAAACATTTAAAGCGACGATAAAAGTCGAATTCGAACGTTATAGTCCTACCATCTGAAATTAATTTTTTTTTCCAACCCCTTAGAACAAAATCGCATGCTTTACACGTTTATGTACGATCAGTCTCTTTGCTGACAAATTGCGTGCGAGTCGAGTCAATTGGCTCCGAAGATTAGCAGGTAGAAATTTCTAATTAATTATGAGAAAGAAAATTCTCTCCCCCCCCCCGAATATTAATTACCAGCCTTAAAAAACGGGCTGAAATAAATTTAAAATAAATTACAGCCAGGATTTGGAAGTTTTGGTTAGCTGAACCCAATTTCTGAAAAAAAAAAACCCGTAATCAATCACTTCTTTGCTGATATGTTATCAAAATGTCTGTATGGAAGCGAATTTTTAACCTTCCTGATTAAACATTTTCATCAAATTTGCATTTCAAATAAACAACACAAGAAAATATCGTTGATTTTTATCGTTAAAAATACTCATCTTGTGATGAATTTGACACGCAAAACGATATACAATATAACAATCAGAATACTTGAAATATAACCCGATCCATAAAAACTTCAAGAAGCACTTTTCATATGTGTATTTTTAAATTACACTATCAAATCTTTAATTCTTGTATCGTTATGTTTTAATTCAGCTAATACGCTATTGGGCGTAAAATCTGCCACAGCATTTTAATGCTCAAGCAAATGCATATTTTTTTGCACGAGGAATAAAAAAATGAAGTTGACGCCGACAACGTGCCATTTAGATGTTTGATGATACGGACTTGATTAGGGATTGTTCAGTTAGATAATGAACAGAATATGCGCAAGGCTACTAAACAACACGGGTTTAAATGTCCATCACAATTTGAAATTCAAATTACTTTGTTAAGGGAATCATGGTTACCAAATTACGCATAAGAGAATCAATTGAAATGAAACAAAATCGGTATTCCTGGCGAATAAGCTGGTCGCCGAAGGCGGTTTGTAAACAATATAAGAAAATGCTGTCGATCGTTGAAACGCACGTTATCTTATGATGAATATAACAACCAAACTGCATGAAATATGATCCGATTCATTGAAACTTAAAAATGCACTTTCATTCATATGTGAATTTTCAAATCATGAATCAGCTTCCATCACTCAACAGAAAATATACATACGTTGCAAATCCGTCCAATCGATCTTTCGTGAGGAGAACCTGGAAGACGCAGGTAGCCAGGCGACCCAAAAAGCATTAACTGAAAGGGAACGTCCCTTCCCCTAATGATCTTATTTGGACTGTCTAATCTAAGAAGCAACATCAGTTGTTAGCAAGCAAACTCTCTCGAAAAGTAAAGGAGACTCTTCAAAAGTGGGACACACCCTGTTGCGGGTTAATTAGTCCCAAAAGAGACGAGCAACATGGGAATTGCCCATTCAAAAGAAGAAAGGTAATAGAGTTAATATTTCATGCTACTTTTGTCCCAACTTCACGTAACTCCATTCGGCTGATGCAAATTACTTTGTCTCAGTAAAGCTAAAGACTGCTACTATAGAGTTACTAACCGATCACAATGATGCTGTATAAACCGTGTGAATTATACGCCTTAATCATGAGATATTACACGTCATAATGAATTTAAACGC
The DNA here is from genome assembly GCA_013235015.1 of Araneus ventricosus. NCBI lineage: Eukaryota > Metazoa > Arthropoda > Arachnida > Araneae > Araneidae > Araneus > Araneus ventricosus. The sequence goes on along the minus strand of BGPR01000607.1, from coordinate 97,557 downwards.
ATTTGGCATTCTTAAAATCGTTTCGGCTGGATTCGGTAAGAAGTTGGATAAGTTATCCCCTCTCCCCATTCCTTTTATCATATATTACCTTTCTCCATGAATAAAAGGGTAAAATCCATGACGGAAGTTGCCTACACTCAGAAACAAGCAGTGCTGAAAAAGTTATGTATATCCAAGTTATAGGAAATTTTGTGCTGATTATTTTGATAGATAATGATGATATACCAAAATTTGATAGTTTTTTTTAGTTATAAGCAAAGACTGAAATGAAACAATTGTTTTCATGTTTTTTGGCTACAACTAAAATTCCAACAAAATATTTTGATGTCAAACCTCAGATTCGTTATCAGAACCACAAAAGCATAAAGGAGCAAAAAATCATGACTCCTCCAGATTTGATTTAAAAAACTACCTAATGACTGGACTACTAAGCGAAAGCGATAAAAAGCCAAATGAGGACGGCAAAAGCGGAAGTCGCGCTCCAAACGCGGTCTGTGGTTACTGCAGCTCCGAGTGTCTCTAATTTTAACGGAGAAAGGGTTGCTTTTTCTTCTGATTTATCGCTCAGAGTTGCTCGGTGTGAGAATTTCGTTCCTTCGGAGGGGCGAAAACCTCTGCAGCTTAAGCCTACGTCTCCCTTACTTGTTTATTGATTTTCAGTCTTCCTTTTACATTTAATTATCCTTTCCGTCATTTTCGTTGAACTTTTGAAGCGGAAAAGTAATCAAATAAGAATAAAAACGAAAACACAAAGCTTTTAAAACATTTTTTTTTTGGGGGGGGGGGACTGCAGCTCTGCAGCCATAATGGACGCCACTGTCTACACTGCAATCGCATTCCCGCCGGGTTTCAACATCGATAGCTGTCTTGATTATTGTCTGCAAAAGGTAATCTTCGTCAACTACTTCTTTTCCGATATGTGCCAAAATGTTAGCACGCAAGTGAATTTTTAACCATCCTGATTAAACATCTTCATCAAAAATTTTCACTGTCATTTTTCATCAAAAATTGTCTTGCGTCAGAAGCGACGACCAGCCGCATCACCAGTGAATGACGCAATGTGTTTCTACCAATCTTAGGGCCAATGAAAGAGCTACACGATATGACCCCTTAAGCGCAGTTCTCTGTATCGCCTAATTAGATGACTCCCCTCCCTTTTCTTTCGGGAATGTGTTGTTTTGATTCAACTAAGAGCTCATAGAACACTTGAGATGTTAATGGATTACCGATAATTTTTTTGTTTTTGTATCGGTAGATAATACCTTTGAATGACTTAATTTTAGACTGCAAGTGAAAAATGCACACACATGCATAATTCGATGCACGAACTCGGCTTGATAATACTGGTAAGGGATTAAACAAATTCCGTTCAAAATACGAAGTTTCAATACATATAATCTCGATTATCGACATTAAAAAACCTAAATTCTGTTCAAATGGATCAGTTGCTCTTCAAAACGTTAGGATTGAATTCAGGACCGTTTAACCCGGCGTAATGACACACCACGTAGTCTCTTACAGCCTTTAAAATCCAACAGTCTTAAAATTTATCAGTTATTCATTCAGAAAAACTAGGTTGGCAGTCCTTGTGATAAAGAATTATGAACCTAAATGGTCTTTTGTAAGAAATCAAAACAATTGCAATTAAAACATAAGAAAGGCGTAGTTCGGGTCCGCGCCGTAGATTTTTCGTGAAAACGTCGGTATAAAATCATAAAACAAGTGGTTCGCATTAATATGTAATTTAATTATCAATATCTTTAATACAATATTCATACAGAACAGTATAATGGTTACAGAATAGATAAATCGCAAGTTTATCACATGTAGCAAAGGTCTGTGGTAGCTTGTGATTTATCTATTCTGTAACCATTATACTAGTCTGTGTAAATACTGTATTAAAGAGATTGATAATTAAATTAAATATTAATACGAAACACTTGTTTTATGATTTTATCCCGACGTTTTCACGAAAAATCTACGGCGCGGTCCCGAACTGCGCCTTTCTTATGTTTTTTTATTGTCGCACTTTGGATCCTAGAAATACTGCTCAAGCTCTTTAAAATGACACCAGAATCAACCTCCTAGCTAAACGCCTTTCTACGCTACACTTATTTATAACCTTTTATAAAGCTAATTCATAACAATTACGAGAATGTGCCTAAATTGGTATTATGACGTCACAGGCAAAAAAAAAGTACTATGCGGCAAAACTCTTACAGATATGATCTATCCGTTGTGGGGTCAATCATTCTTTTCGCATTATTAGTCTCGTAGTTATTAGCGATTCAAATCTGACGGTATTTTGTCACACAAGAAAGTTCGACCGACTATCACTGAAACGAGCGGAAAGACTTTTTCACGTCAAAATTAGATTGTGAAAAAAGATTACCAAAAAAAAAAAGTATCGAATCGAGATTAACAACAAGGCTGTTTTCCAGCAACAGTAAAACAATTGCACTTGTATGCTTAACGGCTCATTAACGCTGTTAGAGAACAGGATCAACGACAGTTCGCGCATTGTCGTTGATCTTGGTTTGAAGTTCATTTTAATTTAACTCGACTACACTCCGCGAACAATTCAAAGGAAAACGGCCAAGGATTTCACCGCACAAGCATTTGCATTGTGAAGATGGCCCCGACCGGGATTCGAATCTGGTTGCAGACGGACCGCTCAACAAGGTTAAGCTTGTACGTTGGCTATTTGAACAGCCGGTCAGTATCATTATCTCGATGCAATATTGAATCTTAACGATTAATTGGAAATGTTTCGAGTCTGAACTGGGTATCGCTTGAATGGTTCTGCAATGGAAAACGTCTTTTCATCAGGGTTCCCACTCTTTTTTCAAAACAAAAATTAAGGACTTTTTTGGAAAAAATTAAGGACCTTAAAAATATTATATTAATTATTTATCAAATATACATATGTTACTGTGAAAGACCGAAATTTGGAGAATGTCGACTTTCACCGGTGAATGTCAACATTCGCATAGTTATGTCACCGGTGAAAGTTGACATTCTCCAATTTCGGTCTTTCACAGTAACACATATACACACAGTTACTGCATGGGGAAAAAAAGCCAATTCTTATCTTTCTCAAAAAAACACGATTCCACCTTATTGCAAGAAGTACAGATATGATTGTATTATATATTATAGTACTGTTTAGTTTTTAGTATAATTATGTATCTTAAAAAAATGTTACTGCTCCTTAAAATCCATAATTACTTAAGAGTCAATTAATCATTTTCCTGAATTACATATCAAAAAATAATGAATTAGAAGTCATGTGGAAACGAAAATTTTCGCTTCATCAACAATGTAGGTAAATGAATATTATTTGTGAATGTAAACTCTATCAATATGCAAAGAATACACATTGCGAAAGAAATTCAAATCGTATTAATTTATTCAACTTAGAATTAACAGTTGAAAATACTGACACAAAAAGTATTAACAGGCAACAACAATAATTAAAAATACTAATAAATAAGAACTGAAGCTTTTAAAAATTTTTCCAAAACAGACACCAATAAAAAAATGCTGTGTTCCTATGTCAGGTGCTATATGATACGATTAAATTAAGCACAATTAATAAACAAATTTACCCTGAAACATAAACTATACAATACAATAAACCTCTGCCTCTAGCAGCAGCTAAAAGTTATGAATACATAAGAAAACTTTCAACATCAGCAAAAAATTCACTGAATACGTTTTATCATGGGGGAAAACAAGACTGAACAAACCAAAATCAAGTATTGAAGAAATAACTCTAATCAACACTAGAAATCTTGCCTGCCCCGCCCCCCCCCCCACACACACATTCTCTTCTCTCAGAATGCTCTAGCCTCGACGCAGGCGCTTCGCATTGTAGGCGAAAGGAAGACTAAATTAAAAACTTTTTTAGTCTTAAATTTTTTTTCAAGACTAAATTGTTTGAATCAATTAGCGATAGCGGAAATTAAGGAGTTTTTAAGGACTTTTAAGGACCGTGGGAACCCTGTTCATGCATACCACAGAATGTTATTTTTAAAAAAATGAAATTAGTGGAACATTATAATTCTAATCCTTTTCATAACATTCCATCAGGAACTTACTCATAAATACTAGTTCGAAATTGATATAATTTCTTAATTACGCAATGCAATTAAACGATTTAGTGATAAAGTCCATAAATTTCAACAGTTTTTTACTCGCTTTCATGAATATTAACGCTCACGAATATTTTTGAAGTTACTATTACCGGAAATTTGATTGAAAATTTTTAAGATTTCATATTGCTACGTCTTTTTTATATCAGTTGACATGGAACAAAAAAATTTACCGAGTTCCAGTGAAAAAAATTATAAATATTCTTTAGGTTGAAACTCAGTAAATTTCAATATGCAGAATATTCTCTATAGCGGTTACAGTTACAATGACTTACGAATTTCTTACATAAGGAAACGATCTTTAAGACGTTACTATAAAATCATTAGTTAAAAGTCTGAAGACAAAGTAGTGCCATAATACTCCATAAAAATCTAAATAAGTTAACTTTTTATTTGAAACGTTAATTACAGAAACCACACGAATTAATAATATCAAAATGCTGGGAGCTTTAAGTCCTAAGGGTCGTGTTTTTTTTTTTGCTACCTAATAAGATGAACCCTTCCCGTTTTGGAAAGGGGCTATCGTTTTCATTCATCTAAGAAGGCATAGAATACTTGAGATGCTTATGGATTCTACGTAATTTGTGTCAAAAAGCTAATTAATGATTCAATTTTAGTTTATAAGCCTAAAAATGCGATAATTCAATGAACGTCGATATGACGGGCGCGACTTAAGGGGTTAAAAAAACTGATTAATTTTTAAAAATCCATGATTAAAATTTTTTTTATCTGGTAGATTTTATATATCTATACTGTGACTTTTACTTGACTCTTGTCATTTCTTCACTCATTATGTAAATAACCTTTAGAATGCAAAAATGAAATTTCGAAAAGAAATATTGACTCGTGCGGTTTCTGCAATCAACGATTCATTTAACCCCTTAACCGTCCCTCCCGTCACATTGACGTGCATCGAAATATCGCATTTCTAGGGTTTTAAATTAAAATTGAATCATTAATTAGCTTTATAATTCGACACAAAAAATGCGTAGCATCCATAAGCATCCCAAGTATTCTATGTCTTCTTAGATGAATGGAAACGACACCCCCCTTTCCAAAACAGGAGGGGTTCATCTTATTACATAGCAAAATAAATGCGATCCTTAAGGGGTTAAGGAAAGTGATTTTCTTGGGGGGGGGGGGGGGGGATCTGATGCTTTAAGGGACCGAAAAGGACAACACAAAACTTATATCCAACTTTTAATATTACATGAAACATCGCTTTAGAAAGATATACTTTATAATAGATGACATATTATATTGTCCAATCTTTTATCAAATTTATTTTATGTGAGATCATTTAATTTAATATCGGCCAGAGAGTCATGAATGTGTCAAAGGCGAAAATCTATTCGAGAAAATCGAACCAGTCTGGTGGTTTTTCGGGTCTAAAAGGGAAGAAAAATTACAGAAAAACGGATTTATCAAATCCAACCGCCAGCCACACACGAGTCAAAAGCAAAAAAAGAATATGACGTTCGAAAAGAGTTAATAAAAAAAAATGGCCACGACATGAAAGGTGGTTCTTTTCGATAGTTTCCTGCTTGTAAATAAATAAATGATTCCATTTGTCTGTTATCGTCGCGCAACGGTTGGAGGGTAATCTTTCCTTTTCGCTCGTACCTGAGCGTTTTGGAAGATGGCCAAAGACTTACCATTTATCTTTTTTCTTCTTTTTTTGCATTCGTGGACACTGCGAGATGATTATCAAACAGCCCACTAACTAGCCATTAATATTACAAAACACGCCTGCGAAGCGTCTCAAATTACAGAGAGCGCGAATCAGAGTTACAGTAATAGGGGCTAAGGAAATACACAGAGAGAACCAGACCCGGCATAATGGTTCCGTCTCGGAGAAATGGGATCTCGCCAATGCGGAGATAATTTGGTTATCTTCTTCCTCCTAAAACCGAACGACTGCTTCTTCAATCATTACTTCTGGTTTGGTTTAAAAAGAGTGTAGTGTAATGTATCAGAATATCAGCTGTTCTAGTTCCTTGTATCTTATTGACTGTAAGAACAGTCTGACTGTGTTTCATTGTATAGTAAGAATGTGTTCCGACACTTCTTTTGTCATCGCATAATTCCAATTCTGGCGAATGTAATAAGAACATTCTTATTCAACAACGATCCAGTGATTATAGTCTCACTCTATTGTCTAAATTAGTCTTGGTATGTTGAATGTAAATAAATATATATATTAATAATCTTATCATTCATTACGACATTCACACTAAAAATGCAAGAGGCAGATTTGGCCATGCGGTGCCAAACATAAGGTAACATTACTTCTGATTCAAATATGCTTACAAGTTCAGTGATGCAAGTCCCCCGGCGAACATGACAGCATGTACACAAGTGGCTTAGAAGCCAATGCGATGAAGTCCATCTTTTGATACTTTCTGATTTTTGTAAATTTTGTACATAACTCGTTTTGTTGAAGAGCCTACCCTTACAAAAAACACTTTATATATTTTTATGACCAAATTAATAAACTAAAAATTTTAAAAATTGATGTATTAAATACATTAATTTTCCCAATTTTTGTCTTCTGGACTTAGGGGCCGTCCATAAATGATGTCACGCTTGGAGAGGGGGTTCGTGAAATTGTGACAAGGAGGAGGGAGGGGGTAACAAGAAGTGTGACATCATACATTTTGGTTAAAATAAGAACATTTAAAATCAGCAGATTAAATTTTTAAGTTATTTTGAAATTAACAGAATGTGAGGGTATTTTTTTAATCGGGGCTAAAACAACTTTCATTTGATTTTTTTTTTTCACTTATATTCCTTTCTTTTCGAAAAAGGCATTCAGGGTAGGTTCTGAGAATATGGTAGGAGCAGAAATTCCTCACCATTAGAAGAAAACCTCCCCCTGTCACACTCTCGAAATGTCCAACAAAAGATACGTCGCCCCACCTGGGTGAGTGGTAGAACTGGCAGTGGCACAAACAGGTTGATCTTATTGGGGCGTTTTTTTTGTTTTTTTTAAAATTCAATCTGTTTAAGAGTATTTTGTGTTCATAAAGTAAAGATAAGATTTATAGCAAAATATATCAAATTCCAAAATACTACTGTTTCCATTTGCTCTTTTATATTAATATTTCATTACTATTGCATATTAATTAGGTTTTTTTGTTGTAAACCTTAATCTTATTTCGTACAAAATAAGTACACATATAATCATTATTATTATGCTCGCAAATGTCATTAAAACACATAGTTAAAGTTTAAAAATAAAATTGGAAATATGATCTATAACGTAGTGCTTTGTTTCTGAACTGCAAGTATATGTTTATGTCATATAGCATGACATGTGACAAGGGGGGTGGTATGGACACTTTGTGACAAAGGGGGGGAGGGGGTCAAAAATATTGAAAAAAAGCGTGACATCATTTATGGACGGCCCCGTAACTGCATTGGCGACTCAAATAACAAACGTTTAACAAACATTTCATTAAAACGAAATTCAAATTATGTATCAATCTTAATAAATTTAATACTTGGAAATACTAATACTTATCAAAAATACTTGGAACTTACTGTAAATATATAGATTTATTAAGATATATATATTTATAATAGACGGCGTCGTAATATATTGTCCAATATCTCAAATTTTTTAAGGGAGGATGTTTACTTTATCCAGATTGATCCAACGTTCCCCACGCGAACGTAAAATGTTTGAAAAAACGGTTACCAATATTTAAAGTTTAAATAATTGTTCAACCTTTAACAACACATCAAGTTCGAAGTAACATAAATAACGGCAGTAGTTTGTAAACCTAATTAAACACACGAGCTTGAAAATCTTTAGAAAATACGAAATTGTTGCCAGATATTTCAACGTCAAAGACAAATCAATAAATTAATACAAAAAGTAATAAATTAAACCGTGGAAACATAATATATTACCTCGTGCACCAATAATCAATATGAAATAAAATGTCAGTTCGCGTGATATGAATAATATGGAGAATAAAATATTAGCAGATATAACCCGTCCATAGACTTAACATAGAAATTTTGACCTGCCCTGACGTTTCACTCAATGCATCAAAAGCAATTTATTTTATTAACGACACCAAAAGTCGCGCGAAGGAGTTAAAGAATGGTGCAAGAAAAAGCTTGTCGTTTTTAATATAGATATCGCCTAGAGAATCATGAATGGATTAACACGTTGGCTGCCGCTGACGACGTTTGACTCACACCTATCTAATTAGACGACTCCTTCTCCGTTATAGTTAACAAATAGTACAGGAGGAGTCATCTAATTAAATAGAAAGTCCGTATCTCTCTATCACGCACTGGCGCGAGTCATGGCAGCGGAAGTGTTAAAGAAGGAATCTTTTCTAGAAATCGAACCAGTTTGAACAAGATTAGATTTGAAACAAGATTAGCAGGTTTCATGAATTTTCTAGATAAATATAGAATACTAGCTGTTATGCCCGGCGTTGCTCGTTATTAAAACACTTTTATGTCTAATATTTTTAATGAAAAAACTATTTTTGTATTAAAAATATAATACAAAAATTCCTTTATCGTCTGAAAAGTTTTTACTTCAAATTTCGTTCATACATAGTGAAGTACAAGAAGGATTTTGACGAATGTTTTGGGTCAATTAATTAAATAGTTAAATTTTCATTAATAAAAAACGTCAAAATAAACCAGATCAATAGTTGTTCTCGAAATAAATTATGAATCGTCTGCTTTTAAAGTTTTCTTTAGTATTCTTCCCGAATTTTGTTTATATGTTCTAGCAACAGCTCTTCCTATAATTTTGCAAGCAGATGAAATTTGTGTCACTGAAAAGTTATTTTTTAAATTTTAATATAGTATAAAGATAGTTATTGTGACATAACACTTTCGAAATATATCACAAAAAAAAAAACCCTGCAAAATCATGCTTAATTTTTAAAAATTAATTAACTTTTGGGCCTTTTAAAGTTCTTTCACTTCTTTTTAAAATATTTACAGAAATAAAAAGAAATTTGTTCAAAGTCTCATCATTGCCTAGCAATGAAGTATCATTAAATTTGCTTTATTTAAGAATCGTCTGCTGTAATAATTTATTTATTAAATTTTGAAAAATTAATAAAAGTTGAAGGAAACATTTCGCAGATTTAAAATTCGTATCATTGAAAAGGTAAAATTTTGAACTTTAAGATGGTATAAAAATATTTTTTGGGGGATAATTCGCTCCGAAGTTAATACGGAAAAACGGCTTCGGTTAATTTCTAATTAAATGACTGTTTAATTAACTTTCGGACTTCGAAAAGTTGACAATAATCTTCTCCTTGTTTTAAATAATAAGTGTGCAAAATTTGGTTGAAAACAGTCCATTGGTTTAGGAGAAGATGTGGTACGTAGCCACAATGACTTTAATTTATATTAAGACTATCAGTATGCGCAAGGAGTTGCCCGTGGAATCAGGACTTCAACAAAATGAAAAAAAGAAAGAAAGAAAACTGCCCACAATGGCATGAAAAAGTTCTGAAAACAAAACAAAAGAGAGGGGAGGGAAAAAAAAAGATTTTCAAGCTTATTTTTCTTCGCGATAATGACATTTCAACTGTAAAAAATACAGAGTACGTTAATCCGATACAATATTAAAAAATTGCAACGTGAAAATGATTGTTATAAAGCAAATAAAATATGCGAGACATAAACACGTTAAGACACTGTTGAAAATAATAATCGAAGTCATTCAGTTGAAGGTTATGACGTCACCTGTGGTCTGCACAGTCAGCCAATGAAAATTGCCTACACCGTTCAGGCAAAGTGTCGCGGGAGGGAGCTCGGCAGATAAAAATATCTCAACTGACCAGGAAAAAATTAATTAAAAAAAAAACGGGAAAAGATATTTTAAACGTTCTTGTTTTAAAACCGACAGAACCGTTGCAGTTATAAGAGGGAAAAAAAATTGAAAGTAATAGAGCTAGTCGAACGTTGGATGCATCAAATTTAAAAACAAAAATTAAATTTCGATGGCAAAACTGACTATTTTTTAAAATTTTTTTCAAAATTCAGTAAATTACGTTTGAAGCTCAAAACAAACTTCATTAGAACGAAAATTATTTGTTCTATCCGATGGTGCACTGATTGTTTTTTTAACGCAACACAAAAGATTAAATAAAAATTTTTCTAGATTGAATTTTAAAATTCCGGCTCCGAGGTGTATTGAGTCACCTATACGACTACCTGTGTACCAAATTTCATGACTGTAGGTGCGATACATTCGTCTGGACATCGCGCGCATGCAAACATTTCCTTTTATAAATATAGATGTATCATATCACATGTAAAAAAACACGTAATCGAGATATAATACGATTTCTATTTGAAGGCGGGATACAATAAAAACGAAGTAACTGAATTTTACAAATATTTTGCAACCAGATTTCAAAACACTCGAAAATTATTAAAATGAAATTTTATGACGCAAATCTCTTCGAAAGATCCAAATTCAACAACAGTTACACAAGGTCAATTTTGTAATCGTTTTCTTCCAAATTGAAAAGAAGGCAGCAAAGAAGAAATGCCTTAATACCAGGAAACAAACATTAATCATTTCGTTGTCATTGTTCATTTTATTTTTTGTAGTGTAATTCAAGAAACAAAACTGCATCTATATAAATAAAACTGAAAAGTCATGAATAGTTTTGTTATATAAATAAAACTGAAAAATCACGAAAAGGTTGTTATATAAATAAATCTGAAAAATCATAAATAGTGCGCTATAGAAATCCAAACTACTCAAAAGATTTTAAAATTTTGCTCAAATATTACGAAGTAGGTGTAAGGAAGGTTTTAGTGCCAGTTCCGTGACAATTAAAAAGTCAATTTTCTACTAATATAAGATTTGAAAATATTTCCACCCAAGCGAAGCAGGGTATATCGGCTAGTTATTAATAAAATTGATAGCACCACTGTAAAGGTATCTGGCGCCCTAGGCAACAGATCAAAACTATTTTCATGGTCTTCGATTTGATATATCTACACACTGTGTATTTTTATGCAATTCTTTGAAATTTAATCTGCAAAATAAGAAGACTGTTATGACTTAGCATGAGCGGTTATGAAGCACGAGTGCAAGAACATGCTTGTATTCGTGAATTCAACGAAACACATACATTTTTGTCCCGACAGTCCCGCTTTTTTTTTTTTTTCCTCATTTCGGTTTAGGCCAAAATATTTTTAATGCGATTAACCACGACAGTTTTTTTTTTTTTTAATATTAACTGCTTTGCGAGCATAAGAGATGAAATTAAGCGAGGGAAACATGCAAACAAAAGAATTCTGATACTTTATTTAGACGAGGAAACTTTTTGGGGAAAAAATCAATACTTAAGGGCTTTCTGCGTACCAAAAATGCTTTTGCATAATTTTATTCAAATGAAAATACTATATTTTCCAACTGAAATTTTAAAAGTTGGCGGCATATCTTGATTTGAACACAGAACAATAAGGTTCAATCTGAATACGAGGTCGACCTGGGGCCGAAATGGGCAACATTCGAACATTTTCCTACTATACTTTCATCTGACGAGAACATTTAGTGGAAACTACCGGCCGAGTTCTTCGCTGAGTATTGCACTAAAAATCTAATAACACAATATATATTAGTTTTAGTCAGCTCACCCAAAGTTAGCCATTTCAGAATTTCACGATTTGCATAAAATTCTTTCGGGCATGTTGCCAACAGTTCACTACTTCCAGCTATCGAAAAGGCTAAAAAATACGAAAGGGGCGTTTAAGTAATAAAACGTAGTACACCAAAACATTCTTCATTTAAAAGAAAGGAGAAGCTGATGGAGTTAAGGGAGGACACAGTGTAACAATAGGGAATATTTTAGAACTCCCATTAATCTGAAAAAAATTATTGCCATTGGTTAATTAAATCAAAACGATTTATCAGTGGTTGAATGAAGGACATTCAGACATGAATGCCCTTTCAGCGCGATGCCCAATTTAATTTCTCAAACGGAAGAAAACAATAAAATTGATGAAAAATGCCCACCGCAAAAGAGCTTATTTAAAGCTCTTGTGTTTCCTGCGCATTGGCTTAGCCATTTGCACGTCCATGTCCAGTGACTAGACATTCTGAATGATGCATCTTTTTCACATTCTTGTTGGCTTGATATAATAACCATGTAATAGCAAAAACACAGATTAATTTTTAGGAATTAAAACAAATTAATAACAATATTTTCCAATTTCCTAAAGCGCTAAACACTAGTATAATTATGCATCTTATTATATTTCGAAGTTATACTACGAATTCGGAATTTTCAGCAAGTCTTCTTTAAGAGAACCGAAGGATTACATTACCATCTGCAAATATAAAGAATATGCCATTCAAGCAAGTGATGAATCTGGATATCTTTCACTTCCATAACTTCATCGATCCCAACTTGAGTACGACTAATAAGTTATTTTTACGCAAGCTTCCAGCATATCTCGACAATGTTGCCAGTACGGACTATAGTAAAAAGTTATAAATTTAAGTAAATTTCAATAACTAAGTACGCCATTTTTAGATAAAACGAACGCTACAAATTTCATGCGAATGAATTTGTTGGGGTCGAAACCTGAATTTCTGGAACTTTGCTAAGAAGACGGGACGCAGCTAAGGAAATATGAAAGATTTTTTTCTTCCTGTCATTAATTAAAACGAATACTAAGACTAAGTTTATGTGCGGAGGTGAAAGTTTAAGTTTTCGACATGAGATAATTCGACACGAGACAATTAATAATGAAAAGAAACTGAGCAGCAAAATTACTATAAGAAGCGAATTCGAAAGAAAACATGGTATAAAATATTTATACATTTAATTTCCCAAGGAACTACGGGTTCCTTACTTTTGCAAACAACATCCAAAACTCGAAACAACTTTCAAATTCGCACTTTTTTTCACGATTTTATATAAAATAATAAGTTTTAACTATGCTTAAAAATGATATTTACTTCTTTTATAACTGCTTAACAGCAATATATGTAGGAATGCTAATTTAGCGATAAAGCTTCTCGAAATAATGCCAACTTGAACAATTCGTGTTCAGTGAACTGTATGATGAATATGATCTAGTTGAAAATCGATATTCAAACATTATTCACTTGCAACTAGATCATATTGCCAGCTAGACCCATCAAACTCTCTGCAGACCAAATGAAAAACGGAAATGCATTAAAAAAAAAAAAAAAACCATTACTCCGGTGATGAAATAAATGGCATCACAGGCCTGGAAAGGGATGAAGTTAACTATTTGGTCTCATGGAACAACGAATTTACGAACAACTTTAAATAAAATTTGTTCTAAATTCCAAATATTTATGATCAATTACTATTACATTTTTAAAAATTTATTTTCCAGTCTAAATTTTTCGAATAAAAAGGAGGAGCGCGCGTGACTTCTTTTTTTTTTTTTTGAAATAAACGTAGTGAATAAAAGTCATAATATGACGATGATGCGGTTGCCATAGTAACCAGATTTTATCCGGCTCTTCATCGCCTCATAACCGAAGAAAGAACGTGTTCGGGCCTTCGACGGCAAGGCTAACATTCGACATTTGTAATGGATGCAGTGGCGGGAAGAAATTAACAGATGCTAGAGCGAGATATTTCGGCCGGCGATTCCATATATAGAAGGCAGAAAAGGACATGCAGTTTCGGGTTACGGCTAAACATAGAAACCGTAACGAAGGGGGGCACCTTAGCCAAAAACAAAATGGAAACACAAGGAAGAAAAAAGAAAAGGCGGGAAGGGCAAAAAAACCTTACAGGTTGGAGAAAGAGCGGGAGAAGAAAAAAATCTAACTGTTTGGCGGAATCGTATTTTTGGAAGTCGATAGCAAGCGCTAAAGGTTAGCGTTTGCGTCACGGAGATGTTTGCCTAGCCATATACACCAGATGGGGGTTCCGTTCAGAAAAAGAGGAGTACAATATATTTGAGGGAAGTACCATTATTACAGACGTGAAACTACTAGAGATATCAACCGCGAGGTAGAGATGATGATTGCACAGTAAAAGTAATGATCTGTTATGGGAATGGAAAGCTGCTCAACGAAATGACTTCAAAGCCAAGATTGTTCATGAAAAAATTGATCAAGTAATGAATGGTCATCATTCCTACTTTGATTTGAATCTCGTCTCCCTGAAGAATAAAGGCACGAAAAGCAGCCGAGTCTTTGGGGAGGATGGGGGATTTTTTTCCCCACTTAATGAATAAATTCTATACCGCAAAACACTGAATTAGTGATGAATGTGTTCCTTTTTTTCCCTATTTTATCCCCATACCTTGCCCCCCCAAGGTATGGGGGGGGGAATACGTGACAATTGATCATGAAACCAAAATGAGGAAAGGATTGTTCCATTAGTACAAAAATGAAATCTTACCTTAACAGGTAAATACATATGCATTGTGGTTATAATTAAGAAAAATTTCAAAAATTCCTCGGGAGGAGGCAGACGGAAACAAATAATCATTGCAAGAGAAAATGCGATGTACAATGAAACAAAGTTGAATACGAAGCTCTAAAAAAGATTGATTTATATATAATGTAGTGGTTCCCAAAGTACAGAGTGTAACACAAATTAAATTACTCATTTCAAAAATTATTATTATTAATAATAAAAAACTAAAAATGCTGGAACTACGGGTTCTTTTTAAACGAGAGAACGTCTCGAAAAGTATTTTTTTCCAGATAGGTAACATGCCATTTCGGAGGTTAGGGGGTCGTAAATTACTAGAAATCAAAAATTTGTTTAGAGCCATTATCTGAGAAAATATTAAAACTGGAAGAAAAATAAAAGCATGTATTTGTAGGGAATTTCACGCTCTTTAATTTGTTAATTCACATGTAGTGTGAAAACTGAAGAGTTTTCGCGATATTCAAGAAAAACTAAAAAAAGAAATCAGAAAACACGCATCGGTTTTGAGATGCACTCTTATTAAAAAAACTTACTTCAAACATTTTTAGTTTTTTTTATTAATTTTGGAAATGAGTCACTTCATTTGTGTGTACACCCTGTAATATTCATCATATAATAAATATTAAATACTGAAAATACCCCAACCCCATTCAGGTTAAACAGCAAGAAAGGAAACTCGGGCTACAAATATTAGGATTAACGATTAAGTAGGTAAAATTTGACAGGATTGAACCTCTGAAGTGCGCAGAATGCAAAAAGAAACAAACTGAGCCAAGTATTTGGGCTATGCTGTTGGATGCAGTGAAAAAAATTAGCACTTTCCCCCTCAAGCGGAAGACTTCAAATAAATAAAAAAGATTGCAATTTTCATTAATGGAATAAATATTGCGGGAAAGATTGTATGCCATCAGACAAGAAAGAAATTATATCGTACTTGTCAGTTATTTTCATATCTGATAACAATCACAGCTATATAGTATTCAATTTATATTAGTAATTCAATTATGCGAATTAAACTATTAATTTAAAAATAGGATATTAATCTGCATTTAGAAATTTTTAATACTGTTTTCACAATTTTATATCTTATTTGTAGTTGTTCGGGCAAAAATAAAAGTACAAGTGTAAAAATCGTATTCCAGAATCAATTTAGTGTCTACTAAGCTGAAAATAAACACAAACGAGAAAGTTGGGCTTTTTCCAAGCATTAAATATTCCTAATATGCCTCGGATTTTAATTTGCGTATCCTAATTGTGTTACTTTTACAAAATAAAATTGTAATAATGAACTCGAATATAATGAATATGCAAATATTATCAGTTAGTGAAAAATGAAAATATCCAAACTTTCACAGCAACAAAGGAGAAACAGCTACAGAACGACGTAAAGGTTCAGAAAATACGAAGTTTTTACACTGTATCCAAAAGCACAAGACGAAAATACGATCCCTTATATTTTTAACACAGAAATCAATCACTAAACTCTGTTTAGATTTCCTTTTCCCTCCTGCTATCTGCCATCTGTTTTGATAATATTCGTTTCCATTCAGCTACGAGTCCGTAAAACACTAAGATTATAGACTCCACGACATTTTGATATTTAATTACAACGCCTACGAATTTTAGTTTATAAGTTTAAAATTAATTATTATAAACTTTAATTCAATACACATACGACGCACGGGCAAATCAATTAAGTAATTAACTGTCTACACCAAATTAATTTACCCACCTCTAAAAAAAAGAATAGAAATTTTTCCAAAAAGGTCAGAAACTGATGACTTGCTGAGGGATCAGTCAGTACCCCCGCGCCTTCAATAGCACAGCCAATTATCATAACACTTAGAAATACTCTATTCAGAGAATCAACCCACTAGGTGAAAATAAAAAAAGTTCAGATTTTTGCTTTCTAATTCGAGTTCGGAATTTCATCTTCTAATTCAGGATTCGTGAATTAGTTTATGTGTAGAGACGCAAGAACTTAACCCGTTTTTCTCGAGCAACATAGAAATCCCATCTCCGTTATTTCAAACAATTTGAAGGCGACGCTATCGGAGCGTTGCATTTGAATAGCGTTTAAAAATAGCCTCGATTTTATACTGAATAAGTAAAAAAAAATGCCCAAGGGTTTTGAAGGGTTAAAAAACTGGGCAATAACAATGAAAAAACTACTTTCATGTATTCATATGTTTAATCCGAATTTATTCAAAGAATGGCGAACATTACAATTCCAAAAAGTTAACATTTTAGTTAGCATTTGTTTAACACGCTAAGCACGGCGGCTCTAATACCGCTATTTCAAACACGCGGTTTAGAAGCTATGAAATGACCTGAAATGTAAAAAAAGAGCAGCGAGTGAGGCATGAAATGCCAGGAAATTCATGCTTCCGAATACATAATTTATTTTCTTCGCACAACAGCGGTTCAACGTTCCACTTCGAATTCCTGAAATTTCGTCTACGACACATCAAAACAAATCCAACTGCAGCAAGAAAAACGCAAGTAACCAGTAATAACTCCAAGTAAGGTCCCTCAATCTATTTTATTATGATGGCTCACAGGGGACAACCTTACGTAAACAGTGATAATGATATTAATTAGCGCAAAAGCACCTCCACAGATAAAAGTGCCACACCCAGTGGACGCTGCTTAGATAAGCCGGCAAGGGGTACATTTGCCAAATGTCTTAAATGCAGTGGAGAAAAAATTAAGACTGCTTTCTCAACACTAAGTAATGTCTATAAAAATTTATGATTTTTACAATAAAGTGTGTAAGTAAAGTATAGATGAACCATTACTTACATTTTTTACCACAACACTATTGTAATAATGTTTTTTTTTTTTTCTTCAGAAAAGATACATACACATTACGAAAAATGTAGGTATCTTATCAAGTCACAGAAATTTTACCACTAGCTTTCATTCTTTCTTTGTTTATTAGTGTATCTAAAAATATTGGGATATTTATTTGCTTCCCATCTTACAGACCCTTCACCAAACAATGAATTAAGCAATTTATTTTAATCGTAAATTAGTAGACAATACTTACGACGTGGGCATATAATTATGCTTTATTAGTTCATGTAATTTATTTTCTGTTTTATAATTTTAGTAATTGAATTATAATCAAGTTTTATAATTCATCTCACATTCTTTGAATTAGATGGATTCAGTTTTTCACACTGATAAACTCAGCTTAAAAAATCATTCCTTATAACTATTATGCATTTTTATATTACTCAAGAAATCAGGTCAGAATGTTTTTTCTTCGCAAGATTAATATCTTAATTTAAGTCAATAAGTTTAAAATCTGTGTTCTTTCATATAAACTAACAAAGTAAATCAAAAATTTCTCGCTGAAATCACAATTTATACTAGGTTATCACAATTTATAAATAATTTAAACTTTGACAATTATAAAAATATTATAATTAATAACTATTTAACACGAATAACTAACTATATAGCCTCTTAACAGGCAGAGGTTTTCTAGCATTGTTTAAAAATCTTATAATCTAATAACTGATAAGGATTCATACAAGAGGTGAATCTAATAAGATGTCATTTTCAGTAGAAAAAGATAACGTCTCTCACAAAATGACTGAAAACACTTTCGATCCACACAAATGGGAAAGCGGCCGATTTAGTAGAAACTATGAAAGAAAGTCTTCAGAGATGATATATCGATTTTTCTGAAGAGCTTGTCTCGGAAAATAAGAGAACGTTATTTCATCCGCTTGTGAATATCGTCCAATAATAATCGGAATCAATTACCATTTCTAAGAGATGGTATCTGCTATACAGAAATAAAATGAATTTCTGTTAGCATTTATTGCTTGATTATAAAGGCATCTTTAGAAATAATTGGAAGGAGTTAGTTATTTTTTTTAATATTAATAATAAAATATTATTTAGAAAAGTCTTGCATTTAATTGCCTTTTTAATAAAAAAAAAAAATTGAAACTAAATTAACTAATAGGAAGTACCCATAACAAATATTAATTATAAATATTACATTTAAAACTTCCTCTTAAAAAATATTTCGAAGCAATAGAAATCAAAGCAAGTGAAACATGTAATATTAACATTCTAAATAATAACCATATTTCGTTGGAACAATGCGAAAGAAAAACCTTCAAACACACTAAGCAATACCAGATTCTACAGAACTTTTCACCAAGCTGAAACATTAAAAAAAAAAAAAAAAATGATCCTTTTACTTCAGCTGATTTTTTATAATCGTGAAATAAATTTAATGATTTTCTATTTTAACAGCAGATGCGGAGGGTTTCTGCCTTTAGTAAAACATGTAAACACAATGAATTGTTCTGAAGCTTTAAAATAAGAATTCCACTTTTGTTTTCTACACCAGCATAACATTTTTACAATCAAGAATTTTAAATGCAATTATGAATCCAGTTTCAGTTCATGCAATATTGAATTTATAATGTACAATGGTAATACTAAGTTCGAAAATGCAATCGAACTTCAATTAATTATTAAGATATTTTTTATTACTCCAATTGCTTAAATCGAATGACACCTGCACCTTCTAACTTCGAAATATGCAGTCTGGGTAATGCAACTAGATAATTGGGAATCAACCACCACTTTATGGATTTCGAGCTCAGCATTGTAATTTGTACCTCGGTGCGTGTAATTTTCTATGCAAAATTGAGCCAATTCCACCTTATCAGTTACACAAAAAATTGCTTAATAATGCACCAAATGATTTCGGAACGAAACATTAGAATTCCTGTTACGTTTTGAGGAATCAGTTTATCTCAAAATAAGTGCTTTGGAGTTGATTACCTTCTACATAACTGTACCCAACTCAAAATTGTTTAGATTTATATAGCTAATTACGTGTTAGATTTAAAACCGCCAGAAAGCACTGAAGTATAGAAAATTCTTCCCTCCTTCTCAAAATTCTAATACATTTGAAAATCTTAACAGATGTGCAAATTTAAGAGATATTTTTTGGTTTAAATTTTTCATTGGTGTTTTATGTATTATTTTTAAACACTTGCCAATTTTAGCTCGTTTCAAAATAAATCACTTGTAAGAAAATAGTAAAAATATATTTGAGGCTAATTATAAAAAATTAGCAGCATTCATAGGCATTTAAAAAGACTACAAACATACTTGGACAATGACGCTGACGAAATTTTAATACGTGCAATATATAAAACACTCCCCACATAATGAAGTATTAAAAACAAAAAATACAGAGTAAAAAGAAAGTAAAACGCAGTAATGGGATCAAATAAAAGGAATGATATGGAATGATATGCAGTATCAACAACAACAACAAAAAAATTGTACACAAAATGCATTTATCAAAAGTAAATAGTACATTTAATTTTTCATATACTGGCATACTACTGTGCCATTTTCTCTAATGGGTTCCTGACGAGTTACTGAAAAACAGATTTCACTCCTATTAGCATAATTGCTGTATAGTTTTATGTGCAATTCTGTGTCACTTAAATGTGTATCCAAAACGACAACAGCATGTTGGTTTTATGTTAAATCGTAATAATATCTATAGATTAGAAAGAAAAAGTAAAGTTTCTTTGGTTTCCAATGTTTTACATTGGCAATGTTACGCTTTAGGACGATTTTTTTTTTTTAATTCGTCGTGAAGGATGGGTCACTCAAATGTAATTTGGCATCTCGCTCTTTCATTCGTTATTTGTAAATCATTTCAAAATTACTCATACATCACAATAAATACTAGTTTTCGATTAAATGACAATAACAAAGCTTTATAAGAATTTATCGAAAATAACGGGCAGTAGTTTAAGGGCTTAAACATTCTCTAGACTATTTATTATTGCATTGATGACATTTTAATAAAATGACCATTCGATCCTCGGAATTAGCTTTCGGTAGCCTGTCTATAAAGTTAAAGCGCAGATAAATACACATTGAATATTTAATAATTCACTCTACAGTAGAAAATTTACTAAACAGCTTTATCTTCCTAATAATCATTGTAAAGAGGAAAAAATAACAGAAGTGTCGACAACGAACTGAAGATTTAGCGACTATATACATTTATACTTTACTATATATACTTTACACATTTAATTTCCGTTTCTCAATGCATGGCCACTTTCGAAACGCTCTACATTTCTTTGGTGCTCCGCCACATACAAGGACACTTTAATAATTGGAAGATTAGACAGGCGACTGCTACGAAATTAAATGACATTTTATTCAGGCACTTTGAGATTGTAGAAACAAAATTACGATATAGTGAGTGTACTGCATATATGCATAGTCTCGGGAGCTACATAAAATCAATACCACGGAATATCATCATCATCAAGACCCAAAACGAAAATCTAACAAACTGAATATCAGGATCGTTGTGACGTCATCTAATTGCTACGAGTGCAATAACGCGTTATATAAATCTTAGAATCTCTGTATGTACGATCGGGTGCAGTACTCACAGCTTGCAGTGCACATGGGAAAGCAATAGCAGCAGCAGCATCCCGCGCGGCAACTAGCATTTCATAACAGCACCAATCATTTTCCGAGGAAGGATGCTCTTATCTTCCACGCTCTTCAAGCGGCGAATGACATGGGTGAAAACAATAAAGGCGTGCTTGTAAGGTGAGACGTCTTACCTCACAAGAGCTGGCCCGACCGTCATTTTCTCGGTGGACCTTGGCGCTTGCCTTCGCGCCCTAGCTAACAACGCCCGAGAATACATCGGGATCAGAAGATGCGAATGGGAGAAAAACGGCCAAGCGTCCTCGAAGGGGCGGACGGCCAACATTTGGCGAGAAATCGCCCTGTTGGGAAGAGAAAGTGATGGATGGAGAAGCTTGGAAGATGGTCTCGCACGGGTACGTTGAAGGGAGTAGAATTTCGAGGTTGTTAATGATCTTTTTAATTTATAAAAAAGGAAAGAAATTATGGCGAGATGTTTTTTGGGCGGTGTTTTTCTGGGGGAAGGAGATGCAATGTTTATTTTGAAAAATGTTTCGTCAGCGTAAATTTGTTTTAAATGGCTCCTCCCTCTTTCCTCCCCTCCTCTGCTTTCGTTTCGTTTTTCGAGGCCAAACGATGGATATTTTTAAAACACAGGGTAAACGTAAACAATTTTTTTTTATCTCACAAGGTAGCTGATAGATTTTCTTTTTAAGTGTCGGTTACAAAAAATTGTATTCGCTTTTGACAAGCTGGCTATTGAAATCTTAACTCGAAAGTAGTGCAAAGCACAGTTCAACATTGCATACAAACCTATAAAGTTTATAAAATTCTTAAAACTTTAGTAAATATAATAGAATACAAATCAAATCTCATTAATTTTTTTGTTATTCTTCAAATACTACAAAATTGCTATGCAAAAATCTTCAAAGTATCCAATAAGATTCGTTATTTCTTTTGTAATGATACAATAATTCAAGATTTCTGAAATAAAAACCATTACCTTATTTTTCAAATACCCCTAACGCAAAGATACCGCAGCGCAGAACCCCCCCCCCTTTTTTTCTGAAAATAACTATTGAAAAGTTTCTAGTATTACAGTTTCTCTTTTCAAAAATGAAATAAATTTTCCATAATTACCAGAGTCTGCTATATGTTTAAATATACGCACGTAAATAAATATTAAACACGTTAATCCCAGCTACTTATAAAGCATAACGTACATTTAAAAAACTTTCTGAACAACATTTTTCAATATTAAGTAAATTCCAATATTTTAAAATTCATTTTTCGCCAACGTCGCCGACTTCGAAGCTAGTTTCATTCCTCCTGTAGTTAAAGTTATTTCAGTACACAATTTCTAATTCGTTAAAATAAAGTAAATTAAACATACAGTACATTGTTGCCGAGTTTAACTCCTACCAAAGCTTGCGGCATTACTTGTGATCTTTAAAAAAGAATCTTTTTAACTTAATTAGGTTGTGGGAAATAAAAAAAATTACCGAAGCAGACATTTCCAGTTGGCAATAATTGGCATTTACTTACAACTCGAAGCATGCGAGTGGCTGGAATTAAAGGTAGAACAATCAATGTAAAGCTAGCAGGGCTATAAAAATATACCCTTCAGACTTGCCGTTTGCTTCTTTCAGATGTTACCCTTTGCACTCCAATGGCGAACCTCATTCATTATGTTTAATGATGCATTCTTGATAGAATTCGAGCTTTATAAAACATGCAGGTCAAAAAGTTGTGAATACATTTCAAGTTATTAATTCTATGGAGCGCAGTGATGCATATAAGCATCAATCACACTTTAGCCCTATAAATAAAAAGTTACGCAGTTCCAAGATAATGAGCAAGATGCAATCCATAAATAAGCCTGTTATCAATTGGTGCATTTTTGAGGTTGAAGTAGTGTTGATTGATATCGCAGTTTAGCCTAGTGCGTGTCTAGCGTTGAGTTTCTAAGCGTGTAAAAATGCGATTTTGTTTGTTAAACAGTTTGCAGACTGTAAACGAAATCGGTGTTAAAACTAAAACATGTTTTTTTTTTTCTTTTCAGAAGCACTTGGTTTATTTACGCGATTTTGATAATTGTATGTTCATTAGTTAAATAAATCATGTGCATTTTTTTTAATACAGGATTTTATAGTTGATATTTAACCCTGGAATGGTAACGTTACTTCGCATTTTGAATGGGGAAAGGAATCAATTTGATTCAACGTTACCATTCCAGGGTTAAAAAATCATACAGAGTAAGGTTAATTGAACGGTCAGTTTAATAATTTTCAGTTACTAAAGTTTTAAATTGCGCCTAAAATAATGATTCATCTAATTACTTTTAGGAATATAAATGATTTGAACACAGTTACTGGATCGATAAAAAAAAATGTGGGGAAAGACGGAGTATAGGTGGGTGCCTTTTATACTCGTGTCCGCAATATTAACTCGAAAAACGAGTAGAAGTAAAGCACAGTTTAATATGTCATGTAAATCTTTAATAACTTGTTTTAAGTTTTAAAAAGATGAATAAAAATCGAATCTCATATTTTTTTTTTTACATAAGTCCTTCATAGAATACAATAAAATCGCTACGATAAAGTACTCTCGCAGGTTAGTCAAAATCTTAGGTTCAATAAATGACCAAATTGTTAATTACATTGATTAGGGAAGTCTTACAAAATGATTAAAATATTGAAAGTCTCTTCTAATTTACAAATTTAATGAAACTTAAAATTTTAAATACTCTATTTTCAGAATTGACTAACCAGAAATCAAGCTAGATCTGTATATTTGTTCCGAAGTCAGTTTATAGCTTTTATTCCCTATGGATTTTGTAGAGAAGCATAGAAAAACGGAAGTTGATACAATATTTCATTTACACGGCTGACTTCGCAGCGGTTGACTAACTGCGTAACATGTTTCAGCTGCAAGTGTCAAAGGTTCTTGACCTTTCTCTTGCTAATGAGAGCTCGTTTATTTATACGTTCCTTATATTAAGTTACGGCAAATTTTATTATACAGCCTTTGTGATCGAAGGAACGAAACTGTTAGTATTAGAAAATTAAGCCCATTCATAAATACATTTAGTTTGTTTGGGGGTTTATGGTGCAAAGGCCAATATTTGACTATGATGCGGCAAGCCAGTTAGTGATTTGCAAAAAGTTAGTAAACGGATATAAAACAATCAATGAAAGTCTAATGTAAAAAAACAACAAATAAAAAATTCATGACTTTCAAACTATCAACATGCCTATTTAACGAGAAGAAGTAAAAATGAACAAGGAGAAAAGTGGTCAGAAAAAGTCGTTTCAACCTGTGAATAAAAACCAATGGAAAATACATTTTAAGTGGAACAATAGCAATGAAATGAGATAAAAACAATTTTCTTTATTGAAGTAGTGCAGATCTTGCCGTTACCAATGAAGAAATTACAGTTCCAAATATTGTCATTATTTTAGTTTTAATAGCTTTAAAATACGTAAATTTTTGCACAAGTAACGACATGATCAAAATTTAGATCATATTTGAAAATGATAATTTGAATAAGAAACACTTATTAATTTTACAAATAAGTCCAGCACTAATCATACAAGAAGAGAAAAGCAAAAGAGCACAAATGCGTCGTTATGAAAGTAACTTCAATTATTTACATATTAGGCATACAGTAGAACCCCGGGAATCCGAACTGATTAGGGCTGACCTTTGTTCGGATTCTGGGAATTCAGATTATCCGGGCAAATCGATAAAATGCTCTTGATATACCAAATGCGGTAGAGTATTGACTCTGGGTGCTCTGTGCAGACGTACGGAAAGAGTACACGGCGATTCGCACGGTACAGTGGCAAACAAGTGGAAGGTAAAAAGAAGATATCCGAGTTTGTTTCTACTAATTAAGGTGCTGACTTAATTCTTAAAGACCAATTCGAATACTTCTTTTAAGTTAGGGATAAACATTAGCTTTGTTTCTGATTCCTAATTGTTATTTTTTCTTCATTTTTCAGCAAATTAAAAAAAAAAGATGTTTGGATTATCCGAAATTTCAGATTCCTGGGTTTCGGATTAACGGAGTTCTACTGTACTTAATTCGAGTCCTGCATCGGTATTATTTTTGAAGATCAGGTTTGAGACAGCCCCTCGATTATGCCAATCCAAAAGTCTTTCATATAAAAATACTTTTAAAAAATAGATATGAATATTAAAGTGGTTGAAATGTAAAAATTCGATTGGAATTGAAAAAAACAAACACTTAATTTAAAATCATACAAGTTTATTTAAATAAAAAATATTTCACTATTCTCGAACCAAAGATTACACTAACCTTCCTGTTTTATTTCAACCACTTATATGAAGTTATAAATATTTTTTAAAGAGTGACAGCAAAAGAAGAAACAACAAACACCGCCTTTTCTCCACAGCAACACGTTTATAAAATTCAGAAGTCATTATGACATGCGTAATAGAACAGCCAATTGATACTAATATGACCTCTCGAGGGTTTTGAATAAGATTAGGACGGGAAAAAAAGTCGGATCTGTAGGTCTTATTTCTGTTATATCCAGAGGTCCTACTATTCGAGGTCATTGAATAATTAAAGAGAAAAAAAATGGAAAAGATATTTAATACCGAAAACTTTTCAAATCGGTGAAAGAGCAATTATGTCCGCCGAGCTTCAAGTAGGTACTTATTCATAACTCATTGCACCGCCTTGAATACCAAAAGAATCTGTATATTAGGACTAGAGGGTGGAGGAAAAAAAAACTGCGTCTTTTATCCATTTCAACGCTCCGTCTCTTCTCGAGAATAAATATCGATTCATTTGAAAGAAACTTTGTCGTTTTCTTTAAATTGAGGTCAAATGCACTTAACCCAAATTGACTCCTGAAAAAAAAAAAAAATTAAGCGCGTGGAGGTGGCAGAGCGGGCCTTTGTTGACAACAGCGTTGGCGCTCATTTTTGGCGACGAAGATGCTGGTGCTTGGCAACCCTGGGGCCTGGCAGGGAGAAAGAGGGATGCGGACAGCGTCGCACTGCGCCACCTCCCTCTATTCAAGATTCGAGTCCTCTGTATGAGAGAGAGTTCGCGGCCCCGCCGCCGGGGATGGTATCAATGGAAGTGCGCCCCCTCCCTACTGTTCAGAAGGGAAAAAAAAAAAAAAAAACGGGCCAACGTTACACTGAGAGAACAGATTCGGAAATGTGCACCAATTTTTTCTTTTTCTACTTCTGAACCGAAAGGAGAATCAATGCTCCAAAAATAGAACAAATGTTCCGTTTCGGGGTGTTACGGTTTATATATAGTGGTGTTCTGTTTTCTCGGATTTTTTTTAGGATATTCAAATATAGAATATGAAGGTTACGGCTAGAAAATATATAGTAAAATCACATTTCTTTGAAATCAGCCCTTTAATTTCCATCTCGCGTACTGCAAATATTAAATTCTTAAAAATAATAATTGAAAATAAATCTATGCACTTAAGATCACAATTTGAAGTTTCGTGATTTTTATATCTCCTAAATTAACACAGCCGAACACCCTAAACCATCAATGTTCGATAGGTTTTTCTCTTACTTTATTTCCAAGTCACGTAACCAGGTTCAAATTGCACACTAGAAATGCATCAAATAAAACATTTTTGACCCTTAAGTAGATTCTTTGTGAATGGGATAATCGCGGTGGAATCACTGGAAGGGCCATCTTAACAAATTTGACAGTCCAGGGCTAGAGTAATTTGGCGCCCCATCAGAACCATAACTAGGAATTTCAGCACCTATGACCCAACGAAAATGCCTATCTAATAAAAACAAATGAGGAGCAAACTACGGTATTAGGCATCAGCCACTACTTTCTCACTGATAACGTAAATAACTTCTATTGCAGACATAGTTAAGGATTTTCTCACTGATTGCCTCTAAACGAATACTTTTTGAACTGATACACGTTTATATAACATTACAAAATCAATGTCGGTCTAGTGACAAGCCCTAATCATATTTTTACTATTAACATATTTAAAGTTATAATTGAATAACTTTTTTTGCTTCAGAATGAAAATAAAGTCAGATAATAAACTTTCAGGGGCCCTTGGATCAATGGCGCTCTTGGGCTACAGCCCAGTTAGCCCAGCCTAATCTATCGTTGGACAACAAGAGAATACTCCCGAAGAGAACCGATACCATATTCCAAAAAAGGAAAACAAAATTACGAACACAGCTATAAAGACTCTCATAAAGAGGCAAAGTTATAACTGTCTGATCGACAGGGCCTTCTTGACAAATGCATGGGTCGATCCAGGCGAAAATTGGGGCCGTTATTTTTGCGGCCCCTTCACAAAATTCAAATGCATAAAAAAAGGCCCCTTCACAAAACTCAAATTCACGTAAAGTATAGAAATATGACGGCTAAAATTGAAGGTTTTACATGATAAAATTTTTTTTCACAAAAATGGGCCAATACAAAAAATCTGGATCAACCCCTGAAATTTGAGCGCCCTGGGCTAGAGTAATTTGGCGCCCCATCAGGACCGAAACTAGGAATTTGAGAGCATGTGGCCCAATTAAAATACCAAACTAACAAAAATAACTGAGAAACACAGAAATGTCACCTATTCTCTGCTTAACGCCTTACAATTTTGTAAACCAGCGATTTTTGATGCGAGTAGACTTCTATTACACGCAATAATTTAAAGATTTTCTCTCCGATTGTCTCTGTATGAATAAATTTTGAAATGATATACATGTTAACGAAACATTACAAAATCGGTGATTGTCTAGTGACAAGCCTCATATCTCTACTTTAAAGTATTAAAAATTATAATTAAATAAATTTTTGGTTCAAAAATAAAATTCTTGGGCACCTTCGGATCAATGACGCCTTAGCCCATTAGATAAGACAGTCCTGCTGATCGCAAACGAGAAACATAAGGGTTGATTTCAATATTTTTGCTTTCAAGTGTAAGTTGCGCCAGATCTTAACGCAATGTGTTTTAAGATTTTCACGTTCTGAACTGTGTTATACGAAAACAAGACAAATCAATATCCCTTTCATTTCCGTCTAGTTTTATCCTTGTGTTGTATAAAGTTACGGCATCATAAATTTATTTATAAGACAAACCAATAATTTTTAAGAAGTCCGAGGCGATTCAAAAAACGAATTCATATCTGAAACTCGCATGTCTAAACTATGCAAAATCAATTGAATCTAAAAAAAAAAAAAAAGCCCTCGGAGATCTCATCATATTTAAGTTTTATAACATGCAATATTATTTCATAATCTTGCAATTTTCTTAACATTTTTTTTCCACACCTACTTCAAATTTATCACTAAATTCTATTAGAACCGAACTATACTTCTATTAGGACAGAAACAAATTTTCAACTTAAGTTATATATAAGGGCCCTCTTTGTTTTTTAAATAAATACAACACACCATCTAAAATAAAATGTATAAATAGTGTTGTTTGAGACATCAAACCGACGCGCGATGCGTAGTATTTATCGACATAAATAAAAGTGAAATTCTAAAATACTGTTCAGCAACGGATTCCGAGACAAAATTTTGGACGATTTTACACTGGAAAGGGGTGTCAGGCAATGAGTCATGAGCGCATTTCCGGAGTTCTTTGTTAGATCACGCTCAGTAAAATGTAAACATCACCCTTCCATTCTTCACTTTCCCCCTATTTTGATGAAAATAACTCCGCCCGGTACACGCGCAAAAGCGCGGAGGGTTTCCGAATCCGTTGCTAAACAATACGCTGTACGATACAGAACTCTAAGCTACCCAATAGATTTTCTTTAAATTTTGTTCACAAATAACAAGAAGCACAAGAAAAGTTTTAGTAAAGGTTTCGTGACAATTAATTAAATAGTTAATTTTTTTATTAATTAAAAACTGTTTCCATGCATAGGAAAAGATTATTTATTGCTATTCATCGAATGAAAATATTATAGATACTTTAAATCGCATATTGTCATTATTTTCACATATTTTAAATCAAATTGCTATTCACAAATGTTTAATTAAATTTTGTATCGTTCTTTAAAAATTATTAATTTATGAAAAAAAAATTATCGGTGGTTTTTAAAAATCGTTTGAAGCATATGATATTCTCATTTTAATTAAAAATATTCAGTTGTAGACATTAAGAGGATTTTGCACATTATATTTAATATAAAAGCAAATGAGGGAGGGGATATTTGTTTACTAATTACCACGGGTCGATCCAGTTTTTTTTTTTTTATATATAGGATGCCCATTTTTGGAAGCTTTTAGACTCCGGGAGCCTTACATCCTCCTCTATTAGCCGAAATAAATAGGTTAGCGACAGAAACAATTGCATTGCCCCTAAATAGATTATAAAAGGGGCTATTGGTTTCAATCATAATTAATTACCATGGGTCAATCCAGTTGTTTTTTTAGGAGGCCCATTTTTGTGAAGAAAAAAAAAATATTCGTGGGAAGAAAAAAATTATTTTTGCAAAAAAAAATTTTATGTTGTAAAACCTTTAATTTTAGCAGTCATATTTCTATATTTTACGTTTAATATTAAAAGTGTTTCATTGAATTTCAGTGAAAAATTTTAAAAAGGGATCATTTTTATAAAATGAAATTTTGTAAAAGGGCCGTATTTACGGATTGGAATTTTGTGGAGGGGCCGTTTTTATGAATTCGAGTTTTGTGAAGTAGTCTTTTTTATGAAGTAGAATTTTGTGAAGGGGTCGCAAAACGGCCCCAATTTTCGTCCGGATCGACCAATGATTACATTTTATCAAACGTATAAAGAGCGAATTTAGGGGGGAAACGGTGACTGCATGGGATAAAAAAGTATTTTTTGAAATTAAGAACATTTATTGCGTTTATTTCCGTGCGCGTTGGCATTCCGTCGAATGCTAATTCGACGCATCGTTCCAATGCCAATTTTTACTTTCTCGTATATGACGTTTGCACCACGTAGTCGTCAGCAGCTGATTTGATATGTGATAACTGTAATCTTCGTCATTTTATAAGTATTTGTTACGTTATAAACACTCCGAATTTTTCCCTAAATACTGAAGCATAAGTAAAGTTTTAGTGAAAGCTTCCTGACAATTCATTAAATAGTTAACTTTTATTAATTTAAATATTTTAATCCCTTCTATATCAGCTAGTAGTAAAGTAAATACAGAGACTGCGCACATTCGAATTTGGAAAACCGATACCAGTCTTTCTCCCCAATAAACACTAACCACAATCCACTAAATTATTGGAGAAATAACCGCTCTCAGCAATTTCCCCTCCAGCTTGGAATTCAAAGTTATTCAAAAGAACTCGCAAGAGAAGGGGGGTGGGTCGCAGGTTTCTAAGGGACGAATTAAATAGAACATTAATGATCTCGATAGGGGCAATGAATCCACTCCATTCAGCCGGGATCATTTATTTAAAAGAGATTCGCCCTTAATGAGCGCCTTTTCAAAAGGAGCAACCTCTCGCGGATCCTGGCAATTTATTTTTAACACGGGCACTGGATATCATTAAGGTGACATTTTCTCTTACCTTTCTTTCTTTATCTCCTCCGTCATAGAAATCACAAATAAGGTGCGAAATTATTTCTTATATTTCAAACTGCGCGATAATAACAGCCAAATGTTTTTAGATTGAAAAATCGGCCTAATGTAGGGGAACGTAGTGGTCATAAATATAGGGGCATACAGCAGTGTGGTAGAAAAGATTTAATACACGTTAACAACAATGCACACCCTTGTACATAAGAATCGTAATTCGTAATTCCAATCAATGGGTGAAGGCAAATGCAGAATGGAAAGCAAATCGTGACCGGTTGAGGACAAGAAAAAAAGACTTTACAATTGAATTGGTGAGAAAAAGAATAGTGCAAATCCAAATTCCGCCATTTTTAAAAAATTCAGATCGGTTCGATAAATATAGATCTAAACATTGTGTTTAAGAGCAGTACTATAACAGCCTCCCTTCAAGCATGTTTTAAATTTGAATGAGAATAGTACCTGTCCGACTTAAAATTCTATTATCTCGAACTGAGAATTTCGGACTAGTACTATTCTGCTCACCGATTCAAATGGAAAAAAAGTTTGGTTTTGTTTCTATGGCGCAGGGGCAAAAGTACATGTCGGCATTGGAGCTTTGAACAAATACATACAGAACTTGACTCGTTCAAAAAGAAGCCAGTGGCAGCTCGTACATTGTAGCCGTGAAGGTACTCCTAGCTTCCTACACTGCCCAGCGATGCCTCTCGGCATAACTTAAATGTTGTCTTTCCTAATTCAGCTGTACAGCCCTTCGCAAATTGTAGAGCGGTACGAACGCGATTTGTTACTGCGCGTGTGCAGAGGTAGAAATCCGTATTTTATGGAAGTTTTCTCCCTACAAAATTAGATATATAAAATACAAAATCAGACATATAAACTAGTTACTTATACAGTGAAGTAAGTCGGGGTGCTGCAGTTCTCGGATTCTCTCAATGTGTAGTTATAGCGTACCAACTTTCTATCACTATGATTTAAACATATCGGGGAAGCAATGATTTTCATCAAATTAAGCTTACAGTGAAGACTAAACCTATTCATTTCTACCAGTTACCTGTTTCGACGTCGTTGAAAAATGTGTATCTAAACTGCGTCGCACAAATTAAGCGATGATGAGCATACTCGTCAAACACAGAATATGTGCAATATGGAATTAAGTTGTAACGAAATGACTTTATTATTTTTATTTTATTACTCACATTCATGCATTTTACAACATTTTTCTGCACAACTTTATAATATTTACGTACTTCAAATTCTTTCGTTGCACTGTAATGTACTATACTTGATGATCTGGTGACGGCTGGATACAAACTAATTTACTTTCTTCGATCAAACAAAAATATTGAACCACTTATTGCACAGGCTAAAACAATATGAATCCGTAATTGCTTCGGCGAGGACTAATAAAAGTCAAAAATACATTCACGAAAAAATAATTCATACCATATACGGTTCTTTCATAATTAATATTTATAAACTGTTATTTCGACTTGGCCTCAAAATATTTCAAACATCTTGAAGTTTACGAATATATTTTAGTTTTCACTAAAATTGCAATTTAAACTGCAAATTGTCACTACGCTTACTCATGACGAATATTCGCCATAACACAAAATTGTGCACTTTTTTTCATGACGAGTAAACTCGTCATTAACAGTTAACTGGCTAAAGAATTAGATGTCCGAGACTAGAACATTTGCGTTTCTCATTCTTTTTCGCAAAAAATCAATTTATTCCATTTTCTGGCATTCGGTCAGGAACCAGCCCAGAAAGTAAAAATAAGGAAATTTCAGGGAAAGTTCATAACGACGTTGCAACGATCCAGTTTCTTCACCAAAAAACGCAAGACATTTAAGCGAGCGATTTTCACACGAAAAAGTGATTTTTCTTTCTAGTGTCACGTCAGCATTTGTCACGGAGCCAAAATTCTTCCCGTTTTGATTATACAAATTCAAAAAAAAAATCCCCCCCCATGGAGAAAATGATCTGAACCCCCTTTACGCAGCAAAATAGTGCTCTCAATGCCCGTATAAGATATTCAGAAAAATTTATCATCTGGCAAGAATATCTATAACCTGCTTGTTAGACACTGTGTAAATTTTTCGCAATGCATATGGTATAATCAGCCCGCAGCTGTGCACCGATTATACTATCGCCATCTATAATCATTTCACTTTGAATACATCATTCTCAAACCATGAATGCATTATTCTGCAATCTTCGATGTATGATGTTGGCTTTGGGATTTTCTCGCGTTTTAGTTAGAGACTTACATAATTTAATAGGATCAGCAGTTAAACAAATATAATTGAAGAAAGAAAACTGCAATACACAAACGTATAAAAAAGAATAGCCAGTTGTTAATATTAGTGATATGTTCTAATTGTAATACACAGCATGTTTAATGAATACAAGATTAGCTTTTTTTCGATTTTTCTGAGAATGCATTTAAAAAGTTTCAATTAATGCACGTCTGGTGTATTTTCTTTACCGCTGTCTATATCAAAGTTGATTTTTTAAATAAAACAAATCCGCTAAGGACAGCAAATACAGTAAAATCCATCGGAAGAATAACAATTTCAAAATTGGAGATTAATTATATTTTTTTATTTACACAACCGCATATCCATGAAAAGTAAATCAGATATTTCTACGATTTGATCAAAGCATGCATTTCTATAAACTGTATCTCGAATTATTGGTTTAGCTTTCATCATACGACTTCAATTCAGACGGCAAAGGTTTTGTAATGGTTTCTCATGTGTGTGGTTTTATATCCAAATTCAATAATGATCCAGTTTGTCTTTTATAATTTATTGACACAGACACCACTACGACATAAATATACAAGATAGAAATAAAGGCATGGCTTAGAGCCGGATCGAAATCTACACCGGCTCGGGGGTAGGATCAGTAGGAATCTTAAAGGGAATCCCTTCGGGGATGGGAATGACAGTTCTGCTTTTCCCTTTCTAGGGATTAATGTAGCCAAGTTGCCACAGGTTTACTAAATATGATTTGTTTGTTGTCTTATATTTGATATTATGCAAGAGGTACTAATGAATTCCATAGTTTCGAACCGTGAACATCAGGGTTGCAGTGATTTAAATCAGTTGATTAAAATCACTGATTTAAATCACGATTTAAATCAACTGATTTTTTTAAAAAAAAATCACTGATTTAAATCACTTTATTTTAAATATGAAGTTAATCTGCTTTAATGAAATAAAATTGTTCATGTATCTTTAAATAGTGATTTTAAAGTATTTTTAAATGTATATTTAAAGAAAGAATATATAGAACATAGAAAAATATTTTATTTAATTGATGTAACTAGAGTACTCTCCATATCTTTATTTTTGAGAACAGAAGCAAATTAGATTCAAACCCTTTACGGCGGAACGCAATAATTTTTTGAAAATATGATGAGAAAACATCTTGAATGGCTTTAGTTTATTGTCTAGACATAGAATCTACAAAAAAAGTTTTTTAAAAACCTTACTTCATTCCGAGGGAGGGGATCGTCACCCTTTCGGGTCACCCCCTTAGATACAGCCACCTTGATACACTCAAAAATTATTGTTGAATCTTACAGAAAATTATAAATTAAAACTTCAAGAATATTGGAGCAAAATTTTCGAGTTACTTTGCTAAAATTGTTAAACGTCCAGAACTGAAAAATTTCTTATCTCCGAGTCCAAGAATTTTCCCAAACTTAATCTCTAATAATTCCTATTCCGAAACAAAATTTCATAAGACTGCTATATACATTCTAAAAGGAGTACTATTAGCCCTATCCTAAACCTATTATTTTCCATTTATAGTTGAATTTAACGGTTGAGAAGCGAGTGAAATTAGGTGTGCCATTAATTGGCACACTTCGCCGCAAAGGGTTAAATAAATCTCTAATGATCAACACAATAAAATGCAAAGTATGAGATGCTCCTTTTTTTATAAAATAAAATATTGTGAAAGGATCATGTTTACAAAGAAAGAACATAGTAAAAAGCAGTAAGTTTCATTTTAATACTGGAGAAAACTAAATAGTGTTGGGGACAACAAAGTTTTTATATTGCAATAATGTTCAAATGTGAGATAATTAAGTAATGCATATAAATGTTCCAAAAGAAATACAAACATCTACATAGTGCAATTTAAACTATGATCTATACTTATAAAAGGCAATGTTTGTGAGCATGTGCGCAATGTCCAGACGAATCTATCACACTTACAGTCATGAGATTTGGCACACAGGTAGTCTTGATAGTGACTCAATGCACCTCGAAGCCTAAGTTATAAAATTTTATCTAGAAAATTTTTTATTTAATGTTTTGGTGAAACAGATCAGGATTAGAGAAAGCTTCAAAACTTGTGTTTGTAATGAAACAAATGAACAGCTAAGTGTAAAATTCTCCAATATTGTAACATACAATAATATATCTATAGTCAAGAAATGACAATTTTTTATTATATATTTTTCCTTTTTTCCTTAATAAAATTGTCTTATATTGCAAATATATATACGTAGTTTTAAAAAAATCATTAAAATAAAAAAAAATCTTGATTTAAATCAAAAAAATCGATTTTTTTGAAAAAAATCAAAAAAATCGACAACCCTGGTGAACATACATGAAGCAGACATTACATTACACCACCTGCATCCCCGTATTTAGAGCCCTTTGGCTCCTTTCCGGTTTGGATGGATGGTGAATTTTATTTTTTAAGAAAGGGCAAAAACAAATAACATGTACAAAAACAAATAATAATGAAAAAGAAAGTTCAGTGAAAGCCCCTTCATAGAAAACAAAACAAAATAGTAAAAAAAATAAAAATACGAAGAGGAAAGAAAAAAAAGTCATAAGTAGCCGGAAGTGTGTGTCTGTCTGGGTGGATGAGTGCTCAGTTATTATTCCTCGACAATGAGAATTTTCTCATCACATATGCAACGCATTAGGAGTCGAAGTCGGGTTCTTGATAAGTTATTCGTGAGAATGTTTTTCAACCACTGTAATTTAAGTGACACTGTAGGAGTTTGGAAATGCCAGGAGAAGGTAAACCGACATTTTGTGGCAGAGTGCATTGGATCTCCTTTTTCAGACAAGACATTTCCCAAATTTCTACATTAGGACTATTTAATTGGGTATAATAACGAACCTCGTAGTTTTCGCCGTACTGTCAACTTAGGCCTAGTGCACACTAGCCTATTTGTGTCGTTGAAGCTATAAAAATAACAATAGTACTGTGTGTCTCCATAGGAGGAATGGGAGATACTATTGTTATTTTTATAGCTTCAACGACACGAATAGGCTAGAATCGCCTGGTGTGCACCGGGCCTAAATCATACACGGGGTGAATAATCACACAATGAATACGGCGATACCCAACGCTTTTCTTTTATAACGGGTTGTATTGCGGTAGGAAATATCCGAAAACTCCAAGTAAAAGTATGACTTGTGATGAAGGGGGTCGATGCATGGCTTTACAATAGATATAATTTACCAATTAAAATCTATAAAATTACGGTAAAAACACTTTGCCGTTGACGTCGGTAAAGGAAGAAACGAGGTGGTGCAGGTTGCTCAGGACGCCATTACTAGAGAAAGGACTCGGAAATATGATTGTCAACCATAGATTACTATTTAGTCATTTTACGGCCAGCCAAACTTACGCCACTGGTACATGTGATAAAACTGTATAAGCAGAAAGAAAACGATAAAAATTTACTAAAATGAGCATTTCGATAACATCTAATTAATTTCTATTCTATTATAAATATCATAATTTCATATCACAATTAAAAAAAAGAGAAAGAAACTAAATCTTTTTTTTAAAAAAAACATAATAAAAGGGGGTAAAGAAGGAATAAAAAAAAGTTCAACAGTATTCCTGTAACTTAGTTTGGCCTAATAATCAACTGGTTTTTTTTATTTGAATTGTTGCCCTTTCTCAGCAAAAAAACATTCAGTAACAATAATAACGTTCCATCTAATATGATCGCTAAAGCTGACGATGCCCTTTTAAAGTATTTGTATCATCGTTTGTTTCATGCTACACCAAAATTAGAACTGCATAATTTCTTCCACTTCCCATCTTAAACACTTAATTCAAAATTTAAATTTAAAATATACGCAGATGTTTTATTATTCATAACTCAAAGAAACGCCAATATTTTATTTTGAAAAAGTTCTTTCATTTCATTCCCATTTCTCAATTACCACCTTTTCTTTAGATTAATTCCTGTCCCATATTTCTTAATTTTTTTTCTTCATAATGATTATAACCTTAAGAGAACTAGTGACAAAAAATCAAATAAGATGTTAGAAAGAGCATTTAGAACAGGTACTTCTCGGATGGCGAAAACCTAATTTACATAAGAGCCAATTAAACTAGCTTTTGAGTGAAAATTTTAAAACTGGTTAGTCTTATGCGATTTCGGGTTTGACCTCGAATAACAGCTTTGTTTCTCAAGCAGACAGTGAGGTTAGTTGGAGATTTTCCCATAGGTTCGTGTTCTGCAGGTTGTTGCTGCATTTTCCCATCCGCTTGGTGTCATTTTCGCCGTAAAAATATTGAAAAATATTCAGTCTTCACTACTGTACTGTACACATATCAATTCCTAACCATCCTTAGGCCCCGGTTCAAATAATTTTAACTTCAAGAAAGTTTTAGAAATTTATACCGGACAATTATTTTTTTCCCTAAATAAATTCTTGCTTGCAAACAAAACGCATTAAAATCAGTTCAGAGAAACGCAGCCAAAGAGGGCGCCGAGAGTCGAGCCGGCCCTGGGGCAAAGTACTGGCATCCAGGCCCCTACTCATGAAAACAAATATCTATAAACGCTAAATAAACAAGATTCAATGAATAACGACCATACGGCACAGGCACTTGACTTTAACTCAGCAATTAATAGCGAAACCTCCGAAAGAGGATCGGAGGTATCGTCGATAGTTCAGTTAGGGTCGGTTAGTTAGTTAGTCAGTTAGTTCGTTGCAGTTAGGGCGGCATCACTGCATGTCGCAATTTGAAATCTGGATTCCCACCCCACCCTTTCCTTCACCTGCGAATTACGACTGTGGTGACTGATCTGCGAACGGAACTTTTCCGGTTATCCGGTGACGACACATATTGTTACGTAAATATGCCTTCTAGCCACCTTCTGTAATTTAGATTATTTAGAAACTCGCACAGTGAGAATATGTGAGCTTTATATTAAAAATAAATAAATAAATGCAAAATTACAGTTGAACCGATACCAGAACTCATTTACCATGGATAAAAATAAAACTTGAAAATAAAATAAATACAGGGTGTCCATAAATCATCTTTACAACTTTAGACTTTAATAACTTCAAAACTACACTATATAATAACAAACGGCTTTCAACATGTGACAAGATAAATCATGAAGTTTTTTTGCTTTCCAAGGTGACGCAGATTTAACGAAAAGTGTGGACCAGTGTTGCGTAAACTATTGTCCCTCACTTTGCGTAAATTTTAGGTCGCGACCATATTTTCTGAAGAAAAACCTCATATACTTTTTATTGTCAAATAAATTTCTTTAAATTTAGCGACCCACAAAAATTTTCTTGCGACCCCCAGAGGGGTCGCGATCCAAGGTTTCCCACTGGTGTGGACCAGGAGAAAGCTCAGTGTGCAGCCTGGCTCATAGAGACAAGTTCCGATACTCAAGTGCGACGAAAATTTTAGGAAACAGCATGGAAGGGAACCACCGTCCCGACAAACTATTCGGGCTTGGTATATGTCATTTATGGAAACAGGTAGTGTTCTCCAAAACCAGGGAGAGGGTCGCCCATCTGTTTCAGATGCCAAATGTAGCACATGGGTATCGGACTTTGCCTCTATGAACCAGGCTAAACAGTGAGTCTTGTGGGGTCCACATTTTTCGTCAAATCTGCGTCACTTGGAAAACAGAAAAACTTTATGAGTTATCTTGTCACATGTTGAAAACCGTTTTAAAGTTATTACAATCTAAAGTTGTAAAGATAATTTATGGACACCCTGTATGTTTTTCCAAATACCGGGCCCCACGGATTTTTCCCCTCCGTTCCCAATCTCCCCAGGGACCTGCAGCCAAAACGCTATATTTATAGCATTTAAGTATTAATTCCCCATACCTGATAATGGTAGGGGGTGGAGAAATAAGTTTCTGTCAACATATTGATATACCGAATTTTGTGAACATTATCAAATTATAATTTTGTATTTCCAATTATTGGACATGACATCATGCTGAAAACTCGGCACTCTGTCTTAAAGGTTGAGTGAACATATGCTGAAGTTTTGTTCTGTGGCGCAAGTCAGATTTGGCCGAAATATCAGTAGCGAAAGAATTTATGGACATGAAGAAACATCTTTGTAACATTAAACGTAATTCGTAGAAAAAAGTACCACCGTGAATGACAGCGCAATGAAAAAATGTTCCAAGTCTTCAATAAGAATGAAAGCTAATCTGCGAAACAGCTAACATGCCAAAAAATTCTCGACGAACAAGTTGAAAGCCCTCCTCCAAATAAAAAACAGAGCCACGTATTAGATTCCAGATACCAAATCGTCTCACGGGAGTAAACGCTAGACAGTCAATATCACCAACACACAACACCGTAAACAACTGAGTCACTGCAGACGACGCATTATTCGAATCTTCCCTCCCCGACGAGTTCGTCACAGATGAAGAGCCACAGTCGGAAGTGACGTAGAGAGTGAAACCAACTTTGGCGAGAAAGCGCCTTCTAAAGTTCCTATAGGGTTTAATGCAAAAATAATTAATGGATTACAAAATATATTAAATATCCGTAAGTTAAGAAAAAGATATTAAATATTAGATTACATTTTGTAAATAAAAAGGTAGTGTATAATATTTTGGAGAATCATAAGTGAAAAATTCGAAAATTACACTCACACGGGTAGAAATTGCCGGAAAAAAAGTCCGCCAGAATGGCGAAAAACCGCAAAATCTAGTAACACTCAAAAAACATTCCTTCCGATCTCGCCAAAGGAGAGGAACGATTTTCAAAACCAGTTTTTCGCGATCAGTTATGTGGATCGGTTCGTCCTCCGAAGTAAAATGTCGAGTTACTTTATTCCCTCTTTTACTTTTTTTTTATTCTTCTCGCGTAAAAGACAAACGAAAACAATTGTTGAAGGTGAAACACGATTCAGTGCTTTTGCAGGTTATTATTGTTCGCGGGTATCACTTTTTCCGCACGTTCATAATTTTACCACGTTTTTTTTTATACATGCGGTTACTCGCATGTTCTTGGATACTTATGGAGATATTCTGTGAATAGAATATATTTCTGAATACAGATTTTAACAAAATGAAATCATACAGAGATTAAATTTTATCCTTGAATGAAGGCATTTCATATTGTACAGTAAAAAGCAGATGTTATGACGGGAAGGCAGCAAGTAAAAGGTACAATTCAAGCGATCAGATTTTCAGTCGAAAGTCGGGACTAACCGGGATACTCGGTGCGTCTGGTTACTTCATCAATGACGTGTGATAACCCGAGTTTACAAATACTGGAAATAAACATTATTCAAAAGAACCGAGATACTGAATTGGCATTCATTAAAATAAATAGAGGGACTATGTAATAACGTAAAGAATAAGTCTGGAAGGATAATTCTTTAAAGCAAGTTTTTAAAAACGATGTCTGATCTAAAATATTCATTATTCAGAAAGATTTCTGATGGAATACTAAACTTATTTGTAGCCAGAAAAAAAAAATCAAATAAAATTGGAGGATTGTAAAATATTGTGACATTTTCGAACGCCCTAATACATTTAATTTTATATTAAATTCGAATCAATTATAGGGCCAGAAATAAAAATTTATTAAATAATCTGCATACAAGTTAAATTTATAACCTGCACCGGCCCAGCCTACCCAAGAGGGTGTAAGGCCTTTCACAGGCCAGAGGATATAAGTTAAATGCAAACAAGTGTTCAGTTTATAGAAAGGAGTCACAAATATCCACTTGAATCAATTTACGTGATGCCAGTTATGACAAATACGACTGCCACCCAATTACAGTACACTGCTCTATGACGTTGCGTCCTTTTTCTTCCAGCAAATGGGGGGCCGTACAAATATTACGTAAGCACCCAAGGAGGGGGAGGGGGTTTGCGATTTGCTTATTTTTGCTGACAAGGGGGGGAGGAGGAGTATGAGTGATGCTTACGTAAGACATTAAAATCACTTTATTTCCGAAAATCTCTTGTAACCTTGCAAATATTTAAAAAAATTAAATGAAAAAATTAAATTTGGCAAAAAATTAAACTTGATTTTGTAGTTTAATGTAGTAAATTAAACTTACATTTTTCCCCATTTTAAGCCGATTAGAGTTTTTATTTGATTAAGTCTAATTTTTTAAATTAGTTATTACTGTTACGTTTTGTAAAAAAAAAAAGAACGTGTGGGGGGGGGGTTTCAGTGCTTCGTAATTATAAGAGGGGGTTTAGATTTACTTATTTTTTGCTGACAGGGCGGAGGGGGTCAAAAAACCAAAACATGCTTACTAATTTGAACGGCCTGGAAATGGTTTATTGCAAGAAGCTATGCCCTGACATGCTATGAATCGACTACTACTTTTAAAGCACTGTATTATCATTCATACAACAAAAATACATTAAAAGAGCTCATTCGAAAAAGTTTATTAATGGATAAAAGTCGAGTTTTCATGTTTCATGCACTCTCATAATATTTTACTGGTTGAAAATTTAAAAATCTATTTTATAAAACCGAATTAAAAAGAATATTTTTGCTGATATCTTAAAATAAAAGGAGTGGTTGGTAGAATGATGAACATAGATGTAATCCAAGAAGGATTTCTTTTACACTCGAGCAGTCAATCGACAATTGAAATTGCAAAATGAAAGTTAATCAAATTTCATTTTCATGATTCTGCTTTTATCTGTAATTAAAAGAGAAATTTTTTAGTGATTTTCGTTATTTCTGTCTCGTCAGTTTTCTGTGACTTTCAATTAAACTTTTAAGGGGTAGTTATCATTCGACTTCAAACCACTTACAGTGTATGCGAATACCCTTCCACAGATCAAGTCACCTAGTTTTTCTGGTCAACTTGTTAGCTAACGCATATTCAATCAAATATGTTTTTATTATAAATATTCACTAAGGCCACTTTTTTTTTTTTAATACATTTTAAATGTAGTTTATGCGACCTCATCTATAGAAGAAAAAAATCTTTGTAACTCCAAAGTTACTATGAAGGAAACAATAGGAAATAAAGTATTAATTAATCTTGAAACTGCTCGCTGCTGTCAGACGGACAGTAAATTCTGGTTTCTTCAAAAAACACCAGCGTGGTCAATTCCTCAACCTTCTTGGTGCGGAAGTCGTCGTCCGGCTTTTGTGTGCCTGCAGCGGCGTGTCATGCGACGACAGAAAAAATTACATCGTTTAAAATGAATTGCTCGCTGCTTACGCATCTCGTTATGTTCCACGATTAAAACAATGTAAGCAAGAAAATAATCAGCAATAAATTATTCCAATATGTGGTTTTACTCTGATGAAGAAAGATTGTAAAGCCGTTGATGAAGGTTTATGAAACCATTTAAAAACTTTTTTATATCATATAATTCTTTTCATGCAGATATTTCCTTAAAATGCCTCAAGCGATAGATTTGAAAAATATATTATCAGAGTATTTTGTTTAATTTAAAACTTGGGTGCATTGCAGGAAAACTGGAGACCAGTAGGATTTCCACCAGTAGGTCAAGTAAACCGCATGGCAAATATTTTACATTTCGAATTCAGGAATAGAACTTTATATTAACAATAAAAAAAATACTTTTTTGGGATCGAAAATGAAGGGAAAAAAAAAAACGGTAAAGGGTTAAAAGTTTTCCGGTAGATAGCCTACCCCGCATTGAAGCAAATCAGACTTCCTCGGGTAATAGCAGGTGTTCTCAAGTCTTTTTTGACCAAGATGATGCCGATTCCATGATTTCATGTAGTCCTTTACTAGACATGAGCAGACCAGGTGGGATTAAACATACATTATTAATGATAAACGAAATCAAGTTTAGTTAAATATGTTTTATTTAAAAATTCAATGAAATATTTTTTTTAATTAAGATGACTTTCTAAATTTATCTTATTGTGTAAGAACTTGAAAGAAAAATTCGGTTTCAACTGTGACCCAAAAATTAATGCTCAATCCCACTCAGAATCGGAAGCTAGATTTAAGAAAAGTAACAAAAAATTTAGATAAGTGTTCGTCGTTATTGCGGTCGTTATAAAGTACTGACTGATTGCATATAAAAATGCAACAGATAAATGCACGCCTTTATTTAAAACAGTCAGCTAGAAATGATGTCATCTGATGACTAAAAATAAATGGTCACTTCAGAGCTACTCGGGACGAGAACCGCAAGAATGTAACAAGCAAATTAAATAATGAAAAAACCACAACAGGGAGCAGGAAAGAATCAAATTAAATAATGCGTAAATCCGGATTCACGTCATTATGCTAATACTGCCAATAGAAAAAACGCGTGTTACAAAGGCGGGCAGGGGAGGAGTGGGGAAAGGAGTGCAACCGAAAACTTGAAAGGCACCGGAAGCCGCCTGGATCAATGGTCAAAACCGGAAGGGGAGACTGGACATCCTCCGAGTAGAATTCACTCCAATATTGATGGCATTTAATTGAGCGTGCAAGAATTTCGAATTCAAGCTGGCATCGGGAATCATTTTCAGGAGAATGAGACGCGTTTTAGTAATGACATCCGAGTTATGAGTTGCGATTCCACCCTGTCTTTCCTGTGGCACTGCATAAAGTAGGTGGTGGTTAACAACCTCAACATTTCGGCTTATCATTGGTCAACCCAGTGGCGTAGCGAGGGTAAGTGGAGCCAGAAGGTCATAAATGATCTTTCGCGCGCCTCCTCATCATCGTATAGTATAGCTTGTAAAGGCCGGCGCATTATTTCCCCATTTGACTTCAAAAAGTGACAAACGCATTAACATTTTGCCACTATCCCAGTGGCGTAGAGAGTAAGGGGCGTCTGGGGAGTAATAAAGATTTTTTTTTTATTCCAGTCATCATTAGTGTCTTAATAAAAGCGTAAATGGCGCCATTTACGCTTATCTGCACCAGTCGCATTTCACTTCAATGGTCCAACAGTCCAAATGGACTTCAAACAGCTTGGATTTTCCAACTTCGACCACACCATTCCGATTCAGTTTTGCATTGACTACCAGTTTTGGAACGGTGCGATCGAGCAGTGTGGAGTGATCATGGATCAACAGCAGCCTCAGTGATCCAAACAAATAAACGAAGAGAAACAGCCAAATAAGCACAGAGCCTTAATAATCTCTACTTTAAAATTAGTTTAGAACTACAGCTAGAGTATGGATGATTCAGATCTGCCAAGTTCCGATACATTCAGAAATATCTTGACCACATCTATCGTCTCCACGAAGATGGCGGATTTCTCTTATTTGCTATATTAATGCGCCACGAATGAGAACAAATCTGAGAAATGGCCGATTCTCCGTTTCTCTTGGGAATCACGAATGTACTCCATTCAGCCTGATGCGGATCAACATGAACTACAACTGGACATTTAATCGAAACTGAGGCTTCCGCGT
This sequence comes from Araneus ventricosus, assembly GCA_013235015.1. Taxonomy (NCBI): domain Eukaryota; kingdom Metazoa; phylum Arthropoda; class Arachnida; order Araneae; family Araneidae; genus Araneus; species Araneus ventricosus. The sequence continues at coordinate 53,343 of BGPR01000607.1, read as the reverse complement.
AATACCCCATTACGAGAGCTCATGCGACAAACCCTCAGACAGAGGACACCCGACATCGGCGGCGGATAATTCAACCTCCCACACACACACTATCCACCATGGCAGATCCGATTCCCGAGGAGGGGTGCTGAATCATAAAAAATTTGTATCGTAGTGAGATGTCAAAACCTCATGAAAACCAAAACTCTTTAACTCTTAATCTTTTCCTCACCTGACAATAAGAATCATAAAGAACTACTACATCTTCGTTATTTAATAAAAAAAAAATACAATACTAATAAAAATGTTTTCGACCGCCTTCAACGCTACAGTACAAGTGGAATGACTAGAAAAGAGGAAAATTTTCGAGCCTGTCAAGCCAAGTGCAATGTTGTCACGATTTTATTCCTTTAAATGAAAATTAAGAAAATGGCATGTATGTGATTTAAATAACAAAAAATTTTGGTTTAGCTCTGGGGATACGTCGATAGACCGCCCTAGATTCATAATTTAGTTGTAATTAAATATACTGAATTGATCAAAATGCATTTAAAAAAATCACAAGGGAAGGTCTTTATTATGCTAATTGTTGTTTTACTGTGTTTGTACCAAGATTTTCTTTTTCCCAAAAGAAATTGAAATGGAAATCACGTTGTCACTCAGCCCAGACAAGCACTATTGAAAGGATATTTTGGTTTCTGGTCGAATCAAACAAAGTCTATGTTATGGACAAGCTTGACTAGATCTAAAACTCTCATATCTGTGTACCTCCTAGATTCCCAAGAACAATTTAGCATTAAGAAGATTAAAAGCATTTGTGTATTAGCTATGGTTCTGTCGAGCAAAACAGGCGCCCGTGATACAGCATCTCAAGGACAACGCCCTCTTGTTGATGCAAAACAGCACAGCCTCTCATCACCACCCCAGATTGAAGATTCGCGCGCGTGCCACTTCGCGTGCAGACACGAAACACGCGCCGGCCCCGTCACGGAACAGAGAAGAAAAAACGCTCATCTGGCGCCAGTCAGTATTACGTGCGTCTTGTAACATTTCTCTCACTTTCTTTCCGAAAAAGGAAAAAAAGAGAAAGTTTTCTTCTATGCACACCTGCACGCATAATGGAACGCCCAAGAAAGGCATAAAGGAGCAAGGTATTTTGATTACCCCTTTTTAAAATGTATGCCAGGGCGGCGAAGGAAAATAAATAAAATCCCTTTTCGCTTTGTAGACGTCTCGTTGGAGGAGGAAAAGAAAATCTGTAACATTAGGTAGTTTGAAGTTCATTTGTTCATTATAGCGAAGGTAATTTAAAACAAGGTAGGAGAAGTGTTTGGGGAATTCAGTATAGCTACAAATTAGCGAAAGTATCTCGAAATGAATATTCCAAATTACTACCAGAAAATGACAGGGTAATAATAACATTTTAGAATAGTTAATTTGGCACAAAAGTTAAATCCATCACTTTGACCACTGGTTTCATGTGAATTCAAGCGTAAATAAATTTTCCAAAAAAATGGTTAGCGGTAGTGTTCTCATCTCGACTTTCTCGCATACATCTTCTATGATGGCGTTTTGGTGCTGTATAGTGAAGAGAATCGAATATGCACATTTTGTAATAGTACCTCTTCTCGAGGACTGATTGCTGACAAATTGATACAGATCAATAATTCATGCTATAAACAATTTGCGAAATTTCATCCATTTAGCTCAATAGTTTTGAGTAATCGTGTTCACATGTACACGGTCGGAGCAGATTTCCCAAGGTCATTTCGTCCAAAATTTGACACGATATACAATTTGGATACAAAACCATATAGCAATTCTTTTATCAAGATCATACAGTTTTTACTTATCGTGCTCACAGACAGATAGAATACCCATAATTCAATTTTTTTTTTTTTTTTTTCAATCAAGAAGATCTAAAATAAGAAGTTGCATTCAGGTCTCAAGATTAAATTCTGGCAATTCTTCTTTTCTTTGTTATGTTACGGGCAAGTATGAAAGTGTACAGAATGCCGAAAACTGACGCAATGTATGAAACGATTAACGATTCACACATTTCCTCAGCATTCTATACAATCCAAGACAATCTAGCAAGTATGAAATACCGCCGATTCAATTTTATAAGAAATAAAATTAAGTGTAACTAAAATAAAATAATTTCTTTCCGTGATGCAAGAAGGGTTCATATTTCATTTTGTTTTCTTGATATAGAAAGGCATAAATTTTGTTTTTGTACAACTTTCTTCGCATTTTGAATAAAAGTTTTGTAATGGCACCCTTTCATTATAAATAATATTTGTACTTCTGAGGAATGCAGTCGTTTAAATAACTTTATCATGGACATTTTTGCTTTACTTTAGCATTTTCATTTCTCAGAATGCCTAGGTATTATATACAATGCCTACGGAAAGTTTATAATAATTCTATTCCATTCTTTTGTTCCTATCGGACGTTTCAAACTATTGCGGTAATATATTATCTTAAATAAGAAAATAAAAATCAACTGAGGTAACCAGAAACATATATCTGTGAGGGAAAATACACTGAAACATGACACATCTATTACGCCAAGGTTACAAAATTACCGTAAACAAACTGACTAGATTGTTTGGGTTCATAATAGAACAAAAGCCTGATTTCAACTAAGATAGCTAATTTCTATAAAAAATATTCAGAAAACTAAGGGCTGAAAAGAAGAAATTCATTGTTGAAATAACGGGGAGTATAGAGTAGTTCAATATCCTTGCGCAAAATACTTTTTTTCCCAAGATAAAAAAAATAAAATAATAAAATTTTATTAAAAACACCGAAACAATTAGGAACTGGGAATTTTTTAATTGCAGAGAAAATGCTTCCCTTTAACAATTCGTCTCCCAATTTAAGACGCATCCAAGTCTAATGACAAAGCTCCCAAGCAGTGTTTTCTGCTTTAATCCTCTTATGTAGAAATATTTTAGTCAGCTCCTTTGATCCCGTCAGATTTCTTTAAATAAACACTCGAATGAATATCAACACTAGGCACGGCTTTGAGAAAAAAAGAACTGCAACACAAATCAATAATGAGAAGTTGTTATTTTATACGTCTCTGCTAGGTAACAAAGGGAGTAACACTGGGAAGACTAGCACGACAACCCTATATTAAATAATCCTGTAATTTTATATTAAAAAAATGAAAAAAATTGACTCGTAATAATACAGTGGCAAAAAGCGCTTGCACCCAGAAGTTCGTGAAAATTTTTGAGTGTAAATTCAGAAGAAATTTATTTGACAATAAGACAAATATATTTTTCACAAAAATGAGTGACCGTGAACAAGTTTACACAAAATGAGGGGCCGGAAGAAAATAGTTTGCCACTATACTATAATCCTCAATTGGGACGGGACATAACTAGAATAACAGTAAAGGCCCAAGTATTGTTTCGCTACATCTAGAATTAATTATTTTTAATTTGATTAGAAAATGGCTACTTCGCAACAAAAAAAAAATTGAGATGGTTTTCTTCCAAAGGAAGTGTTAATCAACTGTCGAGATTAAGTAAATATTTGATTTTGGAGAGATGGGTTGTTGCTATATAACTTAAGATTACTCACATATCGATAGTATTGTTTCAAAAATGTATACAAAATAAGCATTTCTCAACTAGTATAGATTTTTCTAATGAGCAAGTATATTTCAATACTGTGAGCATCAGTACTATTCATGTGAGAAATTAGAAATCGAAAGAATTTGAAACGTCACGGTTTGCAAGAATAAAGAAGAAAAAAACGTATTCAACTTCTGATTACGGGACACTTCTGGTCCGGAGGCAGTCCATTGTCAGGATAGTGCTGAGGGCCGTGAGATGTTCTCGTACTATATTTTCTTTATATACATATACACTTTCTCACATCGATGCTTCCATGGGAGTCACCAAAATGATCACTTTGATGACATGGTTTCGCTGCCGCAGCAGGTCTCCTCTAAATTCTAACTAGAAATTGAAAAACAGGACAAAACCTGTGGAATGAGGTTACTAACCTCCTGATAAATAGAATGATGGAGACCTAAATTTTCTCTCTGTTTAAAATTGTGGACAGATTGTAAACGTATTCAACTATAAGCATAAATGGATTTAAATAAATTTTGCTTTGTGACAATCTCGACAGGCAAATAGAAACAGAGAAAGGATAGATGAGGTACCCTGCTTTCACATAAATTACATTTTTTGTACAAAATAAATATATATACAATTATGGCATATGCCAAATAATTTTTAAAATCTATCATTTAAATAATTGCCAAAACCAGAGGATCAGTACTGAACCAACCACTATATGTTATCTGGCTGCCTGCCCTTCCACCCCACCCCATCACCCACGAGTTTTCGAGAGAATCCAAAAAATACTTCTCCACTGTACTTCTCTGTTGGTGAAAACCTTCAGACAGTCCCCCCCCCACCCAGCCCCAACCACTGGACCGATTTCGAATTTTATTTCATATGGAAGCTTGCATACCAAGCGGACATACCGTGTTCACTCAGGGTTGTCTTTTTTTTTTTCCCCAAAAAATTGGATTTAAATCGGATTTTAAAAATTTAAATCACGATTTTTTTTATTTTAATGATTTTTAAAACTATAATATATATTTAACATTTGAATTAGACAATGAGCCATTTCAGTCACAGAATTATAATATATTAAGCAACATACCAGTCATTAAGCTGTACTTTCTTTTAAAAAAACAAATAAAATTTAATTCAAAATAAACAACTATTTAAAAATATTTGTACACACAAACATTGCCTTTATAAGTATAAATCTTAGTTTAAATTGAACTATGAGATGTTGTATTTCTTTTGGTTTTTTATATGTATCTTATCTTGTTGAACATTATTGCAATAAAAACCTGTTGTCTAACACTTTATTTGTTTTCCAATATTAAAATGAAACTCTCATTTACTATGTTCTCCTTTGTGAACATGATCCTTACACAATATTATTTTTAAAAAGGGCATCTCATCACACGCTTTATTGTGTGCTCATTAGAGATTTATTTTAAAATCTAATTTGCAATTTCTCAAAAAATAAAGATATGGAGTACTCTATACATCAATTCAATGAAAGGCTTTGTACATATATTCTTTCTTTAAATATACATTTAAAATATTTAAATTCTATTTAAAGATAACATGTCAATTTTATTTCATTAAAACAGATTAACTTGATATTTAAACAAAGTGATTTAAATCGGTGATTTTTTAAAAAAAAATCAGTTGATTTAAATCAGGAATCATATAACCCTGTGCACTCTTTTTTTTTTTTTTTTTTTTTTTGAACACGGGATGCAACGCCTTCAATATGTTAAACCCGATGAAAATTGCGTAGACAGATGGCGAAGTTGGAATTCAACGAGGCTGGTTTTCCATTCGGTCTAAAAGTGAAATATAGATCCTTCGAGGCGAGCGATAAATCATCCGAGGCGTTGAGAGAAGAGCCAATATAAGTTGACGGTGTAGAAAAAAATCAGGGCGGAGAGGGAGGATGCTCTCTCTAAAAGGAAATTCCTCCGTCTGGGGATCCGAAATAGTACATTTTGACACCGCGTGAATGACCTACCTAACTCAATCGACTTGAAATGGGTGAAGAAAACAAACCGTCTTTAGGCCAAATGAAATAGATTGAGACTACTCTAGTTAGACTGGATGGTAAGTCATGAATTGTCGTCTGCTACTGCTCATCCTCACTTTCGAGAGAAATCGAAAATATACTTCTCTGTACATTCTCTATGGGGAAAAACCATGAGACGGTCCCTAACCACAGGACGATTTCGATAATTTTATTTCATGATTCCCTATGGTAATGAATCGCCTGCTTTTATCAGAAATTCTCCTCCATTTTCGAGAATGAAAATAAATCTTCTGGAGATGCCTCCGCCCTCTACAACCTAATTTATTTCGCTGCAACATTGCCACATTAATATGACAGGCGAACATCTGATCGCCAGAAGGTGACTATTTACAACCACAGTACGATTGGAAAACTTGCCCAGTAAAATCTCAGTCTTTTATCTAGAAGTAAATATTATATTCTATTAACTGAAAATAATAATAAGTACTTTGACATAAAATTACTATAAACCCCACTAAATCAATATGAATTGACACAAAGCCTTAATGAAGATATTTTGTACGATATGGGGCTTTATAATTAGTTAATTGATAATCTAGTTAAATTCAATTCTCTCTTAATAACTTTGTTTTAGAGGGAAAGAAAATTCAAATAACCACAACTTACTTTTCAAGTTAGTTGAAACCTGTATGTGAACTTAATATTCCAAATTTTTTTGGCTTAGAAGTCTCCTGAAACAAAAAATAAAATAAATTAAAAAAAATATAGTAATTATAAGTGATCAAAACAAAAGATGAACACAAAAAAATGAAACTGAATATTCAAAAGTTCTAAACAGAATTTCTAAAAGATTTATCGAAACTTTTTTTGATAACACCTCGAGAAAATAGTAAGAAGTTTATTTGCTCACAGCAAGTTACTAATAAAGAATGATATAAGTTTCGATAATTCACCTAGAAAGCTTCTTAAACTTCAACTCTTGACGCCCTTTACGAAGAAAAGAACTCTTTGCGCGATACCATTTCGTTGCAATTTTTTCCAGCGATTGTAAATGTCCAGAGGTTTAAAAAAAATACTAGCATTACAATGGATGTTTGCAAAGAAGACTCAACTCCAAAATATACACACAATTATAGATACAGATGTTTTACAAACATTACAGAAAAAATTCAGCTGCATTTGTCCAAAATTAATGTTGCATTGAGCAGTACTGTTCAGCAACGAGTTCCAGACTACCGCTTGTGGACATGTTCCCGGAAAGGTGTCATGCAATGAGTCATATGAGCGCATTTCCAGGTTCTCTTTAGATCCACAGTCAGTTAGCGATCCAGGGGAGGGGCCAATCATTCAGCCCCCAGATCCAAGCCAGATTCTTGGTTTTATTTAAAATCATTACAATTTTTCTTGATTTCCCTCTTTAAAAAAATAATAATAACGTTTCAACATTGCTTTTCTGGCTAAACGGCAAAAATTTTCCTACTTTTGTAGTCATCTTGTTTGTATTTTGACCGAAGACATTTTTTGTATTATTTCGTTAATTTTATTAATATCAAAGTATTATGTTTTAGAATTTTATTATTGTTGAGTAAGTCATAATTAAAGAGTTTTGGTGTACTTTAGCTAGATTTGTCACGACGATACAAAATTTTTTGCCCTCAGCCCCCCTCCCGCCCGATCCTAGATTTAGCCATGCGTCGGTAAATGTAAACATCACACTTCCTTTTCTTCCTCCCCATTTTGATGAAAACCGCTCCGGCGCAGCGCAAAAGCGAGGAGGGTTTCCGATCATCTCGAATAGTCGTTTTATGAAATGTGGTAGTTTGTGTGTAGTAGCAAAACTGTTGACTAGCAGGATTGGCAAAATTCCGCGATTCGCTGAGGCAGGGATTATTCATCAAAATAGGAAAGTGAAGACTGAAGGTGATGCATTGACACTGATCTGACAAAGAACTCGAAATGCGTATATGCTCATCGCCTCACCTTCCAAGGCAAAATCGTCAAATGGAATCGCTTGCGAACCAGTATTCATACTGGATACTCTTTGCAATAGTGAACCCGAAATATATAAAATGATGGCGGTTATCCAGGCAGGTTAATGATAAAGAGAACAATGCTATGCAATTTTGGGATTAAGAATTTAAATAGAAATTCTTAAAAGTTTTTTGGCGACTTAATATGTCCTCAAGAATCTGGCAGAAAGGCAGGCAGTCATAATTTTTTCTGAGACTAATAAAATAATTCCAATGAAATTCACTACATAAGGCAGCGTCTATAACTTTTATAAATGTAGTCGTAAGTTTAATGAAGGACGTATGCAATATATCAATTAAAAAAGTTAGAATGTATTAGCTAGAATATCTTTAAATCGTGAGTTGAATCTAGTGTTCTTGCAGAGTCTCGTATATTTCTACTCATATAGACCTGCCAACCTCAGATTTGAAGAAGAGGTGGCATTGTCAATTAATCCCTACTTCACAAATGTGCATTAGAGAAACATTTACCTTATTTAACCATGACAAATAGAGTGGAGAGACTAACGAAACAATCTTTTATTTGGCTATATATTTCTAAAATTTAATTTTTTTTCAATAAATGTGAAAAATGATTTTAAAGAATTCTTGGGTTTTAAAAATAATCAGATCAGTTTTTTTAAAAGACACTTTTTGGTCCTCACTCTTCCAAATAATTTTATATCAAGCACTTTACCAATACAAATTATTAACTTAGCTGTATATATTGTTTTTTGTAAGAGATTTAATTTATGTTATTCTTCATATATATGTTTCATAATAATTTTTTCATATTTACATTTGACATATTCACAGTTGAGTTCTACTTACAAATAAGTCCCATTTAAAATACATGATAATGTACTTTACTCCTTCTAAAGAAGAAGTTGAAGCAGATTTTGCGGGCTTTGAAATATCACATGGAAAAGGTACAAAAGTGTACAATTTCTTTTCAAACGATATCTGAAAGTCCTCGAAATAGGCCATTAAATAGTCGATTTCTTTTTCGATTCTTTCGATGACATTAGATCTGGACTGATGGAAAAATGCACGCACAAAAAAAAAATCAAATATTAAAAAAATATTTTGGCGATAACTCTAACACGACAAGATCGGCGGAAGAGATGAACAAATTCTCCGTTTTCTCCCTAGCGCGCTAAACAGTCAAAGCAGCGCATGCGCCGAAAACCCATGGCGATAGTCACTAATCAACAAGCCTGGACATGAATGATACCGCGGCAAAGAGCTAATGAAGACTCCGTAGCGGAATGCCGTCACGCATTCGAAATTAGAGAAGATGGTCGCGGCAAGCGCTGGATTTTTCTTTTTCGCCACTCTTTTACTGCTCTTTTTATTTATTACTATTCATTTGTTCCAATTTCTCGAAAATACTAAAAAGCGGGAGGAAATGGGTGAGAATCGAGGCGGGAAAATTGTTAAAAAGCTGGAGACTCCAGCTAAAAGCGGGAGAGTTGGCAGGTCTGCATTTCATGATGCTATTTCACTCTCCATATTGCTTATCTGTAGAGAAATACGGAAAACCACAAGACGTGAAAAGAAAAATAAGCCATGCTTCGAAAAATCTAAGTAATTTTCTTTTAGACAACGGCAAGAAGAAATTAAAGTAACAAAAAAGTACACACATAGCATTACTAGCTCTTAACTTCCAGAAAATTCGAATTACTATGTTTATTAGAAAGTGACGTAACAAAGGTGCTCCGCCAAACAAATCGCCAAGAATTCAATAGTATTTTTTTCCTCCTCTTTCATCATTCGGTCGCTTTTCTGCCACTTTCGAACAAATGTACAAACAGCATTAAAAGAACTCAACAACCGCGGCTCTCTGAAGACTTTATGATTCAGTCATGCTTTCAAATTTCATGTGCAAAACAATGGCTCGTGACTTTCTTTTACAACTCGCTCTGAAAAAGTTTTTTCAGTAAGAAACAATAAATAAAATTCTGAGAGCTTTCGACGTTTATGAAAACACGAGAGAAATCCATAGAAAAATAAATTTCTCCGTACAGATAAACAGCAAAAAATTGATAAAACAAAGAAATCGAATGAAATTCATAGAAAAACAAATTTCTCCATACAGATAAACAGCAAAAAAATTGATAAAACAAAGAAATCACATCTCTCTCTCTCTCTCCTTAATTTGTAAAGTAATAAAAAAAAATTATAGAAAATTAAATATTTTGAAGCACGACGCAATGTTTCATTGAATAAAAATTTATTTCAGTGACAAAATTAAAATTGAGTGTTAATATTATCCAAATAAAATATTCCACTAAAATGCAATATTAAAGTATAACCACGCATTTTCGTTAATATCTCCGTAAATATGTTAGGAAAAATCCTGGTAAATATGTCTTTCGTAATTATCATCTGCCAGTTATATATATTTAAATAGTTTTAATCGTTCTTATGAGAGAAAATTTAAAATTCGGAGATAGATCGAATGCAAGTATTTATTGTAAGTGGAATAACCGCAAGAAAAATCTTTGATAGATTTGCGCCACAACTCTAGAACTAGAAAAAGTACTAAGCACTGGCACGTCGCAAGATGTCTAGTTTGTAATTATGTATTACGCATTCTTATGCTTATTACGCGCTAATTATTTTGTTGAATTATATAGTACAGTGGTGCGCAAACTTTTTTCGTTTCCGACAACCTCACTCTGCGTAAAATTATGTCGCGACCCCCACAGGGGTCGCAACCACGGTTTTTGAAGAAAAGCGTTATATTTTTATTTTCAAATAAATTTCTTTGAATTTAGCGACCCACGAAAATTCGCGTGAACCCCACCAGGGGTCGCGACCCACGGTTTGCGCACAACTGATGTAGTACAGTAAAGCACCGTTTATAAGTCTTTTAAGGGACTGACGTAAAACGACGTATAAATGAAAAGTACCAATGAATACGAAGGAATCGGGACTGTGATTGAAATGACGTATAAATGAGAAACATATAAACGGTGCTTTATTGAAGTTTGTATAAAATCAGAAAATTTCTCTTCCCGTCGACTCATTTCTAGCCTTACACCCTTTAGGGTCGACTCGAATGATAAATAACTAAGAATAATGTCCCATCGAATACCAAGGTCAGTTTAAATGCTTTTTAACCCAAGATTTGAATATAAATTATTACACAAATGTCAACTGATAAATCGATTCCAGCAAAGATAAGTTTACCTAAATGTACTCACATTTGTATCTCAGACACACATTCCGTTGTCATAAATGATACTTAAAAAAAAATAATAAGACAGCATGCGTATGAACTAGCGATAGTAACAGGGTGCTTTACACGCATATGTTCAGAAACAGAAAAATTCACACTGATAGAGAACTTAATCAGTTATTAAACACTAATCAGATAATATAATAATACATCGAGGAATACATCAATTTCATTTCAATAGCAATTTTTCAGCTATTATAATAATGCATCAAGGAATACATAAAGTCCACTTCAACTTCACTTTTCTCAACTTTTTTTATTCTTTTGAACTTATTAATGTACTGCAGTCTGCAGACGATAAGAATTTCACTGACATTAACCACACAGAGTAAAAAATAGTGTGTTGCTTATTAGTCAAAAAAACTTTATTACCTGTCTCCAAAGAACACTGGCTTTCTTTCCAACTTGGTTACAGCAACATTGAATGATCAATACACTACTAACTAGGATTTTTTTCCCGGGATATCGTAAGATTTTCATACTCTTTGCGTTCCCGGGAATTATACTCGATTCCAGGGAACAAAAAATTGTAAAACTAAAATCACACTCAAGAATAATATTTTACAAAATTATGTTAAAGCAGAGTTTGGCTGTGAAAAGATGGTTTGTTTTAACACCAAAACACTTTGGAATAGTTTGTTGACAATGCTCCAAAGATTTTCAGAGATAAAACCAGCAATTTCAAAAGCATTAATTGGTATTTAAGAACAACAAATTTTGGCTAATGTAGAATTTGAAACTGACTGCAATTACAGCAGGCTTGAAGCCCGTAAAAATTGGCTTAGAAAAACTATGCAGTCGAAATGCGACTTTGCTAACTGCCGAAGGAGTGTTTGCTTTCATTTTTGGAGAGTTGAACGAGCAAAACTCAGAATTTGCTAAGAATATGAAAAGTTCTCTGGTCCAAATAATTAGCGAGAGACGCAATGTTAGTTTGCAATATCTAAATTTTGGGAGAAAATATGATGATGCTGCAGTTACTGTTGATCGTCCACGCTTACCAAATAAAAACTTAGATTCAACAAGCTAAAATAATCATGACAAGGCTTTTTATGCGAGGAAGACGAATCCCTGTCCAACTCTGTCACTCGGAAGAAGAGAGCACGGAAATTTTGTAACGTAAAATTAGAAAAAGCGATTCACTCCAAGACAAAGGTCCTATGTTGTTTAACTAACAAGAGTTTTAGCTTGAGCAAGATAGTGAAGCAAGAATTGCAGTTATTTGACTCAACAGAAAATCGATCAGCAAATATTATAAAACTGGATGAGGCTTTGAAAATAATTCCTCCAACATTCAGTTGAAGATGAGAGGGCATTTTCTGCTGCCGGGTTGTTCATAACGAAACTAAGAACTAGGCTGAAACATAAAAACATAGATTCCTTATGTTTTCTTAAAACATACTTTAAAAATGAATAATTGTGTCGTGCAACTGCAAAAATGGCCATCTCCACTTTTCAAAAATACGTTTTTTGAAAGATTATGAGCCCATTTGACCCTGTTAATATCTCGCCATCATAAACTGCATACTAGAACACATTGCCTAAACGCTTCGAATGCCATACAGTTTATTTTTTAAATTTGCTTTTGACTATATGCGACAGATAATCCACTTTTCTCTAAACATTTTTTATTTGGAGAGGGCCACTTCTGCAGCTAAATATATAAAGGTGCGTAAATTTGGAATTTATGAATAACCTTATTTTGTGTAATTATTATTAATATCAATTAAAAATAACCAATTTTTAGATTTTTCAAATTTTGATGCATTCTCGGGAAGGAAAAAAGGCCGGGAAATCAGAAATCCTACTACTAACCTCATGAGCAAATGAGGCACGATACACATATTTAAAATCACACTTTCGTACAAGTACAAACACTGTTTTTTTTCCATTAAAAAATAAATTATAATTAGATCGTAATAATTTACTGTTGAAAAGAGAGAAGGGTGCTTTCCTCGTTATTGGAAGGATCGATAATAATTACGCATTCGCTTATGACGCACTGTTATGAACGTCGACACAAAGGCGCCAGTGAACAAAGGGTAACATACATACTTAGTTAACCCCCAAACCGCCAGAAGGCACACGAAATTGAATAAAGAGTAAAACTGGCATTTGAATTAAGACCGCATAGACTAAATTGATGGTTAAAGTGTGCGTGTTTGTGAAAAATGCATTGAATAATCTTGCCTACAATAGAAATCAGCTTAATATCTGTCGAGAATCAGAGTAAACAGTACTTACAATGGTAATTATAATATTTGAAGAATAAGAGACAAATGTATTAATTTAACCGCCTGATTTGTTAAATTAACATTGTCTTTTCAAGCTACATGAACTTAATTATCGCAAATTAGGAACGAGAACTATGTACTTACTTCTTGATGGAGCTCTTCTTTTGAGCACTTTTTTAAAAAATTTCATGTTTCGATACAACTGCACACGTTTAAAAAATAAAATTTTCGAATTATGTTTCGTGCAGGCTTGGTTCAGTAAACACAACAGTAACAAATGTATGCAAATAAATTAAAAGGAGATTCTCATTGAGAAAAAAAAAATCGAATTTTGAATATGATGGGGGGGGGGGGGGTTTTTTTTTTTTCCAAACTAATTTTGTTTTGATTAAGTATCTACATGATAGAGTTCTATGTTCATCAAAACAAGCTATGCAACTTGAAATCCAATCAAATTGGACATTAGTTCTGCAATCGGAAACCAACCACCATCTTATGGACTTCAGGTCCATTACTAAAAAATATCGATATCCGAGTGTTACCTCGAACTACAAATCAAAACGAACGAATTCCGTAAACCACACAAAAATTCTATTTAATTCATATCATTCGATATTATTAACTCATACCACGGTTTAGAAGGAAAGACGAGAAAAAAAGGAAAACAAAAAAAAAGGCAAAGGGGGGGGGGATCGTTTATCAGGAAAGAAGATAATCACTAAAGTATAGCAACTGTCTGGACGGTACATGAGCAATTCTAATGCTCTGAACTGTTACCTATTCGCAACACAAGAAGATCCCATCCGATGTGAACAGCACAGATGTCATTTGCCTCTTTTACAGCAGGTGTTAATTAAGCAACGTCATTAAATCTGGGGAGGAAGGAGATAAATAGAAAATTTGCAGGTGAGCTAGCATGCACCAGAGGCCACTGAGCGCCTCAAAGAATGCTTTCTCTTAACAAGACTATCATCGGTGCTCTGCGAAGCGTATCTTTGCGAGTAGTCGGCTATTTCACACACGCTTCACAGGTTTGAACTTGGCTGGTAGACGTTTAAGGGACGCAGACTGTAACAACACTTTCTTTCAAGTAAACTCCCAGTTTGTCGTTAACTATTCCACTTTCTTTCTACTTTGACATTTTTTACGTACATTGCTCACTCGGAGAAGGATCCTCCGCTGTGCCCGATGTTTCGACAGAGGAGTTTTGTGCCTCGTTTTTGAGTGAAATATTTCGAATTAACCAAAAAAAAAAAATCCCTTTTCTACAAGCTTGAAGGCAAAGGCAGATTCCTTTACGTTAATGTTGCAAAAGTAATGAAATATTACGTATTGATCAATACAGACATAGCCAATGACTTTATTGTTTCTACACATTGCAATATTTACGCTGCGATTCTGTTTTCTCCATAACATTTAATTTTTTACTATATCAAGGTTTTATCATTCCATTTTTCATTCCAAAAAGTTATGATAGATTTATCGGTCAGTACATTGGTCAATTTTTTTTTTTACATCTCCACACATAATCATTCAACAGGTAAGTCATAAAGAAATAAGCATCTCAGCAGTGCAAATATCTCCTAGGTAACATTAAGCCATCCTATCTGAAACAGTAACAAGAAATTGACGCTTGACACGAATGAAGAAAGACTAGATTTAAAAATTATTTAATCTAGGTTACAATATAATTGCGCGAACATTACTTTGTCATCTGGTAAAATCACACGACATGAAACACTTAAACACTACTAAAATGGGCTCATTTAGAAAACTCTCTGGTTACAGAGATAATAGCAGTGATGTAAAATACCCAGGTATTTATTTTTAAGGGTAAATACCCAGGGTATTTCCCAGGGTAAATACCCGAAATGGGTATTTACCTGGGTATTTATTTTTCAATTAACTCTACTCATATAAAATACACGCACTGCTGTGAAATATGATTTCTATATATAATATAAATATGTATAGAATATACATTGAGCATTAGGCAAGATAAAAAAAAAAGAAATATAGTTTTATGAACCTTTTAAATTATATAAAGGCTAAAAAAATGAATCAGAAAAAACAAAAACGCAATACTATATCATAGATCTTGCATAAAATGCGTGGCTTAAATGTCAATCCTTTTTTAATACAATGAGTAAAGGAATAATAATGTATTTGTTACTTTTTAAAAATGAGAGTTATTTTAACTAAATGAAAAAAAGGAAATAATGAGTTTCAAATGATAAACAGTTGATAATAGAAACTAAAACGAAAGATTTAATTGTTTATCATTCTTTTTGGATTAATTAGTCAAAGTACCAGACATTGCTGATGAAAAGTTAGCAGATGTTTCAGTTCTAACAGTTTTTTAAAGAGAATTATTCTGAAAGTAATATTCACTCGTATTACTTTCAACAAAGTTAAGTGATCTTTATAACAAAATTTCAGCAACAAGAAATTTGAATTCTTTTGTTGCTGAAACTGTTGTATTATTTCACGATATATGAGATACTCAGACTCACACAAAGTTTCCTGGTTAGATGGGATTCAGCTGGATCATAAACAACAATTCTTAAATGTTCTTGGAAAATTTGATGTAGTTGTCATAGTTGGAATTTGATTAAAAGAAAATTCATCATCTATTTTATCCCTTTGAAAACCTTTTTTAATCCAATAGAACTTTTGAAATATTTTTTACGTGTTTCACCATTTTGCTTAGATTGGCATGTTTATACTCAACATTACAGTACTTACATTGGATACTTTTATCCTTTCTTAACATTAAAAGCTTCAAGCAGGTAACTTTCCCCTTTTTTCACTTTGTTACGTGTATTAATATAACTACGCAAAATATGTAGTAATATTAATACACGTAAAGTAAACGACTATGTATTCACTAAATCGAAACAAGAATGTGTATGAATCTTTATTTCAACATCGAATTATTACTATTTTGATGTTGAAATAAAGTTTGTTAAATTATAGTTCGTGTCGATTACATACAATTAGATGTTACTTGAGTCAAGTAACATCTAAATAAGGAGTTTTAAATAGACAAGGAACAGAACAAGTGCAAGGCTACGTAAAGAACACGGGTTAAATCTCTATCGCAATTTGAAATTCCAAATTACTTTGTTAAGGGAACCATGTATATCAAATTATGCATAAGAGAGTCAGTTGAAATTATATTCCCGGCGAAAAGATGATTGCCGAAGGCGACTATTGTAAAAAACTGTGTTAAACATAAACTGTGTTAAAAATTATTAATCTATTGTAAGTGTCATAGCTTCAAACCGGAAAAACTAACTTATCCCCCGATTCCGTTTAAGTTCTAGAATGCTTTATTCTGAATCCTGTTAGAAGTGGGGGGGGGGGGGGGTTATAATTTAGACAAAACTTTAAAAAAAATTATAAACTATGTATTATGAATATAAATTTTATATGTTTGATTTTGAATCTCCATTAACAAATACTTAAAAAATATATCCAGTTTTGGGGTGCTTACTTGTTTTATCTCATTTTGAATCACCTTTCGCACATACTTCTTTTTTTGCTAAATACAAATTTTTTGAAATTTTATGTTTAATTTTGAATCACCATTCGCAAATACCTTTTTTGCAAAACATCCAGTTTTGGGATAGTTATAATTTTTATGTTTCATTTTGAATCACCATTCGAAAATGCATTTTTTTTTTGCAAAATATATAGTTAGGAGTATTCATAAATTTTATATGTTTTATTTTGAAATACCATTCACAAAGACATTTTTTTTGCAAAATATTCAGTGTATGGGTATTTAGAAATTTAATATTTCTTTTTGAATCCCCATTCTCAAATACTTTTTTTTTGTAAAATACCCAGTTTTGGGTATTTATAAATGTTAAGTTTAATTTTGAATCGTCATTCACAAATACTTTTTTTTCTTGCAAAATATCAAGTTATTGGGTATTTATAGAAGTTTGTATGTTTCATTGTGAATCAGCATTCGAAAAGATTTTTTTCCCCACAAAATACCCAGTTTTTGGGTATTTACCCATGCCTTGGGTAAATACCCGGGCATATGCCCAAAAAATATTTACCTACCCACTGGGTATTTACCCATCACACATCACTGTATAATAGTCACTAAATTCTTAACATATAAGAGAATAAAAATTATTAAACATTGTGAGTGGCAAATTTAATATGTGTGTTTAAAGCATAGGATATGAATGCAGCCAATTTGAACAGTAAATTTAAATCTCCATCGACGGTTAAAACCAAATACTCAGACAGAAAATCTCAAAACAATTTCAGAGTTAAGGAGATATTTTTCAATATCAAAAAGGATAAAGCGAACTCTTATTTAAATATCTATCGTTTTTGGCTATTTTATATTGATTTTATTAAAGAAATCATGGTCCCGTCATGTTTAGTTAAATATCAAATTAAAGTAATCGGTCAAATTAACTATTAAAATTAACTATTTGATTAATTAAAATTAACTATTTACTTAATTAAAGTTAAATAATTGTTACAAAATCTTCACTAAAACCTTTTTTATGGCTCATACTATTTGCCAGCAATCTTTTATTTAAATTAAGATAATTATAAGATAAAGTCATTGTGGCTATGTATATATGTTCCACATCTCCTCCTAAACCAATGGACTGATTTCAATCAAACTTGCAAACTTTTTATTTAAGAAAAGAGAAAGGTCACCTTCAACTTTTCAAAGCTTAAAAGTTGCTTAAAATTTCACTTAATTAAAAATTAAGCAAGGCTTTTTCCGCGATATCTTTCAATTCCATAAATTTGTTTCTCTCATTTCAATATTTTTTCAAAATTAATTTTAAACTGAATTCGTAACAATATTCGTAATTTGTTGAAGAACACCAATAATACGAAGAACTGTTTCCAGAAGAAAGAATCCTAAAGAAAATTTTAATTGTAGACGTTTAACAATTTATATATCGGGGCAAACTACTGATTTATTTTCATGCTTTAAATTAATGAATAATTAACTAGTTAATTTAATTGTTTCAAAAATATTCACTAAAACCTTTCTTTTACTTTAGCAATTGTTAACAAAATTTGAAGTACCTATATAACAAATAATAATGTATGAAGAAAACGGCTGTTTAACAAATGTAGAACTGCAAGCATATCTATTAGATATTGCGAGTAACAGAGTTAAAAGGTAACAGTCAAGCAGTAATACACGATTCATTAATACAGAAAAGTAGAATTTAAATGAACCGTTTTCTATGTTCGTGAAAACCGTAGCTTAAATTGATTATACTTTAAAGTATTATTCCATCTTTAAAAATATTTGCGGGAAAAATAATATTCAATATATTAATACATTATAAAATTTAAGACCGTTCTCGTTTGTATTTTATATCTAAAAAAAAAATCATTACTTTCCGTTCCTTGCTTTAGTTTCTGCAAAAAATATAATCCGACATTTTCTTTAATATTTTTGCATACATTTTCGATATTTCAAATTCATATCAAAACGCAAAAATATAAGAAGTCAAAGGCTGCTTTCTAATTTTACAATTTTTATAACATTTGTATACCGATAGTTTTAGAGTCGAAATTATTAACCGATAGCCAAAAATTTTCAACCTCGCTGCAATTGCACGAGATGAATTTAAAAAATTTTTAAAAAAAGCTGCATCAATTGATTTTTTTTTAATAATAAATCACTTTTAACTTTCGCGAAGAAGGCTAATTTTCACTGAAAAACAAGTACATTCCCATTAACTTTTCTTGGGCCTATTTATTTTTAAAAAATAATAACGTTTGAAACAAAACTTTTACAAGAAACAAGTTACAGTGTTTCATATTAAATAGGGAATGCAGATTTTACACGCATATCGATGTTATAGGAAAAAAGGAATCTTTACATTCTTAATTTCCCACCAAGAATTTTCCGAATTCTCTAAAACCCAACCCATATAACTTCAAAATGCTCACAGTATAACTATCGAAAACTGATGCACTTCTTTTGACCAACAGCCTCACAGCGGGAATTAAATAATTAGCATCTAATTGAAAATATATCTTAAAATGGAAATATTTAATACATAGTTATTTATAAATACGTATAAAAATGCCATAAAAAATTAATGAAAAATTGTAGGAATAATTAATTTACATATTAGGTATCAATAATTTATCTTATACATTTAGCTAATCCGCCTTTCAAATTGCATAAATCAAAACATATTAGGAAAAAAAAAAACCTTAGTTCAGTCCTAGTTTGTAGAATAGCGAAATAATTATCTTTATAAATAAGTAGTTTCAAAGTTAACTTTTCCTTTACAGCATACCCTTCCCTAAGAATAATAAAGAAATAAATTAAAGAAACATACCTGTTAAATTTCTAATTTCGAATTAGCATTTCCTAAGTCCTAATAACTCGCCCGACCACAAAATACAAGAAAGAATTCAAAAAGAAGGCACTACATAATCTAATGCAAGACAACCTTCACAATCTAACCTATCTAATTTCGACAAATCAATAACATACATTTAGTGATGGAAGAAATTCAGAACTTTCAGTTTAGAGAAAAACATTTCTAAGAAAAGAGAAGAAAATGAGGAGCAGATGTTTGCAAGTATAATTATTTCGCAAAGATCCTCGAGAAAAACAAGTCTGACCTTTATCTGTTAGTTGAATTAGTTCATTAAAAGCACCATTAGGCTCTAAACTTTGGAGGTTAAGCAAGTTCCACGAAACAGAAGTTTGAACACGCTAATCAATATGGAGTAATAGAAGTAATAACACTGGTATTGTGCTGTTCAGCAGAATTTATGATGCAATTTTTAATTTAGAATTCTAACATTCGAGGTTTTGCTAAAACAACCGAAAGATATTGGGAAATAATTTATTTAATATTTCTTTTTCCTTATGTACTTTTTTTAATCAGTAAACACAGTTCTTACCTCAATTTGTATTCCTTTTCTTGTCAGTCAGAGAAAATAAGATTCTTTTCGTAAACTTCACTTCCGAGAAATTTGCATTTATCACAAAAGCCAATACACGGCGATGAGTGCGTAGCAAGGTTTAGTTAGTT
Source organism: Araneus ventricosus (assembly GCA_013235015.1). NCBI lineage: Eukaryota > Metazoa > Arthropoda > Arachnida > Araneae > Araneidae > Araneus > Araneus ventricosus. The sequence goes on along the minus strand of BGPR01000607.1, from coordinate 33,212 downwards.
AAATTTCTAGAATTTACGAGGCTTCTTTCTTAAGTCGAGATATGAAACATGAACGGTAGTTCATCTAAACGAACCAACATTTTTAAAAGCCCTTGGACGTGGAACTCGGCATATCATAAAACCCCTATCTCCACTTTCTCCTCGTGAAATTCGAGTCGGGTTCAACGGTATTTGCTTCGTCATCATGAGCTTAGGATTATCAGCATTCCCACACTTAGTCAATAAAGCAGTGGCAAAAAAGTTTACGAAACATCCAACAAAGTTATCTGTGGATGAAAACGTTCTCAATATTTCGTAAGGTGAATTTCACTGGCATAATATATACCATGAAGTCGTACCAGTGGCGAATCCAGGATTCGGGTCTGGGGGAGGGGGCTGAGGTCATAAAAATTTTTGTATCGTAGTGACGAATGTCAAACTTCATAAGCTTACGTAAAACAAAGCACTTTAAACTTGACAGACTTTACTCACCTGACAATAAGAATCATAAAGAACACTACCATATGTTCGATAATTTAATAAAAAATAGAATGAAATAACTAGCCAAAAAAGTCTTTTACCGCGCCAACGCTACAAGTAGAATGACTAGAAAAGTAGGAAAATTTTCGAGCCTGTCAAGCCAGAAAGCAATGTTGTCACGATTTTATTATTTTTTTTAAATGAAAATTAAGAACAAACAGTTGTAGTGATTTTAAATAAAATCAAGAATTTTGGTTTAGCTCTTGGGGGGGGGGGGTTGGCAGCCCCTGGATTAGCCACTGAGTCGTACACAATACAACGGAGAGAGAAGATAAGGGATAATGGTTAACACAAATTATAAAACTGCATAAATCTATAAGTTCATTACACATCTAGGCTGAATGTCAGCAAGTCTGGATTTTACACGAGCTTTCATAATACCGTGGCTTCTAAAACTACAAGTCAGCAGAAACTCCTGTAATAATTTCGAATGCTACTGTTTTTACTTTCTCGTATACGAAGTATACAAAGAGAAAGTATTGTAATCGTCAAAAAATTCGAACTCGAGATTTTGACGAATCTCCACGTTTTAGACCTCCCCCGAGTCCGAAAAACACAATTTTGGAATTATGTCTGTGTCTGTTAACGCGATAACTCGAAAACTATTTGAGCTACGGGGATGAAATTTGGTATGTGATCTTGACACATCATTTGTAGGTTTCTACCAAACTTTGGACAAAATCCGTTAACGGGAAGTCTGTCTGTTCATTTTCATGTGAACACTATAACTCAAAAACTTGATTAGCTAGATGGATAAAATTTGGTATACAGTTTTATCGTCATGAATGTAGGACCGTATAAAATTTTGGGATAAATCCGTCAACGGGTTGACTGTCTGACGGTCTGTATAATCGCATTCTTGTATGTCATAAGCCCTTTCGCTTAGATAAATAAAACTCGATATCGCTGATGTTAACATTAATTATGGATCTGTGCCCAATTTTCATCTCAATCGGTTGAAAAACAGGTGTACAAATTGCACATTTAGTTCAAAATGCACATTACGACTGCGTATTGGCGAGCGTTCCGCTTATTTTACTCAAGTGAGTATCGTTGGCGTTTGACCTTGGCGGAAATTGAAGCAAGCCGCAAACACGCGCATGGAAATTATGGCAATCCCCAGAACGAAACTTCGTTTTGACATTCTCCAGATGAACTCCTGTGATTAACCAGAGGTGTAGTGAAATGTTGTGCGATATCTATAGTAAGATTTCGTACTCAAAAACATTAAATAAAGTTTTGGTACCTCAGCGCGCGTAAAAATCGCGAACATACGCAATTCTTTTGCAAAATATTAAGTTTTTTGGAATTCATAAATTTTATATGTTTCATTGTAAATCACCATTCATAATTTATTTTTCAAAATAACCCAGCCTTGGGTAAATACCCCAAAAATATTTACCTACCAACTGGGTGTTTACCCACCCCATATTACTGGTCGTATGCGAGAAAGTTTCGGGGAGGTCACTCCCGCTGGTTTTATAACATTTTCATTCTAAGAATTCAGTCATCTCAGGCAGATATACAACAAATTCATTTCCTCACAACTTCGTGCATAGAATTTGTTCGATCTTACCCCGTCCTAACAGAAATAGAAACTCAACTTCAAAACAGCGATATTTATATAATTTTCTATCATAAAAAAATAAGTAGTAACAAAAATGCAGAAAACTATTTAACTATTCTTGAATGGAACGGAAACAGGTAACTTTGGGCGTTGCAAAGATTTTGACAGGAAAAGTTTTCATCGCTGTACTTAAAAATTCAATTTTTAAAGTTTTACTTATATTAATTAGTAAGAACCATTCGAAAGTTTCAAAAATCTTGTCAGTAGATTCTACATACTAATTACCTTTTGCCAGAACCTTTTATAATGCTCTATCTTGTTTCGGTAATTGATAAGTGTTCAATCTATTCTATACCGATTTTAAAAATTAGAATTAAATGACTTCTAAAATACGATCTAGTCCAATTCCATTTCGATCGATTAAAAAGATAAGTAATAGGATAATGCCTCAATAAACAGAACAAATAAAAAAAAATACAACTCACGGGAATTATATAGATAAACAAGGCCACAATCAAACAAGAACAATTCAACAGAAAATCTTTGCATTTATTATGTGGGAAGGTAAAGTTATCCCACCTCCACATCTGAAACATGCACAAATCGAATTTTTTTTCAATCGATTCTAATTACGCTCGTACATCGATTAAGATATTGTTCTTCAGCAATTACAAGACATTGACATATTTACTCGAGAGGTGAGGGGAACATTTAAAAAATGCTAACTATGCCAGACACGCAGTCATTTGATTGCATTAATACTTCATATCGTCTGCCAGAATAAAATAAAAAGTACGGAATACGTAACACAAAAATGCATTACATAAGCTGTAGCTGATACAGACCTTCAATTTAGGTAATGACCACAATCGATTGGGTTCGATATGAAAAAATTAAAAAGGCACTAAAAATGAACTGATTCACGGCTGGAACAATGCAACTATAAAAGATTTAACAATTCACAGGCGATTTATAGGCAATAAATGTGTATTAGGGATTCAAGCATTTTTTTAAACGGCTATTCAGATGCAGGCAAAATGGCAGGTGTTAAATGGACTAGAAGCATCAGAAGAAATATGTATTTAAGCCTTACATTCACAAGAAAATTTGTCAGAGAAATTCGTAAAAAATGTAATTAATTTTTCCTACATGAAAAAATTTATTACATTTTTAGGAATACTTTACCGAACAAAGGTACTCAGAAGATAACAGAAAAATCTTTCAGGGGCGATTCCGAATCCATTTAAAAATCTCGAAAACTAGCGTGCTATAAAAGTGAGTGAATCATTTTTTATGGCCCAAGGGTCAGTATTGGCCAAACGTGCTGTAAAAATCCAACATAATTTCGAATAATTGTAGATTGATTTGATGCACGAATCAGGGTTGCCTATTGGGTCTTTTTAAGGCCAAATTATAGAAATTTGGCCTTTTTTCAAAGACCTTGGCCTTAGGAACTTTCATTTGGTCTTAAATCCATTTTCGGCAGTTTTTGGCTTAATTTTCGTTAATGACTTTTAGAACAATTTTTGCTATTACACATTTCAAATGATATATAATGAGCTGTCAAACGAAAGAACTCCTGGATAGAACATGGATGTTTTAAATTTCTTTCACTTAAATTTTAGTTTTAATAATAAAACATTAAACATATGCCTATCAAGTGGGATTCGTTTTCTTGAAGGATAGCCGTTTTTCTAATAGCAAATAAAGTTTTCGATCAATTTTTCAAATTTGGCCTTTCTTTGGCCTTATTTTTAAGAAGGTTTGGTCTTATTTTGATCTGGCAACCCTGGCACGAACATACATGCATATTTTAAAAACGACTGGATTCTCACAAATTTAGGCTTGCTTATTACATATATATTTGGTATAAAATCTATAGTTGTTCTAAAACAAAATTTGAGTTGGATAATGAATATCTGGGGGAAAAAAATCCAGAAATCCCAGATTTGAGAAAGTAAAAAAAAGAAAATCCGGAATACAATCACCTCTGCACTGTGAATGTTAAGGCTTAAATAAATAAGAAAATTTTTCAGAGAAATTCGTAATCAGAAGATAACAGATAAAGCTATGGCTTTACTCTAAAAATTTCGAGAAAAGAGTAGAAGCGGGATATTTTGAAAACTTAGCAATAATTTGAATGAAAAAAAAAAGAACCAAGAGTACAAAAGTGTCCAAATTTTACCGAAACAAAAAAAAATGACAATATCCAATTAATTGTTCAACCTTTACACAAGTAAGATTAAGATAAAATCCTTACCTTTACTTCTAACCAGATACACCTAACAAGGAAACATAAATGTTTGCAGTGTGAATTTTTGAGCCTCTTCGATGGAATAAGTCTTTTCCATAATAAGTAGATGGCAGATACGGCTCAAAATGTGTTTACGCTAAAGAGTAAACATTGCTATGAAAAGAAAACACACCTGCAGCCTCAAAAATGTTAAGTGCTTTGTATTGTGTAAAACGTATGTACAAAAATGATGGAAAAGGTACGATTTTCTATTTTAGGAATAGGTTTTGCTCGAAAATCTGATTGTTGCTATCAAGATACGTGTTGTATACGGAATCATGCAGAGTGAAGAACGGTTTATACGTTTCTCATTTACAAGTCGTTTCATCACAGTCCAGCTTCAATCGCAGCCATTGTAAAGATAAAGTTTTATACAACGATCTTTTATACAACGCAAAGCTTCGGTTAAACTTAGTTTTCCTCCTTTCTAAAATTCGTAAATTTTCTGCAACAGTCATTATATCTTGTTTATGTTGAGAGGAAAACTTTTCCTAGAATGTAGGGGGCGGATAATATCCTTTTTCTCTCTACCATTTCCAAATAAACGCCTATTTGCATGCACATAAAGCATTTAAAATAAGAAATGTATAATTAGTACTCAAGATATGCAATAAAGGTACGATTTTTCTCACTTCCATAATAAATGTTTAATTTTAAAATTTAACGTTATACTAGTACTATCTTCAAAAAAAACTTTAAAATTATTTTTAAAAATGAATTGGCATTAGTAGCATTACATTTGTAATATTCAAAGTTGTTTATTAAAATTTCGATTATACGTCTTTTCATTTATACGTCGTTTCGCGTCAGTCCCTTGAAAGGCGTATAAACGGTGTTTTACTGTACTTTATGGTTACTTTAAACGTTAATATGTAAAACAGTGATAAGCAAAATGTAATATCTAAATACGTACTTCAAGTTTTTATACAATTTCATTTCTCCTGGTTGCATCTCAGGAATATATCACTCTCAAATTCAGAAAAATAAAAAGGTTGATATTAATCGCAATGGTTGATGAAAATTCAAAAATGGCTAGCAACGCTGCAAAAAACTAAACACTGTAATTTTTTATATCATAGATACTCGCATACAAGAAATCCGGTGCATAAATCCAGCATGCAGACCAGTAATTCTTTCCATATATGAAAAGAAGAAAAAAAAAAATGCTTAGTTGTATTCATTCAAATGTGTAGCTTATACATAGACATTTTCAAACAAACGTTTTCTCAGAAGTATAAAAACACGAACCTACTTAAATCTGACCATATTTTTGGTATCGGAAATAAAATTAAATTTGAATTCCCAGTAGGGTAGACCGGGCCTAGTTGGCCATAGGGCACGTTGGCCTAGTCGCGATATTTTAAAAACTTCCCGGTATTTAACGCTGTCAGTCCAGACGAAAGTGTATTGTCCCATCTTCCTTCTTCTATATCAGCGTCATTGAAGAAGCAGCGTCCGTTAAAGAACCAGCAACAATTTCTTCATTTTCGCTAAGCTGAGTAAATTTCCTCACATATAAATAATCGTATTTTTCTTTGCTTGTAGATCACAATTTCCATTTTTACAAATAAAATTCGGAAAGATAATTTATCATTGTTACTTTATGGCTTATTTCTTTATCGAACCGCTTTCAGAACAAAACCCCTAGACTCAAGAGAAACAAAAATGGCGATATGGGGTTAGTTGGCCCAATTTGCAAGGAGCACGTTTGCCAAAGGACCAACACAGCATTTTTCGGAATGTGCATTATAGAAATATCTCTGAATATGTGGAATGAAATCGCACCAGATTTAGCATACAAGATACTTGTTATGAAAAACCATACGGATTCATTTTGATTATAACTACACAATAGGAGGAGCTGTTATACAATACTATTTGACGATGACCATAAATACTGTATATCATTTTCTATGGGGTAGAAATGCACCAAATTTGTATATAATACACATAATGTACATAATAACACTGCGTTATTTAAATTAATAAAATATAAAAATATAGAAGACTTTGCGATAGTCGCTTCATACTACTAGTGGGTCAACTGATCCTGCTGTCGGGGAACGTTGGCCCCAAGCGACTTTGTGTCAGTTTGAGGTTTAAATTAATACCTGGTTAATATATTCCAATTTTACTATGGTGAATTCTTTCTGAAGGTACACTGATAGTGTCAGCTTAAATATTTTTCAAAAATTTTATATTCTTTTTTTTTTTTTAATTCTTAGAGGAAAAAATGGGCCAACTAGCCCCGGTCTACCCAACTGGCTGCAGCCCCTCGTCCCATTATATTAAATGATAAGAAAGAAAACCAATAGCAATTTACTGTCCTCATTCGTAATAATTTTTTTCAATGAATGATTAATATTTTCCAGTTCTGTAGTTGGTCGCCAAATCATCTGAACCAATCAAAATATACGGTTCTTCTCATTCATAATTTTTTTTCAATAAACGAAGATTTAACATTTTCCAGTTCTGTAGTTGTTCACCAAACCAATCAAAATTCACTGTCCTTCTCATTCATAATAATTTTTTTCAATGAATGATGATTTAATATTTTCCAGTTCTGTAGTTGGTCGCCAAATCGCCTGTTCTTTTTCCGACTTACCGTAAATACGGTATTCAGCCAAATATCCACAGGCTGCAAATTATGTCCAGCATGAAGGAGTTAAAAAAAAGGGAAACGCATTACATGTCCCGAGAGAACCGTTTCGGGAACTGCTTGTCTCTTCGCTAACGTATTCGTGTATAGCAAAGAAAATGACACTTGTCACGAGTCAAAAAAGGTCCGTCCTTTATTAAAGAGATTAATGAACACGGTCGCATGGTCAGCCGCGATGCCGTGATTTTTCTTGCAAACGGTGTAACTCAATTTTGAAAGCTCTGAAATCGTTGCAGACTTTTTTCTCTTTTTCATCAGTTTGCGTGCGGAATTACCATTTTGTGCATCGGACGTTAACTAACTGTAACAAAGGTCGGTTCGCAAAAGTTTCGCATCGATTTTCTGACAGTTCTTTACTTTCTTTTTATACGTCTTTTCTGAATTTAAGGCATGGGCGTCGAAATGGACAGAAGAAAGCAAAATTCGCGGAGATGAAAGAAAGAAAAATATTGCCGGAAATAAGCAGCCATATTTTTTTTTTTATTTTAATTTTCTGAATGTCTTGGGGGAAAAAAAGAAATTTAAAGTTTCCATCTCGGGACGAACTGTAGTTCAGGCAACAAAGTATTAGACAATTAAGAGATAATTATATGAGCCCTTGATTGTTGTAGCCTGTTTTCCTCAAATCTTCCAACTACATAAATCCAAAGAATCAATGCCAGAAATCGACAGCGACAGATTAAGACTCGGTACTTACTCGCCTTAACTTTTTGCTGTTAGGTGGGTTAAAAACTGTCCCACCTTCTGTTACCCTTTCACGCATGGGGACATTTTTAACCTACTTTTTTCAACACCATAGCGTAAGGAACTGTGAAAAATTTCTGCGCAATCCGGATCCCCCCCCCCTTTTTAAAATCGTGTCCCTCAAAGTGTTGAGTCTTCGGTGAGCAACATTAAAGGCAGTCATTCTCAACCACTCCACACCGCGCAAATGGCGTGGTGCCACTCCACGCTATTCGCATTTATTTAGGCAGGGCATTTACGACCGCACCACACCACGCAAATTCATCCACTACCAGTCACTCCGATTTCATATTTGAGCCACGCATCCAAGTCTCCCCACCAACATCACACATGCACCTACTACCCGCCGCATTTATCACCCCTCAGTTCAGATGGCGTGATGGATATTGGGAGAGGTTAGTTTGGTTTGCTTAGGGTTTTATGGCACAAGAGTCGGTTTGTACGCTATGCTGCGCCAAAAAATCGTTTATTTTCATAAGGTAAATTCAGAACAGAATTCCTCAACGTTCAATGAAATATTCAAATGCGATGAGTCAGGTAATCACTGACAAATTGACAGTTAAGTCAGAGAAACCATGGGACGGACAGGTTGGATATCCAACCTACCGGCTCCAAACCGTTCCAATTCTGACCGATTTCTCACATTGATGATCGGTTTTGGCGTGCAGCGGTTGTGAATAACCAGGCTTTTAAAGTCTCCGGTTAGCAACTTTAATGCTCCGATGCTCAACTGATAACCGAGTATTTGAACATTGATTCGATTTGGTTTTATGGCACAAGGGCCAATTTGGCCATACTGCACCAAACGCTCTTTTTACAGTCAAACAATATAATAAACTTAATATTTTTAAGTAAGCATATAAGAAGACACAGTTAGCTTCGAAACATAGAAGTGAAAATTTTCCTAAAGCGTACCACACACAGCACGTTATAAAAAATTAATATTGCGGCCCGAACCTGGGTTCGTCTAAGTAAAAATATTTCGAACTCGGCTGGTTTATATGAAAGACGATTTTCAGAGTTGGATAGCGTCGCTTTTGGCACAAACAATTTCCATATCATATTTTATGAATCACGCATGCCATAGAACGCAACCGCAGAATTTACTCAATGCCACTCCTTCAAAAGTAGATTCAAAGATGAAAGCCCAAGACAATCAATTGTGCTACAAGAAATGATGGAAGTCGATTTGAACTAGTTAGTAGTCTCAAAAGCAAGGCTTCGCTGAACTACTGGCCCATCTCACAAAGAAAGTAATATTCCTCGAATTTCAGAATTGTTACAAGTACGAGTATTGTAACACATAAACTGAAGTACGAAATGAAATTAACACGAAATAAAGTTCACTCCTTCCACTATGTATAAAACAACCCAAGGAACAATCCAGCTACCTCAAGTTATTTTGTTTCTGATCCAATTCGACACTTGCTTGAATCTGTACTTAGTATGAAATATTTATCGAAAACATTCAAAACAAATACATTTTTTTTTTAATGCAGAAGGTCAAAATTTAGAATGAAAAACTTTGAAACCGCTTTTGTAATTATATTTCACCTTTCTGCTCCATTTGCAAGCATTACATTTCATTTACACAAGATATACACTTTTTGTTTTTCAAGTAGCAATGAAGATTGTCGAGAACGATTTCGGATTAATGATTTGGATTTTCTCGCACAAGATCCTTACATAGAATATGCTGCGCAGAAACTTTCGGATTAATGCAAGTGTTTAATTTAATTAGATTAATCTTCCATTCTGAAGCTATACAAGGCTGGTTTTGAATGCAATTGTATGGCCGTAGGCAAATGATGAGAACGTCATCCGGGCCGGCACTCTCATTTCCAGATTTCCACACCACACTAGCGGGAGGACGTTTGACCCCAAATAATTTAACGCGCAAAAGGAATGCACACACGGCGGACGTTTGTGAAATCGGGTCTTGAATCCACAACTCTCAGAACCCAATGCCGAGACCCTACCATTAGGACACCACGACCCAAAACAGAATAGAATTTTATTTCAAGTGTAAGTCTGGTTTATTTGGTCTTTGATTTTCCCTTCCTTCTTAGAATGACCAAAATACTGAAAAGGTCATGGCATTCTCGTATAATACTGAATTTATTAAAATGAACGTTTTAACTACAAGATACCAAAATCATCATTGATTTTGCCCACGCTTTTCAAAACGTAAAGACTGTTTCAAAAAAAGTTCAACCAAAACATTTGAAAATAGGATAATTTATTACATCAATGCTTTTCACCTAAACACGTCGTACCCATTCCCAAAGGAAAGCAAACGTAACAGAGATACTGTACGTATGAATACAATTCCTATAATTAAAACTAAACAGCGGGGAAGAAAAAAAACATTTTTGGCATTCTTCAATAAGTTATGTGAGTAAATATAAAAATTAAGGAAATTCAACTGTGACAAACAGATCCAAAAATTCGATTTCTCATGTTTAACCTAGATGAGAGATGTCTCACAAGGTCATAAAATGTTATTCCGTTTAAATCTGCTTGATTCACTGTTTACTGTTTTTATCAAAACCTTGTCAAGAAAAGACGCGGCTTTAACAAGAAATTTGTTTATGAACTTAATCTGGGACTAATATTTTAAGTCTTTTATAACGATAGCTAAGCAATTCTCAGAAAGATGCTGTATACACTTAAAGAAAATGACGTTGCATATTTTACGAAAATAAGGCTTCTTGCTCAAACGTGACACAAGACATTTTTATTCAATCTATACTTTGAAAACACTCCTTTTTTATAACTGCAGGTATTTAGAAAACAAGGTTCCGTTTTCGTCGAAATTTCTCTTCTCAAGCGAGATGAAATTTAAATAAACAGAAATATTTCCATACAATTCGAGCACGTGTTTGAGTAAAAATAAGCAAAGGGAGTTTAACAATAGCAAACACAACTTTATTTATCCATAAAAGCACATGAATTTCGCATGCTTCCTCCTACAGTTCCTATTCTTCTGGATATTGCGAGCGATTATCCTCAAGACTTCTACCTATACTCAATACGGACTACAATAAACATGCATCGCTTGTTGCGGAAGGAAGGGAAAATAAAATGCCAAGGAAAAAAGGCATAATTTTACGACATATTTAATCTCTTTTATTCATTTATTCGCCATTCTGACAGTGGTTCGTGTGCAGCAACTTCTAATGGTCGTGCCTAAGGCGCATGGACTGTCGGTATGAACGCAGTTGTATTTGAAAAGGTCCCGAACAACTTTAAAATGTGAACAATAAAAATTCAAAAAAGAACATTGAAGAACTCGTATCAGAATTTTTGATTGGTGATGACTGGCATTTGGTGGTAACATACCCCTTTCAAAAAAGGCGCGGGAAAAGAAGTCAATGGCTTTAATACCTATCTAAACGAGATTTAATTTCACGTTTCATTTGATGGACACATTTAACGAAAATTAAAAAAAAGGTCAATGACAACCCAAATTCACAGACGTCGAAAGTTATAAGCCCAGTGGCAGAATACTTTTCAATAGTCTGCAGAATAGTGCGCGACTATAAATATTTTGCTTTCTTTTTTTGAAATATATATATCAACCTACAACTATTAAAATACGACAAACATAAATTAAAAATCATATAGCATCTTTATTATTTGTATAATATAATTGTATAAATTAATAAACAAAAGCATATGAAGATTAATCTTTTCTTTGGGCAGATAATTAACAATAATGAAGCATCAAGTTGTTTCAGAAGTAATATTAATCGTACCATACAAATACCTATGCAGAAAATTATATTCGGGTACTTTTCCGTTTTAACTTTCTGTTTTGGTGAAATCTTCAAAACAATACATCACTAGCTCATATAAATGAGACATTCTTCAATATGTTAGATGTTATTTAAAAATTTTTGCCTTCTGTTTATTGTAAAAAAAAAAAAAATTAAGTATGCCAAAAAATGTCTTTCTTGTATGTTTTTAATTAAAATGCAATAAATAATTGCTTTTTTTACGAAACAAAAGCTTTGAAACTTGTTAGCACATTTATCCTGATATGCATTTTAATGGTTTGTATGCAAACTGATAAATTGTTCTGCAATTATACATATATAAGATTTCATAGTATCATTGTTTATTATTTAAAACAAGGAAGAACAAGAGAGAAGAGAGCCGTCTTCCTCTAAAATTCTTGACACAACTTTAGATTTTATGGAATTTTGCATTTGCACATATGTAGATACATTTTGAAAGTGTGTATAATAATGAATTCCATATTTCTTAACTAATGCTTAGAGCTTTTAAAATTGGGGCAATCTTGGCTTGAACTCTGTTCCTCGTCTTTATCAATTTCAGAATTTGTTCTTTTTTCGCTCCCGTTTTTAAAAAATGATTTGATTTGCCGCCGTAGAGATCGATCGAAACTTCGGAGGTTTATTTTCAGGCTGGCGTAAATAATGCTGCTTTAAGTTTTTTCGTAATCATGTAGCATCGCAATCAAAACAACGAATTTTATCTATGTACACAGCCATCTCAAAGTAAAAACCATGTGTTATTTCCAGAAACGTATCGGAATGAAACGCGTAGAAAACATTGGCCGTGACCAATACCGATATGAGGCAGTTAGCGTACTTCAAGGTCAAATCGCAGTCACTAGATCAGCTAGGGAAGCCCATTCAGCATAGGGAAAAAAGAGGAGGGGGCAATGATTGCGCGAGGGCGAGAGGATTGCATATTTTAGCAATGTGAGTTTTATAATAATTGCTAAGTTCTTTCGAAAGAGTGATTAATAATTGATATTTTTCATGATGGGATTTATTTTATGAGCACATGAAAAACTTTATTACAAAATAGTCTGCAGACACTGCCCAAAATCTGCGACGTACGACGCAGCGTCGCTGTGTTTCTGCCACTGGGGTTATAAGCAGACGCATCACTTTTGAATTACATTCTACGACTCTTTGGGCAATAGGGAAAACTTCATAAATTCGAACCTCGTAGTTCTGAACCTCGGTCGGATGACGAGGACGACACTGGAGATGGAACCCCCTCTCCAAACTTCCGCACCACATCAGCGGGAGGACGTTTGCCCCCTACGTATGATTTAACGTGCAACAGGCCAACATACACGGCGGATCTTCAGTAGAATTGGGTTTCGAACCTGGAACCATTCGGCCCCCAAACCGAGACCTTACCATTAGGCCACCGCGGTCCAAGGATGTCTAGGAACAGTGCATTAATATCAGTGGCAATTAATTATGTGTAGGTGTCATGTTAAGCACGAACTATAATTAAAATATTCTTCAGGTATGAAAGTAGTTTACTTTTCATTCATGCACACCTTACAGTTTTATTACATGAATATCGATTATTGGCAATGAAAATTCTGTTCCAACAATATCAATTTCGTTTAAACACATTAATATTATAATCAGGACTATGAAACTGGATGAAATGATGAACCAAGTAGCTTTTCCAGAATTATCAATTTAAATGCAATTAGAGATTACCCAATCTCAACTTTATTGCATCTAAAAAACTCCTTTTAAACCATTTGTCAGTAGTGCCCCCGTCCCCCTCCCCCTTTTTTTTAAAGAAAAGACAGGTTTATTAATATTTTCATTCCATCTTATTATCTCGTGGTTACATGTGGGTCGTACTCCAGCCATTATTGTATCGCGTGCATAATTAGCATTAACGACATTGCATTAGTGCACATAAACCTATTAAATGTCAAATGAGCCACAAAAAGAAGGTAGGATCAGTGCAAAATATTGCAGAAACGAACGAAAACATACAGTAAACTCTCACGCAATGCGAATCTCTAACAAAATTAAATTTTACAACACAACACAGATATTGAGACTCTTTACACTTAATACCGAAATCTGAAGTTTAAATGTTTGCCCGTCAACTGATATTAGTCAATAATTATTAACATTAGCCTATTTCACGCAGAAGTTTCCCTTTTGATTTTCGTATCACAAGACTTTTCCCATTATTTCATCAGCACCAAACAAGAAAACTCAAATGAAAACAAAGCACTTCATTCCGTGACGTCATACGTGACACTGTGCGATGAAGATGCGCATATGACGAAATTCAATCATGATGCAACGAAATAAGAGCAGTATTGTTTCAGGAAAGGAATTTCGGCACGCAAATATATTGCGGAAACTTGAAATGGCAACATAAAAAAAAGCCTCGAGAAAAGAACGTCCCGTGGCTGATTCAGATGCTGATTATTTATTAGCGGAAAAACACTTGACCGAAATGTTTTCAACTTTCGGAATGTCAAGGGTTTTGATTTTAACAAGAAACTTTCAGTTGAAACTTCTAACCACGTGGGCAAAGAGGAAGATATTCCAAATTATGAGGATTTATTATTCCAAAAGTTGTTAGCCTCCTTCCTTTTCAGAATTCTTATTTTGTTATACACGTGGTTTACTTACGCACAGGATTAGCTTAAATTAATAAAAATATTCAATAAGAACAAAAGTTACATAAGAGACTAAAATATGTATTCATTATCTATTTGATTACACGGAAACTCTCGTAATTCTTCAGTCACGGGTGTTTCCAATAGTAGCAAAACACCTTGAACTTGCTTTTAACTTATAAGCCAGTACAGTACACTCATTCCGAAGTGAAAGACTGGAGGTGGAAATCATAAAAGCTCCTTTCTGTTTGTGTAACAACAGCTGTTTAAATGGATGCATTGCAAGATCAGAAATTGATGCCATTTTTCTTTTCCTTCACTATCCACCGTATATAATCATTTTAGATGCTTTTAAGAAATTAAGATAGGTAACAATTTTTTAAACCATTAAATTAGGTAGATTCCTTACAGGAATAATACTCTTGCAATGGTTTTCATACCACGACTTTATGCATATTTTCAGCATTATTTTGCATTATTTTTTGGTATATTTTTTAGTTCCTAGAATTGAAAACCAAACCTTGTTCAAAAGTTTACACTGTGTGCGTGCGTGTTGTGAGCATGATTACTAGAATAACGTACAACGCCTACGTCAAGTTATTCGTTTCTGAATAACAAAATACTAAAAGCTGGTATATGAAAAAACAGTCTGAGGCTCAACGGGTTAAAGGGGGTGGAAATGGTTTGCGCAGGGGGTGGAAATTTGCGTTTTCCCTAACTCCCTTATGATGGAAGATAGAAAGATAATTCATATTAGGCGAATTGTCACCTAATCATAACGAACAGTTTTTTTTTTTTTTTTTTTTTTTTTTTTTCGAAAACTGCAGTTGCTTAGAAGTTATGGACTGAAAAGCGATTCTAAATCCCTAACTTCGACTGTTTTTAAATGCTTTTACCAAGTTCGAAATGTTTCATGTTTGTATGTATGCATGGTTGTTATTTTGTGATCGATTTTTCACTCACTTCTTAATGAACTAGAGTTCTAAAATTTTGTATATTTATTGGGTCTTGATGACAATGCAATATTTTAATAAATTTAGAGCTCTTATCATTTTTCAAAAAATTCACAAAAGTGCATTTGAGAACTGAAACACCTTACACAGTAATTTAAATGTTTCAATAAAAATAAGTATATCCTATTATAGATCTTTTTAAAGAGATTATTGCTGGAATTAGCTAAAAAACAATGGATTTAAGTTCAAAATAGTTTTTTATAAAGTCAGAATTTTGTGATGGATTTTTCACTCATTGCCTAATGTATTATATAACTGAAATTTTGAATATTCATTGGGTCTTGATGAGAATGCAATATTTCAATTTCAGATCTCTTTTCAATAAAATGATTGTTGGATTAGTTCATGAAAAATTGATTCCAAGATTCCAAAATATTTATGATGCTGAATTATGGCAAAAACTAAAAACTAGAAAATAATAAATATTAAAAAAAACGTATAAAAAAAAAAAATATCAAAAATCTGGAGGTCATTTTTAACATACATTTGTGACATCTTGTTGAAAAGTTATCGTCAGTTGCGTTTTCTTCCATCCTCGTACTTCCAACCTTTACAGAAATTATAGGAGGCAGTGACGGAAGGGGGGGGGGGCTTTCTTTTCCTTACATCTCCGGAAAAACGGAAGATACCTTCGCCTTCACGCTAGCCGACGGTTGTTTTTTTTTTTAATGTAGAACACACGTTTAGATTATTTTATCCCGATATTGAAATACTTCGGCAAATAGTTAACATTAAAATGAAACTTAAAATCGAGATTTTCTTTTTTTTCAAAGCAAGAGTGGGAGGAGAGTTCCCGAAATCATTCAAATTTCAGACATCAATCACGAGGGGGGAGGGGGAAGCAAAAACAATTTCCTTGTACGCTAAACGTTGAATTGATTGAAACGAATTTTGCAAATGCCTTCATGGTTTTTTTTTTTCTTTTCATTTTCTAAAAAATATTCAATTCTCCAGCCACAATGCAAGAGAAACCAAGCGCTCCAGGAAATACAAAGCTTGCACCATTTTGTTCCCATTTCCTCAGGATTAAAGATAAAGAAGTACATATGCATCAGTGAAATATACAACTTTCTTTCACAATTGCGGAATTAAACTGAAACGGATATAGTAACTCTGAAGTTCCTGTAAAGCGAATACATCGTCAGTGAATTGATATTTCCTGCATCATGGATTAATCACTTTCATTGACTGAAAAGATCGTATTAAATAATTTTCTTCCCCTCCAACTGAAAGAATATTTCTCCAAATTGGAATGAAAAATGTCAATGACGTAAGGCATTAAAAAAACATTCATGCGATTATGTTCGTTGAACTCTCCATTAAAGATTATGTTCAATGCTTTTTTTAAATTAGTGTCCAAGTATAAAATTGCATAACAGGTTATTATTAGGAATGGATTCAACAAGAATTAATTCATTCACACGACACACACTTGAACACGATTAGCACATCAACACAACATAACAATGACAGACTTCGATAGGGCAACGCATACAAGATCAGTGAAGTGAACACTGGCTCCACTCGGGCGGACTAGACCACAGGTAAAACCGCCACTTTTGACCCAGAAGACTATTTTCAGCGTGCGTTTTCATAGGAAGCTTGAATCACTCCAGCTCAAGATCACTAACCTCAACTTGTTTGCCTACGGCTCCACTGTACTGTGCAAATCGTCGCTATCTCTCTCCGTACTCTTTCACAGAACACCCAAAGTCAATATTCTACTGCATTTGGTATATCAAGAGTATTTTGCCAAATTTCCCGGATAATCAGAATTTTCCGGAATCCGAACAAAGGTCAGCCCCAATTAGCTCGGATTCCCGACGTTGAACTTTATCTATACTAATAAAAGGCAATGTTTGTGTGTGTGTTCCTGCGTGCTATGTCCAGACGAATCTATCGCAGTTACAACCTTGAAATTTGGCACACAGGTCTTAATGGTGACTCAATACACCTCGTAGCCGCAATTTAAAAATTTAATCTAGAAAATTTGTTATTTAATGTTTTGTGTTCTTTTAGTTGATTTTTTGCACTTATTTCTCAATAGAATGGTTTAGAATAATTGTACGAAAAAAATAGACACACAATCGAAAAGAACACACAATTTCCGTTCTAATGAAATTAGTTTTGAATTTTTAACGAAATTTACTGAATTTTGAGGAATTTTTAAAAAATAGTCAGTTTTGCAATCGAAATTTTATTTTTGTTTTTAAATTTGCTGCATCCGACGTTCTAATACCACTATTATTTTCAAATTTTTTCAGCTTACAACTGGAACGATTCTGTCGGATTTAAAACAAGGACGGTTAAAATCTTTTCCCGTTTTTTTTTTTTTTCAATTAATTTTTTCCTGGTCACTTGAAAGATATTTTTATCTACAGAGCTTTCTCCCGCGACACTTTTCCGGAACGTTGTAGGCAATTTTCATTGGCTGACGGTGCAGAGCACAGGTGACGTCATAACCTTCAACTGAACGACTTCGATTATTATTTTCGACAGTGTCTTAACGTGTTTATGTCTCGCATATTTTATTTGCTTTATAATAATCATTTTCACGTTGGAATTTAATATTGTTTCGGATTAACGTACTCTGTATTTTCTACAGTTGAAATGTCATTATCGCGAAGTAAAATAAGCGGGAAAATCTTTTTTTTTTTCTCTCTCTCTTTTGTTTTGTTTTCAGAACTTTTTCATGCCATTGTGGGCAGTTTTCTTTCTTTTTTTCATTTTGTTGAAGTCCTGATTCCACGGGCAACTCCTTGCGAATACTGATAGCCACAATGACTTTAATTTATATTAAGACTATGTACCACATCTTCTCCTAAACCAATGGACTGTTTTCAACCAAATTTTGCACACTTATTATTTAAAACAAGGAGAAGATTATTGTCAACTTTTCGAAGTCCGAAAGTTAATTAAACAGTCAGTTAATTAGAAATTAACCGAAACCGTTTTTCCGTATTAACTTCGGAGCAAATTATCCCCCAAAAAATATTTTTATACCAAAAGAAAAATACGCGGGAAAATCAAATTAATGTATATCTTTTGTTTTGTTTTCAGAACTTTTTCATGCCATCGTGGGCGGGTTTTTTTTTTTTTTATATATATAGTTGTGATTCCACGGGCAACGCCGTGCGCGTACTGCTAGTAATAAAAATAGAAAAGTAAAGATTGAGAAAATAAAAAAAATTAAATAGATATAAAAATGAAAAATAAATATAAATATTTATACACTGAAAAAAGTTCGAGCAAGCCATGGAATAGGCTATGGCCTCGGGCTTCCTCGACCCGCAAGTATATACAGAGCTCACAACTTCATAACCAGCGGGAGTGGTCTCCCCTAAACTTTCTCGTATACTCCTAACACATGTAGAGAAAACTAGAATAATAAAAGACGTCAAATAAACTTCCGTCGCAAGTAAACCAAAGTTGGAACCACGCGTGGTTTGAAGGATCAAAACAAACTCAAATCCTCTGCTCATTCTTTTGCGCAACAGGACCTGGCGAGACTCCCTAAATGTTTGCTTCCTTACAAAATCACTCCAGAATTGGTTTTTGGCAAACTGCCAAGTTTCGGAGCGTCCCTTCCTTGCACAAGCATTGCCACCAGTAGGCATGCGCAGGGAGTTGTTTCAAAACTGAACAAGTATGCGATTATACAGACCGACAGACAGTCAACCCTTTGACGGATTTGGCCCAAAATTTTATACTGACCTACACTCATGACGATAAAACTGTGTATAAAATTTTATCCATCTGGCTTTTCAAGTTTTTGAGTTATAGCGTTCGCATGACCTCGAACATACAGACAGACAGACTTCCCGTTGACGGATTTTGTCCACAATTTGATAGAAACCTACAAATTATGTTTAAAGACCACATACCAAATTTCATCCCCGTAGCTCTAATAGTTTTCGAGTTATCGTGTTCACAGACATACAGACACACAGACAGACATAATTCCAAAATTGTGTTTTTCGGAATCAGGGAGGTCTAAAACATGGAGATTCGTCAAAATCTCGAGTTCGATTTTTTTGACGATTACAATACTTTC
This sequence comes from Araneus ventricosus, assembly GCA_013235015.1. Lineage (NCBI taxonomy): Eukaryota > Metazoa > Arthropoda > Arachnida > Araneae > Araneidae > Araneus > Araneus ventricosus. The sequence goes on along the minus strand of BGPR01000607.1, from coordinate 13,939 downwards.
TCCTTGTATACTTACGAGAAAGTAAAAACGTAGGCGAGTCTCACACAGACAAGGGCAATCTTCACGAAAAAAGATCAATTAACAGCAGTGGCGCTGTAATTCAATCAGACAAAGCAAGTCGGGACGTTGTTTCCAATCGTGTAAATTCGATTGCAAAGACGAGAAGCAAGAGAGGATGAAAGCCGCTTGCTTTCTTTTTGCACGGGAAGAAAACAAAACAGGCAACTAACTACCAAGACAGGTTCCCTACTTATTTGAAAGTCGACAAGGGTCTTTTCTGATCTCTTTGGCTTTGTGGTTTGTTTAGGATTTTATGGCACTAGAGCCTATCTAGGCGGCGTCAAACTAGTGTGTGTTTTTTTTCCCCAAGATAAATTCTGGAAGAAATTCCTGGACGTTCAATGGAGTAGTCAAACGAAATGAGTCGGGTAATCACTGGCAAACAGATAGTGAAGTCAGAGAAGCCATGGTAAAAATTAGAGTTTAAACAAGGAGAATAAAAAAAAAATCCAATAGATTTTAAAAAGGTGAACAAGTGGTTGTCTATAAACAGCATCCTGACCTCTTTGAACGAAAGGGGGGGTTCGTAATCAATAAAGAAATTGACTAAAAGCATCGGATATAAGTTTCGAATTTAAGACAAGTTTTTAAATATTGATTGAAGGAGCCTTTTTTACTTTCTCGTATACGAAGTACACAAAGAGAAAGTATTGTAATCGTCAAAAAATTCGAACTCGAGATTTCGACGAATCTCCACGTTTTAGACCTCCATGAGTCCGAAAAACACAATTTTGGAATTATGTCTGTCTGTGTGTCTGTATGTCTGTGAACACGATAACTCGAAAACCATTAGAGATACAGGGATGAAATTTGGTATGTGATCTTTACACATAATTTAGTAGGTTATCAAATTTTGGACAAAATCCGTTTAAAATACAACGGAGTATTTAATAACTGTTTTAACATGGAGTCATCAATCATAACGCCTTAAACTGAAAACAAATCATTCGTTAAGGATATTTTGGAAAAAGTATTCAACTATAACAATGATTGTTAAATATTCTCATAATGATACAAAAGGGCAATAATTCTTTATTTTACATGAACAATTCCCTCAAAAACTGATTAGAAAATCGGAGGACAGTTTGAGTAGTTTAAACAGTGGAAAATCGGGAATTCAATTATTCCAAATCGAAGGCAAATTTTGAAAAGCAAGCATCAGGCTAACTTTAAAAATTCCAAAATATTACCCTGAATAAATACCATGTCTTCCTTCAGTATCACGAGAGAGTGATGTAAAGAGTAAATCAGGTAAAACTTTCGAGATACCGAGTAAAGCCTTCTACGCTTAAAATTCAATATTTTTGCTACTATTTTCCTATGTCTGGTAAAAGTACTTTATTTTTTATGGAAAAAGTGACAATTCATGCATTGTAATAAGGTTAAAGCAATGAAGCATATTAATAGCAGCAATCACATACATTACGGATTTCTTCCCCCCCCCCCCTCCCCTCTCTCGCGTATTTTACAATCCTACATGAAAAAACACAAACGCCTCGCGTTATTTCCGATTACACGAGTTCAGAACCGAGAGTGATTTATTCGGAACAGGAAACTAGGATGCGCAGTCGGAAGCGTAACATAAATTATTCAATCGCCGATAAACAATTCGCACATCTAAAGAAGTGCCCGATTACTTTTTTTTCTGTTGTTCAGCAGGCATAAATAGCCATTAATCGATCGCGCACCCAAATATCAATCTAGGAAAAGAAAACAGCAGATGCGAATTTTTAAAAAAGAGAGAAAAGAAAAACACACACACACACACACACAAAAAGTTGATAAAAGAAATTTAATATATATATCATAATAAAATGGCCATTAAATGATAAAGAACATCCTTTATTTATTTGAACATTTTTATTTATCACACAGGCCATTAAACTATGCGCATGGCCGTGACCAAAGTAGCTACCCTAAAAGACCCAGTAGCTACACAAATTGATTGGGATTCGGGTTATTAATGTACAAATCTGTAGGCTCTTTTCAATATGATAATGTTTTTAGGATGGCAAACTATCAGTAAATTGCGGGATGTAAAATCGTACAAAACGCTCCACAGGCAGACCGTTGGACCCACAGCTACCAAATTTAGCAGGTAGTTTTTCTAGGATAGTAGGTGTTCACTAAGAAAGGGTTTTTCCAAAATTTTAATTAGATTTTTTATTAAAAATTATAATCGAAGTTTTAATGTTTTTCTTCAATAATTTCGGAATATATTGTCGCACAAAAAGCATTTTTAAACCACTTTAAAATTCAAATTATTAGTATTTTAAATTATACCAATTTTATTTCAAAATTTATTATGCAACGTTTAAAGCAATAGATTTTTACTATTAATTAGTTTTTGAAATGCCCAGTAGTTTATTAAACAGCGGAGTCTGTTTTGCACAGCGTAAAAAATTCGAAAAGTTGTAAACTTACGTTACAAAAATATTTAAATTTCAAGTCTTGCTTGCGTACTTTTATTTCAAAATTAATAGAAGTATCTCGCATTTTGTATTATTTTGGAATAATTTTATGAATTTTTAAACCAGATTTAGAAATGACGGCGAAATAGTATTATAAAAACGCAAACAATAAAATAGTGCTTTATAATACAACATTTTTCACGCTACGATTATTCAGATGGGCTAAATTACTTAAAGATTCGAATTTCCTTTGTTTTATTTTTTACGCACAGCACGATTAATCGATGTTTAATTTTAATATGAACACCTTTAAACGAACAAATAAAACAAAATTTCTCATCACCATAATATTGAGGTGAGGACTTTTTAAAACTATATCAATTCAGCCATTTGATTCAGGAAAACCGAATTGCACCGAAATCGAAACATGGTAGCAGATATCATCAATTACTAATGGTCTTCAAGAATTTTCATTCATCGAATATTTAAATCTATTCAAAGACTCTTCATTTCATTCAGATCAATAACACTCTCAAGTTTGTGTCGGATTTGGAAATTTTGCGAACGTACTTATAAATAGTTTAAAGGCCTGCCCAGGCGATTCACTTGAAACGTTGAACATACGCTATTTTCTTAAGAATGCAATAGAAATATTTCATAATGTTAAAATATGACCATCCCTCTCCAACTAACTGATGATAACTGATGAAAAGAAAACAATACAAAACTGACGTTACAAATAGGTGGATCAACTCATCCAAATTACCTAAAGATTACCTAATTACCTACACATTAAGAAAATAAAAATCTGAATTTGAAGTCTTCTGAAAGCTTGAGAATATTAAAGAAAAATATAAATTATTCTTTGAAAGTTTAATTTAAAATGCGCCAGAAGAAAACAGTTCCTTCAGTATCACGTAGATTTACATTCGACTAACAATTTTACTGTTATTACGAATGATCATATCATTAACAACAATTTTAGGGGTATCTTTCTCAGACTTGTTATATTTGGTAGAAGCAGTCAAAAATTGATTCGGAATTTTAAAAGTCATCCAACGAAATGCACACATTCTTAATTTTAGATATGAATCAATGGAAATGCTTTTGATTCCAAAGAAAATATGTATTCTTCTAATGCACTTTCCAATAATACCTTTTTCTATATCCTCCCCCCACCCTCTTCCCACAGAATACAAATTCGCGACAAATTGTATGAACAAAACCCAATAAAATATGCGCACAGTTACAGTTTAGAATTTAATACCTTTCCAACGATAGGTTCCAAAATATCTCTGCTGCTTTGCAAGAACTAATTTCGACTATCTTATCACCAAAGGTGTTAATATAGTTCAGCAATGGAGTCCGAGACCACCACTTTTGGACGATTTTACACTGGAAAGGGGCGTCAGGCAATGAGTCATATGAGCGCATTTCCGGAGTTATTTGTTAGATTACGCTCAGTAAAATGTGAACATCACCCTTCCATTCTTCACTTTCCCCGTATTTTGATGAAAATAACGCCGCCCGACGCATGCGCAAAAGCGCGAAGGGTTTCCGAATCCGTTGCTACACAATAGATAATTTTACTACGACGCATAATAAAGAAACAATTATTTCATTTTTAGCACCCAAAATGAGGAAATCCAGTTCTAGGCAANNNATTTCATTTTTAGCACCCAAAATGAGGAAATCCAGTTCTAGGCAATCTGACAACGCGCCAGTACATTCAAGTCAGTTTTCTGTCAACATACATACATAGCAGCGTTGAAGTTTTAATCCGAAATCATCTGTGCGTTTCGCAGTTCAATCAGATGATCCAAGAAATTACGAGATCCTACGGCATTACTGAAATATGATAAGATTCATCAATAGAGAGTGAATCATCGGCTTGCAGAACGAATCAACAGCCACCGAATTAAGATAAGAAAGGAATGTGGTGAAGTCACGAAGGGACTACAAGGCAATGACTTAGAAAGTTATTTCAGTTGAGAAGATAATGGAAATCTAGATTGGCGATTTGAAACCAAGATTGTCCCGTTCATGTCTGGGAAGCCAGAGTTGTTAATATGTGCTATCAAGCAAACTTCTGCTTGTAGAATTTTTAGATCGATTGAGCATGGAACATTTATGCATTCAAACTTTTCAAAATCCACTGATAACTGCAGACACACCGAAATATCGTTCAATCATAAGCGAATCCAGGGGAGCATGGCCGCAGCCCAGAGCTAAGTCAGAATTCTTGATTTTATTTAAAATCACTACAACTTTTTTTTTTCCTTAATTTCCATTTTTAAAAAAACGTGACATTATTGCTTTCTGGCTTGACAGGTTCGAAAATTTTCCTACTTTTCTAGTCATTTCACTTGTGCTTGTAGCGTTGACGCGGTCGAAAACATTTTTTGGCTAGTTATTTCATTGTATTTTGTACTAAATTATCGAAAGTATTGTATTGTTCTTTATGATTCTTATTGTCAGTGAGGAAAGTCTGCAAAGTTTAAGAGTTTTGATTCGCATAAGCCATGAGGTTTGACATTCTTCAGGGCGATACAAAATTTTTATGGCCTTCGGCGGGGGGCGCGGCCGAAAAAAAGAACCCAAATTCTGGATTCGCCACTGCGTTCAATACATTCCATTCAAAAAAGCCGCGTTCCATAAATGATGCTAAAATATGGTCGGGTCACATTAGTATGCAAAATGCTAAAAAAAAATTTCGAAGAAAAAAAGTTTATCTTAAGTACAGTTAAAGACCGTTTATGCTTTTTCATGGAGCTGATAGAAAACGACGTATAAATGAAAAGACGTATTATCGAAATTTTAATAAACAACTTCGATTATCGCAAATTTAATGCTCCTAATGAAAATGCATTTAAAAGTAATAATTTAAAGTTTTTTTAAGATAGTACCTGTATATTACTACATATTATTTTAAACAATAATTCAATTTTAAAATTAAACTTTTATCATAAAACTGAGAAATGATAACTTTATTGCATATTTTGGGTACTAATTATACATTTCTTTATATGATTTATGCGCATGCAGGTAGATCTTTATTATATAAATATAGTCTTAGTTTAGTATAGTCTTTATTTGGAAATGGCAGGGAGGAAAAAGATGCTAATCCTCCCCCCTCTGCTTTCTACGAAAAGTTTCCTCCCTTAATAGGAACGGAAAAATAATGACGGAGATAGAGAATTTGCGAATTTCAGGAAAGGGAGAAAACCACGTAGAACAAAAGCTTTGTGCGTATAAACGAAGAACTTTATCATAACAATGGTTATAAATGAAGCAGAACTAGGATGAAACGATGTACGAGTGAGAAAGGTATAAACGGCTCTTTACTGAACTTGCAGAAGATATAATGCCCAAAAAATATCTTTAATGCTATTTTAAAGGGTTTCCCAATCTCAAAGCATTAATTTGCCCTCTTTCGCGATTACTAACTGTGATGTCCCGATTCGGAAGGCGGAAAATGCCAACTCACCAACGCGATTTTCAGTTACAAAAACTCACGTGATGGCGATTTCCAAGTAGAGGAAGGGGGAATGACAGGCTCTAATTTGCATGACTTTTCGTACTTGCGACCAGTTTTCGGAGAAGTTTCCTGCAGAGGAAGCTAAATTTACATAAATATTAAATTAAAAATTAATTTTAAAAAACTTAAACGCTTTCGTTGGCTTATCTTAAAATTATTATTACAGTATTAAACTATTTTATCGGATTCCTTTTCAAATTTAGTTCTAAAGTTATAATTCCATACCCATATTAAAGTTAAAATTGCCGATTTTCGCTCACAAAAAAGAATTATCAGGGAAACCAAAAACGAGCTGTTGTGTGTTTATAGTCCGCTCACTTGAATTCCACGTCTTGGATGCAAGTCCGTTTATCGAACGCACAGGGCCGTCTTATCCCATGGGCTGTAGTCCACGGGCACCACTGACCAAAGGATGCCTACAAATTTACTATACTGATTTTATTTTAATTTTGAACCAAAAAATTTATTATAATTCTAAATATGAAAAGGCTCCAATTAGCCAAATTATACGGCGTTAATCAGAGAACAAGTGACTTTGTTTTCCCTTTTTTATTTTATTAGGTAGATATCTTCTTTAGGCCATAGGCGCTCAAATCCTAGTTACGGTTCCGATGGGGAGCCAGATAACTCTAGCATGGGGCACTCAATTTGGTACAGACGGCCCAAGAAGTCATAAAAAGGAAATTACTTGAATTGCCAATGTTACAATCGGATTCTTTCTCTCGCCTTCAGTAAACAAGACAAGAAACTAAATATAGAAGAAGTAGTCTACAAAACTTAACGAAATTAAAAAACGCGAAAATAGTGAGACGTTAAATAGCCTTTTTCTCCCCAAGTCTGCATTAGGGCCCCTCTTTCTTGTTCCTTCTATAGATCAGATGAGCCACATGTCTTCGGGGTTTCGTTCAAGGTCATGTCGCAACGCCCCAGGAAGAATTCGCAATCATGACCACACTCCCGGAGGTAATCGACGCTATCTCTCACGCAAAGGAATGCGAAGACCTCTCTCAAGCTTATATGGTAGAACATATTACGGCCTTTTCTGCACAAGCGAAGGAAACTTTTGATAAGCACTATTTTCGAGGCAGTAGGAATAGTTACTACAGAATCATTTATCAGTCTTATGTATTTAAAATAATAAGCAAACGTTCATGACTTTCACTCCTCAGAAATATCGTATATATTGAAGCTTCTTAAATTTCAACATTGACGACCCCCTTTCTCGGGTGGAAAAAATTTTCGCGACTCACAATTTAGCAAATTACAGCTAACTATAAAATTCTATTTCGCGTAATCGATACGAGAAATATGTTCGCTACAATAAAGACACACAAATAACGATTTTACTGTCTATCAAAATAAACTCCTTGAAAATGCAGTCAACAGTTAATTACAAACATAATTTATAATGCTCTCGGAAACATGAAATTTTAGATTATGTAACAATAAAGCGAATTCAAGGCTTCAATAAAATTCTTTTATAAAGGAAAGTGTTAACTCCTAAAAGGAATTTGAAAAATTTTAGAGACATAAACAAAATTAAAATTGATGAAAATAGTAATCCAGAACATTTTAAGAAATTTTATCAACCGACTTCCTTTTTTTAAATTTTTTTAAGATATCTATTTAAAGATTTTAATGAAGGGATTATCTTAATATTTATCTTAACATCGATTTTATCAAGATTTCTTAATCAAATTGTTGATTTGCTCAAGACATAATAAGTAATATTTTTTGTTCAGCGAATTTAATTCCGGCTAAATTCCTATAACAGTTCGAAATTCACAGCGTCACATCAAATTATTTGCTGAATAATTAATTACAACCAACATAAAAATGTTTTTCCCCCAAATTGCATTCTATTCATAAATTAAATAGATCAACTTTCTTAATTTAATTACACAGTCCAAAAGATGAATTTCTTTTAATAATAAATGGGGGTTCCACTATTTAATTAAGTCAAAAACAATGCAAGGGCATGATAACAGTAAAATCTCTCTTTTATTGAGAATTAAAGGTTTCCGAAAATTTACCAAAAACCTAACAAAATCAGTAGTTTAGAATGCATCAATTACTTCAAGATAAATTAATTGATGAAAAGCGTTTCAAAATGTTCGTAAAAACAGTTTCATATATTTTAAAAATATATATTCCATTGAAATATATAAGCATTTTAAAAGCTTAAACGAGTGTTCCAGGCGGCAAAAGTTGCAGCTACGCCACTGGATTTAACTTGACATAGAAATACAATTCTCAGTACTTTATTAGATAGTTTTTACTTATTTAAACTTCTTGCAAATTAATAAATTCGTAAAATACAATGCAATTCTAAACTAATTAAAAATTATTAAAATTCATTAGATGACTCAAGATTCTACCGCGAAAATTACTTGACGCAAAAAATATTTTAATAATGCTTAGATAATCTCTGTAAAATAAGTATGACACCTGCTGGCACTTAAATGATATTCAGCTAATATTACTACCGATGCATAAATTTGGAATAATTTTTAAAAAATTAACTTACAAATTAGTTACATCAGAAACTGAAAAAAAAATGTAAATTCGTCAAATAAACATTCGGTGGATGTGAAAATCATAGAATTATGTTCATAGTTTTATCTACTGTATGAAAATGAATGCAAATTTTACAAGCTTTCTTAAGCAATTCAAATGAAATTTAGGGAAACATTCAAATAACCTTTAAACACTTTTTTAAATAAGATGCAATAGAGAAAACGTCAATCCTTACCTTGATTTTAGATAAACTGAAGGAGAAACAGGTTTGTCAATTATCAGTTTTCTGCATCTCATTTGTAATGGTTTAATGCATTTGATGATTAGCGCGGTGTAATCCAAGGCTTAAAGTTGAAAATCCGTCTGAACAGCTTTCAAAAAACCCGCACATTTCGACAATACTCCAAAACCTTGCATCAAATCGCGAAATTATTCTTCAAAACCAGTACCCGAGTCGAACAAACGGGGACCGATCACAAAGTGCACTTACAACCCACCCGGCTTTTCATTGGAGAAAGGCATAACTGGATCTGGAACTTTTATTCCACATATAATGAAATAATTGAAGTCAGATACATCTGAAATTTCTGTATCACATTTGAAATTAAAACTCGAGATATTTATGATCATAAACTGATTACACACGATTTATTAATTTATGAATGATACAATGATTCACAAGTTACGATTTTAAATGAAAATATTAATAGTAAAAACAATGAATGACAGAAAGCAACTGAATGCGAATCTATTGCACCTTCGCGCGAGCTTTCTCAGAATTTTTTGATTCATAATAAATATTTTTTGCATTATTACGCTTATTAACAAATATTTGGTCCAAGTAATGCTGTTTGACATCACATGAAGAAAAATTCCAATAAAATAAACAATCTGACAATATTTTTTCAATGAAAACGATGGTACTTTTTAATTAAAATCTGCATAGTCAATACAAATCAGCGTTATACAAATCTGGAAAACGGCACCCCCCCCCCCCCCTTCTGCGAAGTGGCAAGTCATTTCAAATATGATGTGCAAGAAATAGCTAGCTTCGAAATTTATTTCTCGAAGAATTGAATACATTTTAGTAAGCTGCAGAAAAAAATGTCAGAACACACTATAAACGACGATTTGAATATAATTCAAAAAATTCTTAGATCTTAGTACTAACGAATAATTCAGGTCCACATAATCAGACACATTAAAAAAAAAAAGGCCAATCAGAATGCGAACACAAAAAATATAACGTAGTATCTACGTGAGAAAGCAGTACAAATAAGGAATTCCTTGCTTACCTCGTGGTACGTTCATTGAATGTCATGTCCAACGCGTCAAGAACTTTTTCAAATTCTTTTTCCTTTGGGCTCTTTCTTCTTTGTCAAACTTTCTAAAAAAGCCTTCAAAGAATACTTTAAAACCCGTTTTCGACAGCAAAACCACACTTAGTATTGCACGTTCATATTATGAAACTATTTTGTAAAGGTAAACAGGGGCACTATATAACATACCACACACTCACAACGTCAACTCGAATGAAGTAAGCCGGCATCGTAAAACTTGCCTTGCCGCCTTTCATACTTCGTAACCCTGCTTAACTTTGGGGTTACCGAAATTTTTCGTCAAGATTTCGCGCCAAGGGAATATTTTGACAGTTCGTTGTTTTGGCGATTTCTTGGCGTGAAGTTTGGCAAGTCCTTCGCGTCGTGTTTTGAAACATACGTCACTCGAAAGGAATGAAATAGGAATTTTTCCTAACGTTATGGGGTTTTTTTTAATTATTTCCTTTCTGTTACTGCGATAAATACCGAAGTTTTTTCCCGTCTGGCATGAGAGGTAAATAATCCGCGTTAAAATTAATTTATTTTAAAAGCATCTAACGGAATTTCTATACTGCAGTGGCATCAGCTCTGGAGGCGGGGGGACGATTGCCCCGCTAAACAATTTTTGCGGAAAAAATTAAATTTTTATTTCATTTTAGCTACCTAACAAGGAATTTAAAAACAAAACAATAGTGTCCGGGAAAGCTAGCAAATTTGTAATTAATTTTTTTAATTTTGTTGTCTACCTTCTATACTCATGGGTACTTTTAGATGTCCATAAATTTTTTGCTCCCCCCCTCCAATTTTGCCACCCAATCGCCGCCACTGCCATACAAGGCCAGTGCAAGGATACCAAAATCTGGCCCTCCTATGGTAAATAAAATGCATGAACCCCTTATCAATACATACTTACATATTCACATGCATAACCAAATATATATATTAAAAAAATATTCGGTTGAGTAATAAATTATGATAGTTATTTAAATTAAAAAATGCGCTCAGAAGTAAAACGCATCTATTTTGTTCTAAAAGGTAGTTTTTGGCGAATATATTATAGCGAAAATTAGATAAATTTGAAAAAGTTCAAGTATTGTTACTCAACCCAATAATCAACAAAACAGTATATAAAGTGCACCAAAAAAAGAAAAATGATAATGATTTTCATTAATTCGAATTTTAAACATAAAAAATTCATTAAAATAATAACACAAGTGATGGAAACTGGTATGGAATGCCAAAAACAAAAAGGCTAAGATTCGTCGAACTTGATTTTTTTTTTTCCTCCTTGTAGCAATTTTAGAGCTGTAATGTATCAAATACTGATAAATCTGTCTGGGGAGGGGGATTAGAAGGAGTGATATATGTAAAAATATATCATTTTTACTAAAATGCCATTATGCATTGGGGGGGGGGGGCATTGTTTTGTAAATCTAAGTTTTCAATCAGGAAACATTTCAAATAAAAAGTATAAATTTAATAAAAGCAATTTTTAAAAACACACTTTTATTCCCGTGCTAAAAAGTGGAATTTTATTTATTTTCTACTTTTTTATTTTATATTTCATTATTATAATTATTATAAACTCTTAAAATCTTTTTTTTTTCAAATTTAATAGCAGGTGATGCCACTCGTATGGGAAATTTTAATTAAATTAATTGAATAACTGGTAATTAAGTTCTGAAAATGAATTAAAATAGAGTACACTCTTCGAGAATGCATATATGAACAAAATTTCAAAACTCTAGTACATCAGGAAGAGAGTGAAAAGGCGATTCCATCTTAGCATGCATGAAATATGTCAAGTTTAAGGTGTATAATAAATAAGTACACACGCAGTATTACCAGCTCTTACTTGATTACTTAATCCAATAAGTACACACGCAGTATTACCAGCTCTTACTTGATTACTTAATCCGGTAACTTGAACCAAAAAATAAGTGTTTCTTCGGAAAAATTTTAACCCAGGGTGTTCTTTCACATAAAGCTTCTTTATGACATTCTGATGATATCTCAAAAGTCCCCGACACTGCTGTACGTTTCCCATATTTTTAGGGGGCGATGGGAAGAAAACTGTATCGTCGCAATCTGGTCATTTTCTTCAGAATAATTCAAAACCGAGTTATTTTTTATGTAAAGAACTTTTTACCACATTCTAAATGACATCCGAAAAGTCCTCGACATTCTGCTGTAGCTTCTCATGTTTCTTTTGGGGGGAAGGAAGTGGGAAGGGGAGAAAATTGTTTAGCAATTTGGGCAAGTGAGGTATCGTTTTATATGAATTGTTAATGTTGAATTGAATGAAACAGGAACTACATTGATATGATAGTATTTTGCAAGTCACAAGGGTTATTTGTTGAAGAAAAACACACAAATATACACTTTTTTCGCATTGTATTAATTATAAGTTGTTAATAAAACTAATATATTTACAGATATAAAAAAAATGCATAAAGATATAGAAGTAAAGACTGATAAATAATTACATCAGGTCTATCTCGTTTGTCATAATGTTTCAATAACTGATGGTACGAACAGAATTCATTCATTGTGAATAATCAAAATTGTCGTTCCACATGATAAAGTAAATGATTCCCTACAAACTGTGCCAAGGCTGAGAGAGATACAAAGTGCCTCAGAGCTAACCAAAAATACACAAATACCGATTAAAATTTGCGATAATCTGAGTCTTCAAGGATTGAAAAAGATTATTGTGGAACAACATGATAGCAACCTAACAATTATCGCCAATCTGCGGAATTCAGATATCTTGTGGATTTAAGTTAAATATAAGGAAGTACTGCAAATTCCTGGATGGAGTGGATTCATGGAGTTGTTTACACAATACGAAGAGCACTACAAATCACGCGTCATGTACCTACCTTTCAAAAACAGTACTGTAAATGATTACAATACCACTTAAACGGCACTGTGATATGTTCTCGAAGATAGTCTCAAATATGGCCACGCTATTTGTGTTATATCATCATTTGATCAACCCCTTTACATCAAAGCAAAGGGAATCGTTGCTTGATCCGCTGAAAACAATAGGATTTCCATAATAGTGGTGAGACTAGAAGGTTTTCATATGTACATGTCCTTTCTTTGATCGATTGGCTTCATCATGGCCTGTAGTGCCCTGAAATAAGAGTACTATTGATGCTTCTCATTCTGTTGACAGGCCATGCTTCTTTCGAGCTGTCAGAGGCCATACACTTCTGCTAATAGCCATGTCTCAAATAATTTTCAGTGAAATGAATCTGTCTAGTGAGGAACAAAAATTCATGGACACTTACCCTAATAACTTGCATGAAGCGACGCCTTCATTTTCAACAGTGGAAAAGTTAAGTATCAAAATAAATGTTCCTAATTAAAAGAGAGATGTCCGAATTCGAAATTATGGGTCTAGTATTTGGACATGGTGTTAATCCTCAAAGAGTTTATTAGAACAGAGAGAATGGGAGAATGGACGGCATATTTGTTTGCAATAAAAAGGATGATTTCGTATTTCCATGCCACATGATATCTTTTTGTACGCAAAAAGTGATCAACTGTTTGTACAAGACATGGAAAATTTGGGAAACACAATGGATGCAGACACCTTTAAAAAACTTACTGCGGATTTCTTTACTGTTAAGTGATCAGAAATTTTTTTTAATGGAACCTCAAGTGATATGGTAATAGAAAAGTCGCTCATGAAATTTTCAAAGATGCAAGGAGGCGTTGTGCACGGAAGGAGAAGAAAAGTTTTTGTTTAAAAAACAACTTTTACATGAAGTTTTTTTCTTCTTTTCGCTACAGAAGGTGCGTCGGCGGCCTAGGGGTAAGGTCTCGGCTTCGGAGCCGTTGGGCTCTAGGCTCGAAACCCCATTCCATTGAATATCCGTCTTGTTTGTGGACCTGGTACGCGCTAAATCTGACGTAGGCTAAACATCCTGCCGCTGGTGTGGCACGGAAGCTTGGAGAGAGAAGCGCCAGCTCAGGTGTCGTCATCTGACAGCGGTTCAAAATTACGAGGTCCGTCCCAAAATAGCCCTCGAGTTGCTTCAAAACGGAACGTTAATATAACTAAACTAAACTTTTCACAGTATAAT
>BGPR01000606.1:304438-488897 GCA_013235015.1 Araneus ventricosus | reverse complement strand
CACGAAAAATATATCTAATATTACAACAAATTCTCCAAATTTTAAAAATAAAACAATGATACACGATATGTCCTAGAAACAGTCACATATTTTTTCACCACTTTTAGATACGCTTACTCATGTATATATATATATATATATATATATATATATGTAGTCATTAATAAATTCCTACACCAATACATTTTCTAATTTCATTCTCGTCCTTACAGAGATCTATTCTTCTTTACTTTGGCGAAATATATTAATATTTTATTATTATTATTATTATTATTATACTAATTGAAATATTAAACAATCATTATCACCTTTCTATTTATTCAATCAAATTTAATTACAGAAAAAGATTTAATTCCTGAAAAACGAAAGGACGCAATTTTACTCTCATCATCTCGATTACAATTTCTGCCAAGAATACATTTTCCGATAAGTAGGTACCTTTCAACCAGTTCCTTTTTATAAAATAAAAATTTACTTTCTTGCTGTAAAAAGATCCACGTATGCAAGAGAAATACAAATAAACGATGGTATGCTTTGATTGCTAATTTTAAAAAATTCTTGCTTTATCTGTAAATTAAACACGAGAAAAAGATCGAAGAAATTTTAGAATAGATATAAGTAATAGAATAGATAAAAGTATAGGAAAAAATAGAAATAATATCTCGAATAAAAAGTTTTTCGCAATGCTTTTCCGAGTTTTTACAGTTTATGTTATTCGCAAAGTTGGATGAATGTATTTTCTTTGAATATCGAATATTTTATTTCTTAGGGAAGAGAACATTTTTTCTTTTCCGTGTACCCCGAATACCAATTTTTTTAAAAATTAATGTTTAAATTAATAAGTAAATAACTTAGGGTCCGTTTAAATTACCTAGCCTGTTGGAATAACTCATAAACCGACTATTTTAGCGGAATAAATTTATTTAAATTTAGTTCAGGGTAAGATAAGAGAGGAAGATTTTTTTAATTAAAAGAAAACAAACTTATGAACACGCATCTAAGCAAGCCTGACTTGAGTTGTACACTAACAACTTATAACTATTATCAAAAACAATTAACAAACACAATTACTAGATTTAACAGTTTCATCAAAACAAACCTCCCTTTAACATTTCACATTATTTCTTTTCAACATTAGAAACGCATAAAATAAAAATTTTATTTCTTCAGGAAATTATTTAGAAATCTATGTTGTTGTAATAATTTATAATCGATTATTGTTTTTATTTAAAGCTTGCTGCGGGAAGAATACCACATGCGACACAGTGAGAGACATCTAGTTTATGGTTAATCTCCATGACAGTCCATACCATCGGACTGAAATTCTGAACTGTAAATAAATGGCATGTGGCAAATTGTCTGTTCAAGGAAACTGATGAAAAAGCCCCATTAACTCTATGAGCCCAATCCCGCCCGAAAACGCCCCATTCGACAGAAGCTTGGACTCGGGCGGTTTCGGATGCCTGAGTGCATTTTACGGGAGAAAAGTAGTTCCTTTCTTTGTTGACAATTAATCGCCCAAACTCGAGTGCCGTTCTTCTGGAAATTCTGTAAAGAAAGGGAGGATTCCATTCTTTTTTCGTGTACGAAAATTTACTTTAATTTTTGAGGTTTTGGAATTCTCAGTCTAGGCGGGTTCAGAGAAATAAACGTGAAGCATTCATTACCTGTCTCTAACATCAATCTTTCCTTTCCGGGCAATACGAACGGAAAAATTTAACAAATCCATATGAAGCAGGACTGTGTATATTTTATCTTCATAATGTTTTCAGGTTGGTGAACATTTTATAAATTGCGTTGCGCACATAATGGAACGTTCCACGGGGCAAACCGTTGGGCCTACAGCTGCCAAATTTGGCACGTAATTACTTCTTTGGCTTGTAATAATTATATACTGAATTTATATGTTTCAATAGAATGAATTCTTAACACCGAATGCAAATGGATCAGAAATAAGGAACTGAATGATCAAGCTTAGTATAGAAATATTTTGACGCATAGGGAAGAGAGGCTGAATTTGGACTGGCGCCTAGATTGGACTGTTATCATAACTTCACATCTAATAAATATTTGGGCCGTAAAATAGGTAAATTATGTTGTAACGATGTTAAATTCGATTTATGAAATCATTTTTAAGAGAATTCTCTACGTGGTTACAGTTAGAGAACAAATGTTTAGATTTAGGTATCAATAATTGATTATTTTAACAATAAACGAAATGTTTTTTCTAAATTAAGTCAAAAAATATATTATTATATCCACAGATAGGAAATCTCTTAAGCTGCAGTTTACTGTAATCATTTAAAGAAAATAGTTTAAGATTAAGGTCAAGGGAATTTTTAGTTATTGTTGTCCAAAGGTCGCCTAGACTGGACCACAAGCGGTTACCTAGATGGGTCCATTTAAATTAATGGGGCTTTTATTGTAAACAACAGGAACAGTTCAAAAAACAGTTTATCAATTCTAGTAATCCTCGTAAACTAGAATTGGAACAGTCAAAGCAAAAGCGATAAAATTTTGGATAAAAATGTATAAAAACATAGGATACGCGTCATTTATATCATTTGTGAGGGAAAAAAGGGAGAATAGGAATTGATACAGTGCATAAAATGTCGTACTCGGGTTCATGCATTGTGTGCTGATGTAAATTTAACAATCAAAAAAATAATTTTTCTTCAATTATGCTTAAAGAAATTGGTGGTTCAATCTAGACAACTAGGTGGTTTTCTTAATTGGACAGATGGCACATATTTTAAACTGCTTTTTCCTAATTTAAAGTGTACTTCATAAATAGTTAATATACTGTTTTGAAGATAAATAAACTAAAAAAATTCTGCTACTGGTTTTTCATTAAAATTACTTCGCCATCACTGTATATTAAAAAATGTCCAAATGGTCCAAATTCGACGACTCCCCCCATATGTTTTTAATGCGCATGAAGGTATTATGAAATTTTATAATATTTTAATATTTCTTTATATTTTTATTAAAAAATTAAGATTGTATCAATGTAATCAGTTGAATTTCCTTTTAGAATTTAAAAATGGTGCAATGAACTCGTTAAAGCAAATGTGCATAATTCTAAAAAATTATTCAGAAAATTAATTGTATTCTTATTGACAATGACTTGATTTGGAAAATATTTGACTGATTTTATCAAGTGACGCGATTTATTGCGATAAGATTTACTACCCCGAAAACCCAATCATTTTTCTGGAAGTCAGTCCAGAACAGGCGAGTCAATAGGATATTTTCCAACTGGAATCATTTCGTGAGATGATTGAATCCACTGATCGTTTATGGCATCTCGATTAACCACTGGCTCATTACTCCCAATTTCCCTCCCACATCATCCCATTATTAGCAGCGAAGAAGATTCTGTTAATGCGCGAAATGAGCCATCAAGAATCTTCGATTATTAGCATGGAGCTTATAGTTACAGAGATTTGATTCAGTCTTCTAACTCTCGATCGATGAAGGAGCTGGGTTACTTAGAGAATTAGCTAATTTCTCAATATCTACAGTACATTGCTGATTTTCAACTCGAAGGTTCTTAGGTCGGCACTAAAGAACAAAAAGGGTGGGAAGGCATGATGGGAAAAAAGTAGTTAATCAATCTTAAATAAGAACAAATAAAGTTCGTAAATGCAAAAAAATAAAATGTCAATCTTAGAAGTAGATAAATAAGTAAAACTTATTTTCATTTGCATTGTTCTGATTCTACGCAGGCTGTTCAATAAAGAATTATCATAATTAGTAAAAAATAATTACTGGTAATAATCCCCAAAATTTTGTTTGTCTTTCTCAAAGTACTCCCCCATTACATGCAATGCAGTTATCCAACCTTTTTTCCCAGAAGCATTCCAAAACCACTCTCCCCGGAGATGTTTCTTCAAATTCGGGAAAAGAAGAAAATCGCATGGTGCTAAATCAGGTGTATAAGTAGTATGGGGAACACATAACGTTGAATTTTGAAAAATACTGAACAACAATATTGTTAATATGGGACCTTGCGATAACCCAATGTGCTCAGTATTTCTGGTAGATCTCTTAGTGTAATTCGAAGTTCTTCCCTCACTATCACAGCAACGATGCTTATGTTTACATCCGTTAGAGCAGTCACTGGAATGCCGGATCCACCTTCCTTTGAAATCGAATATCTTTCCCTTAAATATTTTAAACCATCTTCTAGCTGTGCTATGGAATAACAGACTCCCCATAAGCTTCCTGTAGCATCGCATAGGCTTCAGATGATGATTTTTAAGGCGAAAACAAAATTTCAATGAAGAATATTATTCGTCGCGTGTCACATCCATTTTTTGATAAAGGCGAAAGTGAAACAACACGCACTTGGCCGGCTGCCAAGACCACCGCAGTGATGTCATAATGGTGAAACTTATGCCATCTATTTTTCACTTATTACTACACATACTACACTACACATACAATATTAATTTTATTTTTCTTGATTTTTCAATCACCTTTAAAAAAATTATGATCATTGTTTATTGAAAAGCCCTCGTACTAATTACCAGATTCGCTGAAACTTGTCTGGCTGAGAAAAACATTTAAGAATAAGGTGTACATGAAATTCATTCTTCGAAATTCCTCCCTGTGTTTAGATGAGACTTACATTAGGTTTTTAATTCAGCTAGTTCAAGAAATCCTTCTCCATAAAGAAATAAGGGGAGATAAAAGCATATTAAACACCTTTTCTTTCAAAACAGAAAAATGATTATTAGTTTGCACTCAATTCAAATTCCTAATTGCTGAAGTGTTGATTTCGGTACTGTCTCGAAGTTTCTGAAAAATTCTTACTCTACAGAGGACAACCTGGAAAAATACTTTTAAAAAAGGAAATATATATCTGACCTTCTCTTTACCTATTAAACTACACTGCTAGTAAGTTTTCGTTGCTTATAAAATCCTGTCTAATAGTTTTAGCCAGGCGATCCTTAAAAGAATGCTCGCTTAATGCGGATATGGAAAGTTGAGCCCCAATTGCAAGTTTCATCAATGAAATTATTGTTATTGCAATTGCACAAATATCTTATAAAGTGCGAAACAAGCAATAATATTATCGCCTGAAAGTCAAAATTAAACCATTCACTTAAGTAAATCGAGATGCAATCGTGGGCTGGTGAACAAAGCGCATTAACTGTGAAGGCATCTTCCAAAAGCAAAGATACTTTTATGACCGTAGAGAATGCGTGTTTGTACTAATTTTCCTTGCAATAATCCAACGGTACCATTCGTTAGGCACCTTGAAAATCCCATAAAGGAAGCTTAAGATGTACGAGCTTTCAAAATTCATTTATTCAACCTGCATCAACTAAAGAAGAACGACTTGTCATAGAAAGGCTACAAAAATTTGTTACCGACTTCCATACACTATATCCATCAGCTATTGCTATGAGTCCAGTAAAAAGGGATTAGTAGGCTTTTATATTTACGCAGGGGCGTCAAACTCATGATGGCCAGCAGACGCATGAATTTGGAGTATTTCATTGTAGCAAATACCATTACATGCTCAATGCTCATGTGAAACAGACAAAATACGCTGTTCCAGTTTCATTTGGGAATCCGTTAAACATAGTACATTTGACATTTCTATTATAACGACACAAAGCAGAGTAGGGCAACGCGCACTTAGGCGATGGCGTTTATCATATGACTGTGGAGTCGCGTAAATTGTCCCGTTCCTTCTTCTGCAAACAAAATATGGTTACGCATATTTTGTAACGCAAATGATAATGTGAGAAAGAGAGATAGACACAAAAATAATGCATCCATCTCTTCTCCACACTATATCATCAGTTGCATCTCTTCTGTTCCCAGCAGAAATGCTACAAGAGTGTAGGAATATTTTTTCATAAGTTCCAAACGTCTCCGATATCCTAGATCTCTAAATCTAAATGACTGCATGCAATTTAGGACAAATAATACAGAAAATCAAACAAGTTCCAGACTTGCAAGATGCAATAACTTAAAAGACTCCGAATATGTGTGGTGGCAAATAGAGGATAATTATACTATGACATTTTCAAGCACTTATTGGTACAAGCAGATTCTAAGCATTAATCATGACCTGCAAATATTGCTCTTTCATTTTCCATTTGCTTCATTATTCTGTGAATAAATTTGTATTCTTCGTGACATTTTCAAACTCTCCCACTTCGCAGACAAATTCTTTACTAAAATTGTGAGAAAAGTTTATCTAACCCAAATAAGTGAGAATTGAATAGGATTCTCGTCCATAAAATAAGAGAATGGTTGACTGTTACTCTAGAAGAGCAATGCATTTCAACCGTATGGGGAAATCAAGGCGTTCCACTAGTAGACGTAATGAAATTCCTTTTAAACGGTGGAAAAGGGAACTAAGAAAGTTAAGACATGGGTAAGAAGGTAGAAAAGAAAACTGAAGATCTTCCACTATTTTGAAAACAGAAAATTATTTGTTTTAATAATAAAAGTATTCTTGATGATAACTCTATATGGATAGTGTGTTCGACGGTGATGATAAATCCAGTATGTTTAATGATATAGAGTTGTTTTTGTTTGGAGATCACAAGCAATAATCATTGTTGCAAAATAGACATTTTTCGCCTTCATTGAAACACTCTTCGTTCATTTTCCAGAAGCTTCCTTTGTTTATTTCAAACTGTCAACAATGATGTGGAAAACATGATTCTTTATTGCACAAATTTGTTTCCTGCACACTATTGCTTAATCCCTTGTCAATAAAAGAGAATTAACGATGTAAAATGAACATCAAAGGGAACATTTCATGGATTTTAGGAGCAATCAACAATCTTCGTCGAGAATCAATGTCGAGAATGAATTTTAATCCGAACTAATCCTTTGTTGTGTGCAAGAACTTACTGTCTCTGGGGAAATTAAAATATCGATTCTTTGTTGAGTTGCTTGTAAATAATGTTCATGGATTGTTAATGAGACAAAGGCCTGTCGTTTGCATCTTCGTCTATGTTTCGAATACCTTGTGTAGCATATTTTTAATGAGTGTACTGTTTGTTACCATGTACGCGTTTAGAGTTAGTAAATTTTGTTATCACATTTTTACATTCATCTATTATATTAAAATAAGATGATAAAAATGAAACTGGAATCAACTAATAATAAGTTCATGCTCAGTACCCCTGTCAGCATATCCCTCTGATAATTTCAAAAGTACTTGAGGAAGTAGAATTCTTGATCAAGGGGCGGACATCAAATCAATCATCGAATTGAAAATTGTCTTTGTAACGCAATAATATGTCAGCTCGTGCAATAGAATTTTTCCATAGATTTATCAAATTATGCATCTAAGGAAAAAGTTTCTGAAATTTTTATCTTATTTTGAAGATTTTTAATGAATTCATTAAAAAACCTGCATGTAAAAATCAGAACACAATTCCTAAGCCTTGCATCATTCTGATCATAGCAATCATTCTGAATTTTGATCAGATGAGTACACATGAGCGGAGGTTGCCGCAGTAATCCCCCAACAGATTCCTTTCCTGTTCACTTTTTCTTAATTGGTTCTAGACTGCAATGATAGGAGCGAAAAAGTACCAATACTTAGAAGGCAAATTGATAAGAAAAATAATTGCAAATTGCTAATGAAAATATGATAATATATAACATAAATAAATAAGATATTGACACGATACAAAATTGGCATTCTAATATTGGATTTTTTGACACTAGAAATGATCGAGAATATGCAAATAAAATTTATTGATGGAGCAAAATTTAAAACTGAAAAAGTTGAATAATTGATTTGCTTTCCGTAAAGGTTATATGGGGAATAATATGATGAATTTTGGTCCTTAAATAATAGCCATGCTTATAATAAATTCGTATAAAATACTTAAATGCCGTGAAAAACAGTCCCTTTTTAAAGAGCAAATTTTATTAACGACAACAGTTTAAGAACATCAGATCAGCAAATTACAGTGAAATTAAAAAACAAATATTCTTTAGCTACAGCAATACATTTTCGCAAGCTAAAGGCCAAGCAATACAGTTAGTTTATTTTAGTCATATTAACGTCCCATTTTGAAGCAACACAGGGGTTATTTTGGGACGCACCTCGTAATTTTGAACCAAGGTCAGATGACAAAGACGACACCTGAGCTGCCAATCCCCCTCCAAACTTCCAGACCATACCATCTGGAGGACGTTTGCCCCCCCTTGAGTATGATTTAACGTGCAAAAGGCCCACAAACATGGCTATTCTTCAGTAGAGTCGAGTTTCGAATCCGAGGCCAGCACCTTACCTCAGCCTCAGGAATACTTTTCAAAGAGTTTCATAGGAAGAAATTTTAAAACTTTCCAGCCTAAACATAATATTTTTTATTTGGAAGTTAGAACGTTAATTACTAAATTTCAGTAAAATATATTAACTATCAAGTAAATTTAATAAAAAGAGTTTTTTAAAACACATTTTATTAGTGCACTGAAAAAGCAGAATCTTTGTTTTAAAATTATTTCCTACTTTTCAGTCTTTAGTTTTTAATTCATCTTTATGAATATTTAGGAGTCTTGAATTTTTTTTCAATCCGAGGAATCCGAGATATCCAAAGCGGAAAGCATGAGTAGAAGAAACCATTTGCACGATGAAATGCGTTGGAGGGCTGTCGGCATGTTGCAAGCTGATGCAAGACGATCTGCTTTTGCCAGAGAGCTGAATGCGCATCGTAGTATCATCCATAAGCTGTGGAACCATTACCAAAGCCATCAAAACGCCAGTAGAAGACATGGGTCTGGACGCGGGAGAATCACCACAACGGCAGTTGATCGCTACCTGTTGCAATGTGCCAGACTCTGGAGGAAACTAACAGCGCGACAGCTGGCGTCGCAGCTCTCTGCTCCTGCAGGAAGGCCCATATCCCGCCAAACTGTGTAGCGCAGACTGAATGAATCAGGACTGTTCGCACGACGACCGGTTGTTTGTGTGCCTTTGTCCCCAGCGCACGTCAGAGCGCGGTTGCATCGGGCCCGTGAACATCGCAGTTGGACAACAGAGCAGTGGGGTCACGTACTCTTTACGTATGAGTCTCGATTTAACATCCAGAACGATTCCCGAAGGGCAGTGATATGGCTAGAGCCAGGGACACGCTATCGAGCACCAAACATCGTCAAAAGAGATCATTACAGAGGAGGCGGGTTACTTGTCTGGGCAGGGATAGCAACGAACGGCCGAACCGACCTCTACGTGTTCGATGGGGGTTCCGTCACAGCTGTCCGATGTCGCGACGAAATCCTACACCCTCTTGTGTGGCCTTTTATCGCTGCAATGGGTACCGACGCGCTATTTATGGACGATAACGCACGATTGGTGCGGAGTTATCTGGAGAGTGAAACTTTTCTACAGATGGCGTGGCCTGCTAGATCACCGGACCTGAATCCCATAGAGTATTTGTGGGACATGTTGGGAAGACGAATTGCAGGTCGCAGTGTGCCTCCAGGCACCCTCCACGAGCTCCAACAAGCCTTTACTACAGGAATGGGCATTACTGCCACAACAAACCATCAACGACACTATTGCCAGCATGCCTCGCCGTTGTCAAGCATGCATTTCAGCTAGAGGGTATCATACCCGTTATTACCGTGTGGTTCCCATTGCCCATTCTGCTTACCAATTTGGGCTGTCGCGCCGCGTCGGCCGTAATATATATGTTTTTGTTTGTCTTTGCTTTATTGTTTGATATGTGGTCTAGTAATGCCACACCTACCTCGTGCACAACTTTCACGCATATCCATTAAATAGTTTTTGTTTTATTCCTGCCTTTGTCGCTTATTTTTGAGCAGGAGTGTAGTTTATGGTACTAAGAGGGTATGGATTCGATAATCTTGAGTTTTCTTTGTAATACAAATCTCTGTAGCAAAATTCAGAGCTCGCAGTTTTCCAAGAAATTCTCATATTATCAGCTCGAAATAAAAAAAAATGTCAAATGAATCCATAGTTATGGTAGAATCTCACATTTACGTGGAAAAGTCTAGGAAATTATTAGCAACTTAGACTGTACTGATGCCGACTGTATTTGATGCTGAGTTAATGCTGTGTGATTTGCCATGTACGGTAAAGAATAGCCTTACCAGTGACAGCCCAGTCAGCCTAGAAACAAACAGTGCTGCAGAAGTTGTATAGACCTAAGTTGTAGGAAATTTTAGGCTGATTATTTTGGTATATAATGATGATATACTAAAAATTGGTAGTTTTTGAGTTATAAGCAAAAAACTGAGAAAAAATTGTTTCGTATTTTTCCGCTATAATTAAAATTCCTACAAAACTTTCTGGTGACAAACCTCAGATTCGTAATCAGCACCCCAAACACATAAAGGGCAAAAAATTACAACTCCTATAGAATTTGATTTAAAAACTAATTAACGATTAGACTACTGAGAGAAAGCGAAAAAAGGCCAAATGAGGAAGTCGCTCTCAGAGTTCTAATTTCAATGGGAGAAAGGGTTGCTTCTTTTCCTTCGGACTGAGAGCTCCGAGTGTGCGAGAATGAGAGAAATTTCGATTCTAGGAGTGGAAAAAACTCTCTGCAGCTCTGGTATGTTTCTCTCTTAATTTATTTTCCGTCTTCCTTCTACATTTTTATTACTTTTTGCCATTTTCGATTATCATTGAACTCTTCAAGTGGAAAAGTAAGCCAATTAGAATAAAAACGAAAATACGAGTTTTAAGTAATTTTAGGGGGACTGCAGCTCTGCAGCCTTAATGGACGACCCGCCTCTTAGCATGGCGAGGGGTAATAGAATATGGTATTGTATTAAATTTAAAAAAATGATAATTCAGAAACAACGAAATTGTGAATTATTTTTCGAAATTCCAAAAACCAAGAAGCGATAAAGAAACATAAATAATATATTTTTCTTTTACTTCTACCGATTTATTTTTTGAATGATAAATACACATTGGTCAGTCATAGTAGGTTGGCTATATTCTATGAATTGAAAAAGTTGGCGGTGAAATTTCTTCAAACGTTTATACTTTTAAAAATTTTATTTTCTTATGCGATACACTCATAAGAAAAAATTGCACAATCCATGATATTTAATTCAAATTTATGGCAAATGAAGGACGTATTTTTAATACAGATGGAGAGTCGAAAATCGAAAATGTCTCGGCTTGTTCGGGGCGTCGTCGGGTCACTTTAGTTTAACGGCATCGTAAAAAACATAGTTTATAGCTGTTACCTATCAACGCCAGATTGATTTTTCTAAACTGGTAAATCTTTTTTTTTATCCTGTCAGAAACTTTAAACTTCCGTGTTGTTTAGAATTTATTCAGTTAATTTCCGTTGTGAAGGTTAAGCTTCTTTAAATGTGCTTTATTTTAAATGTTGTCAAAGAAAAAACTGTCGGAAAGTTTTCTTCGAAAAGAACTTCATGAATATTTCAACAAGAAATGATTCAGAACTAGTTGGTATTTTGAGTATGTTTTCACATTAAGGTACTCTCAAAAAATCTATAATTATGTGCAAGGATTCTGCAATGCTAACATGAATTAATCGATATTTCACTTTAAGAGAATTTCCACTCTCATTTCAAGACTTCGAAAAGTAATAAAACGAAAATACATTTTAATACGACTGTTAAACGATTTTCAATAAATCATTAAAAGATAAGATAATGAGAGAGCATATTTCAAATCAAGATTTACCACAAGCATAAATTATGTCTTTTTTAACTGGAGTTATAGCAATATATTTAACAGCTTTCGTTGCTATATATTTCGAAATCTGTTTCCACTAAAATTAATTAGTTAGTTTAAATTATCAGAATGGAGTCAATTCATGCTCTCGTGATACACGTCAAATGAGCCGCGCAAATTTGATTTTGAATTTCTATGAGCCTTTTGCAATTGGAAAAGAGATGCCGTTAGATTGCATCTAAAGTTACTTATGTCATGCGATGCTCATGTCGCATGGATTTACACCATGAATTAGTTCTACTTCAATGAATTTAGTACTGTACAACTTCGATTAACTGTCACCGTACGGACCAAGGCTGTGACGCCTTCCTCGACCCCAGATGAACGCCAAAGGGACCGTCATCGGTGATGCCACACATCCAGGTGAGCGACTCCGATTTTTTGGTTTTAGAGGCGAAATATCGACAATTATTTCTTATCTTCATTAATGTGCAGGGTGCTCACAAAAAAACTTGCCCTGTATATGAACCTCAGCGGCCTATCCGCTCAACCAATCAAAATGAAATTTCAGAGATTGTTATTTAAACGTTTGCGCTCGAGATTGTGATGATTGAATACAACAGAGCTCTCACGATTCATGGTTACAGTGAAAAAATTTCGAAATTTTCAAAAGAAACACCTACTTTTTTTCATGGAAATGTGATCATCATAGAAAAAAAACTTAAAATAGAGTCGTAACTGTACTTTTAGGGCAAAAAACGGTGGCGCTAGGCAGAGACGAAAAAAAGCTCTTCTAGCTATTATATTTACTATTAGTTATTTTCACTTTTTTCTTCGTCTGTATATCGCCGCCATTTTTTAATTTGAAAATAAAGTTCCAACTCCATTTTAAGTCCCCGGGACTGGGCGGCGCTTTGAACTTTGCAACTTTGTAATGAACACGATCGACGTTTCTTGCAAATATCCTTTGGATAAACAGGTTCATATTACACAATTTTCGGTATTTATTAGACAATCTTTATCAGGTACAGCAATCAGATACCAAAAACGTCGACTCCTAAATGTCTAACATAGAATATGGAATAAGAAGGAAATATGACCTCCTTTCTATTGAAGACACTTCAACGGGACAAAGCTATCTAGAATTACTACGGAGCATCAATATGCTCCGTAGTAATGTAAACTATTTGAAACAAGCTATCTAAACCAAGATTTGTAAACTATTTGCTTTTGATGCAACTTCTATCTTCTTCGACTACAGATTGACGGCTCCTTCCACACAGTTCACCATCTTGGGAGAGAAATTAGATAACATTTTCAGATATAACGGTAACAGTTTCAGATATAACGGTAACAGTTTCAGATATAGCAGGTCACGTTTTTCCAGACTATGCTTCGGTGTAAAGAAACCATCATTGTAGTATCGCGGATAATTGTATAAATTTAAATTCATACTTTGGCTTTTGGTTCAGGCAGTCCATGACATAAAGCGTCATTTTCTACTAAACTACTTTCTTGTTGAACTTCTTTCCCATCTCCAGTAATTTTCTAGGCATTGATGGTAAATCCTCCTTCGTTGCAAGACGAGTTGCGAATCGTCTCTCTGAGTAGCACATGCCTATGTACATTTCGTATGTGTAGACGAACTTTTAAAATTATGGCTATGTTCTATAAAACCGTGCAAGGTCTAAATTACGGCGCCACTAGGCGGCATAGAGATTATTTTTAATTTCCAGAAATTCTTGAAAGGTATCACACAGTTTTATTTAAATACATCTTTTTGGTTGTGTCTAATACTTATTTGAGTCGGTTAAGTATTTTGATTTCTGAAAGATGGATGAGAAAGAATTTCTTGTAAGGACGAAACGTTAATTTCTGGAAGGAAAAATGGCTCAGAAAACTAAAGTTAAGCTTGATAAACATTAAGGTGGCTTTGCATCTTTAATTAGAAAAGTTTATAAGTGGTTTGGTAACTTTCGAAGTGGCCATTTGAGCAAATATAATGCTGAACACCAGAACGCGTTGTTGATGTTACTACTAAAGAAATCATTGAAAAATTTAATGATGTAGTGATTGATGGCAGAAGGGTAAAGGTCCAAGAAGGCCATGCCACTTCTTGTATTCTTGTCGTAATCCAAGGCAATAACACAATCAATGAAATGTTTTCTCAAGAAATCAAATACTGCAGGCGTTCGTTGTGGACGAGCACCATTTTGCATGTATCAGGAGGCGTTCCAATGGTCATCCAGAGCATAATGAATCGCCACAAATTCATCCAGAATCCCAAGATATTTTGCAGCATCTATCTCTCGAAAAAATGGGCTAATTATTCCTTTGGAGGAAATCGGGGCCCAGACCATTACTTTTGGGAAATACAGGGATGAAGGTTCAGCAACATGTGGGTTTTCGGTTCCCCAAATGCGCCAGTTCTGCTTGTTGACAAAGCCATCGAGGTTAAAATATGCCTCGTCCGCGAACCATATGTTTCCAACATCGATATCACCCTCATCCACAAGCTACAGCTTAGCGTTCGCGAAATCATAGCGTGCATCAATGGCATTCACACTCAGGGGTTGGCGCGTCTGGATCTTGTAGGGGAATATGTGAGGTTGTGGCGCATGACATGGTGCATGATCATTCTTCGGAGTCCAGCACGAGACGCAACAAAGCGAACGGATGTCCGGGGCTGCTGTAGGATGACCTGCTGTACGGCATCAACATTCGACTCTGTAACGGCACTGTGGCCGGCCGACATTTCCAATATGGTCATCATTGGCGTAACCCGTTCGTTCGAATTTTTCGAACAGAGCCTTTATCGCATTGTCTGACGGGCCTCTTTTCACATCAAATCTCCTTTGGAAACCGCGCCTCGTTTGAACACAACTGTGTTCCATGCGGTGAAACTCCAGAACAAGAAATATCCGCTGTTCCAAGGATAAAACCATTTTCAATAGTTATACTCTTTCACAAGCACTCACAAACAGATTGCGTGTCAAAATACTGAATGAAGATGTGATGGATTCAATTTCTCTGCAGTTCTCAAACACCTGCAGCGCCACCTGTTGCCGGAAATGGTAACTAAATATGCAAATTGGTGGGATAAAATTCCCTGGTTTCCCAAGCGTAAGGGCCGCAAACAATACATTTCAGTCGCGTTTCGTTTTTCTTTTATTGATTTTCAAAATCCATCGGTCATTTTTGGGACACCCGGTATATGCGAGAGAAATGTTTAGCATTTATTGAAAACAAATAAAATAAACATATATTTTATGACAGGAAATATTTTTATTCACATATTATTTACATATTTCTTTATTAAAAAAACGACTTGGTAAATAACATTCCGTGTGAAGTATTTTTCGTTGTTTAACAATTTTCCTTGTACTTCGTCTTTGTGTAAATTTTAACGTTGACAAAAAATATTATCACGATTGCAATAAACAAATAGATGCATCGTGACGTCCAAACTATGTCACGCGCATGATATACCACTGACGTGATTTACTACTTTCGATTAAAAACGGAAATTAATTTCAATTATATGATTAATCTAATTTAAAATTTCTCGGCAGCTATTGATCAAAGCGAGATAAATTTTATATCAATCGAAAGCAAATTTTATTTCACTATTTTAGAGCTATTAAATTTGAAATTAGAACGACAATTACTCTTTTCAATTTAAAATTACTTAAATTTAGGTTCTCTAACAATTAAATAATGTTGCTTCACGTCTCGAAGTGCTATGGCACGAGTTTTATTGTTAGTGACGTCAGAGCGTTACCGAGAGACAGATTTGGGCTATTATATTAGTAATAATGAAATAAAAGAAAAATTATCTATAGAGTGTGTGTGTGTTGTAAGTGCAAAACTACACGATTTCGCTACCAAGTTCTTTCTCATCCAATCTATTCCTTTGATTTGGATTCGGATTAATATCTGTTCCCAAACATGAAAAAAATGACTGCAATGGAAAAGAAATTTCATCGGATGTTGAGGTGATTTCCGAATTATCTGCCTATTTCGAGGGGTTGAACAAATCGTTCTACATGGGCGAAATAAAAAAAACTCAATCATCTTTTGACTAAGACTATAAGCGTCAAATGAGAGTAGGTTGAAAAATAAATATTATTTATTCCGAAAAAATTATGCTTTCTTACTCTTTGCACGAACTTATCGAACAATCTTCGTAACTTTTACACCTTCCGCCTTGTAGAGTACGTAATACAAAATTCATTTTGATATTAATCATTTCAAATTCCAAGACTTATTGGAAAGATGGGATATGGAAAGAAATCTTTTTTAGAAATTTGCGCTCCGAATGTAGAAAGCCTTAGAACTGAGAATATATGAAGTTCAAAAATCGAGACAAGCCTCTAAACAAGCTATGCCACACCCAAAATAAATAGGATTATTAACTTCTCAAAATGAAAAACTATTTAATATTTTTTTCAATTTTGACAAGTGGCAATCAATTTTCGTATCGTCCCTTTTTATCCTACCTTTTTTATGGCCATGAAAGGGATTCGAAAATATACTTAATAAAAATTTTGTTTCAAAAAATCACGAACAAAACTTGGAAACAGCTTTAATTTTAGACGGGAAACGATAATGGCAAATTCCTTTCACATAACTTTCTCACAAAATTGGTAACTGGAATTTTTTTAAAGGATCCGTTCCTCCGATGTTTTTATTCGAAAGTTATAAATTTCTATTTCCTCTCACAAAAATAGATAGTCCAGAAACGAGGTCAGAGAGATTAGAATGATAAAGAAGTTGAAATGAGTTTCGTTATCTTTCTGCAAGGAATCGGAAAATAACTTTTGAGACATGGAATTTGTCATTTCGTCTGTTGAAGAGCAAAATCATGTTTGTCGTCGATTTAATGCGTCTATGACTATTTATCTAAAAAGAAACGTTCATATTTAAAAGAAAGCTGTGAAAGTATTTCGTAGCTATTTTTAAAATACTATCAAGATTTATTTCACCTCTGAAAGCCCATTTTTCCCTCTGAAAGCTATCATGCATATTATGAATTTTTAATTTAAAGAATAAATAAAAGCTCGCTGTCAGTTGACACTTTTTAGACGGCTGTAATAAAGAATAATTTATAAGTGTTGCTAAAAAAATTCCGAAACAACTATATTAATATCTTCTTTTCGGCATGAGTAATATTTTTAGTTTAAACGATTGTTTTTTTAATTTCCTTTTCAATTTTCTGAATATCTGTCGTAAAAACTTCCATTGTAAAATTTGCGATCGTATCTTTCCAAAGAAACTAGCCTTATCTAACTTTACATAGGTGATATTCGGAAGAATCATTATACATCGTCACGTTTAATGGAAAATATATTCATACATATACGAATAACATTTCCACTAATTTCATCTGGCGTCAAACAGACAATACGCGTTCCTGTAACGACAGTCACATTGTCTGTATCACTTCTCAAGATGAAGATATAAGCATTCCTTCTTGATCTGTTGCCAATGTATTTTAATTTTTTCATTCTGCATTTAGTTATTTATTTTATTAAAAGAAAAAGATCTGATGAATAAAATCGCTTGTTAGTGTAAGTTTGCTGCTTTGTTGCAGCGTTTCTTACGCCATTACATTTTTAGTATTCCATGCACAACATTGTTTTGATGTTCATTTATCATTCAGAAAACATGATTTGATGAGATGAAAAGGAATATTCCTGTACGTTATAAAGTGGTAAAGAAGGCGTGATGTCTCTTTTCTCAGCATACTTTATTTTTAATAAATATCAAAGAAGTATTGAAAAATTCTATATAACGCTCATTGGTAAGTTAACAGCTGATATGTACAGTAAAGCACAGTTTATACATTTCTCATTTACACGTGGTTTACATTTCTACGACTTTTTCATTACAGTCCTGGTTCATTCGTATTCATCGTAATGATAAAATACGTCGTTTATACAATGCAAAGCTACGGTTATACGTCGCAGATTTTCGTTTTTTTAGTAGCGGGTTTGCTCAATGATTCTAACAAATTCCTACTTTTTACCAGCTAAATTATGTTTGGTATGCAGTGTGACTTTTAATTAATCTACAACTTTTAACTGAAATAAGTCTTGAGTCGTTGTAGATAGCACTACAAACATTTTTTTATTGAAAAGAACGTTGAAGGGGATTTTAATGCAGAATCTTTTCAAAGACCAAAGAGCATCACCCCTCCCTTCCTAAGCATCCGGATAAACAACTGAAAGACCGGCCGCCGCAACAGATAGTCGGGCACTGTGGTTCCTGCATAATAGCCCCCATTACGAGAGGCTCATGCAGCAACCCCGCCCCCGTTTTACCGGGGTAAGACCCATCTTCGGAAGTGGGCCCAAAGAGCCACACCACCATTATTGTGCCATCGGGTTGACGAGAGCCTGCTTACTTATACGGCAGCCTCTCCTCCGCGAACTCACGGTGTCCCCCCGACGGGGAGAATCTTTTCCAAGTGAGAACCGTCAGAGGTTATACAAGAGCGCAGCCTAGTCAAAAAGTTGTCAGTTGCAAGTTCAATAGTTTTCCTTTTAATACTTGCAAATGAGTCAGTTATGGACCTTTTGAGGCTAATAAGGTCTGTCGGCTTCTTCTTGCACACCAAATCTTTCATATGACCCCCCAAGAAAGAAATCACATGGATTCAGATCTGGTAAATAAGGTGGCCAATGCAATGGACCAGGATTGCTCTAGACGGCTTAGATCGGTTTCTGAATGTTGCAGACCACTTCTATAGCAATAGTGTGGCATTTTCGCCACATAAAGACCAATTTTTAACAATAAATATACGATCTTCGGTTGAATATGAAATTTTGGGAGACATTTTCAAAATGGCATGGGAACTGATACGAAACAAATTCCTTTTGCGCCCTCTGCCACTGCATGCATTTGTGGTGCCATCTAGTGAGACTCTGAGAAGTTATTTCAGTTAAAAGTTGTAGGTTAATTAAAAGTCACTCTGTATCTCAAATCTGTTATAGTAGTCCGTGATTTGGTATGATGTGAATATAATATGGCAGAACTCGTTATCCGATCACTGTTCAAAAGTAAGAGGCCCATCTCCAGTGGCCATTGTGTATCTTCTAAGCAAGACACTGTTCTAACTAAATCTATCAAATTTCCCAAAGCACAGATCTGTATCAAATTGTTATCTAAATTCGTCGATATGAAGAACAAAATTTTTAAAAATGCGTAACACTGAATAAATGTACAAAAAATCAAGGGATTAACATTCCCAATGTTTTTACTTTTATTTCATCTTTGCAAAGATGAAATTTGGCAAATGATTTTTTATTCAGATACTGATGTGCTAAAGTTCTGAAAATCCTCAGAATTGTAAGCTACTGTTGAGAATACAATATTTTAATGTTTGTGGAACTTATCAGTTAATAGATTAATTTTAATTCCATATAAAATTGTGCTGGAAACTCTGGTAGAGCATTTGAGACAAAATAATTATAAACTCTTATCATAATTATGATGAAATGTATTAAAGAATGAATAGTATAAAATTACTATTAATAAATATTTTTGTGAAAAGGAAGCTTTTATAGTTGGACTAAGAAAACGCAAATGCTTTTATGCAAAATTTTAAGGTCAGAACAAAAATTACAAAGGTGAAAGGTACCAAATATTATAGTTTAAGGAAATTTAGCCTTATTGAATAGTATAAAAAAGAGATTTTAAGCATTCATCTATATATTTAAAATAATTAGCAAAACCGAGTGCGAGTCCCGCAGCCCTAACCACTGGACCGATTTCGATAACTTTTATTTCAGATGGAAGTTTACGACGTCTAGAGGCACATTATATGCCCAAAAGTATCGGACACTTTCAGATTTTCACATTTTTTAGAATTTCTCCGGAAAGGTTTAACTGACTGACTTAAACTTCGACCATGTAAAGTGTTGAGTGGCGTTTTGGTAGAAATAGAAAAGCGGACTGTTTTCGTTTCGAATTGCTTTATTCTCAACGTGCGTTAGCGTAATGGCGCTCTCTTGATGAGAGGTTACAAAAGGTTGCAAGTTGGCGGAGAGTTCCGTCGCCAAAGTTGGCGAGCGCGACACAATACGGAACATCCCGCGCGGCGTTGAAATATTTTACATATTTCAAATAGAAAATAACATTATACAAATAAACACAAGAAAAATTAATTAATTACAAAGTTACAGTTGTTTGAGAATACACATACAAAAAGGGAAATACAATTAACATTTGAAACAATTAGTTATTTCGCAAGAGATTGTCCTTTATTGGTAAAATACCAATTTTTGATAGTGGTCTCCTGAAGCTACCCTTGGACGTGCGTACGTCCACTACTCTGATGTTTCCATCAGGGCCTGGAATCGACTTAATAATCCTACCTATTGCCCAACTACGGGTAGGGAGTTGAGGGTCTTTAATAAGAACCATCATACCTGGAATAACACTAGGCTGTTTAAATAACCATTTCGTGCGCTGTTGTAAATTACTTAAATAGCTGTTTTGCCAGCGTTTCCATATTATTTGTACATATTTCTGCGTTTTCTGCCATTTATTAAGAAGGTTGTCTTTCTTGTCAGTAACGTCAGGTTCAGGGATAGCATTTATGGGCTTTCCTATCAGGAAATGGCCTGGAGTTAATACTTGGAAATCGTCTGTATCGGTTGATAAGGGAGTGAGAGGTCGCGAATTGAGGATGCCCTCAATTTGAACTATTACAGTTAAGAATTCCTCTAGCGTTAATTTTGAGGAGCCTACCACTCTTTTGAGGTGATACTTAAAGGATTTAACTCCTGCCTCCCAGAGGCCACCAAAATTGGGTGCCCTAGGCGGCAAAAATTTCCATTTGATGCCCTCTGAGGCTAACAGGTTTGCAATGGTTTAATTTTTTATGACAAGTTTGTATAGACGTTTTAGTTCTGCTGAAGCACCTGTAAAATTCGTAGCATTATCACTAAAGAGAATTGAACTTTTGCCACGGCGTGCAAAAAATCTTTTTAAAGTAGCAATTATAGCGTCGGCAGTCAAATCTGAAACAAAGTCTATGTGAATTGCTTTAGTTGCCATACAGACAAATATGACAACATAGACTTTCTGATATGTGCCCTTTCTCTGTCCCTTATATTGGATTAGAAATGGACCACATAAATCTAGTCCTGCGTTTTGAAAAGGCGAACTTGGTGTTACTCTTTCTGGAGGCAGATCCCCCATAATTTGATTGGCCATAACTGGCTTATTTTTAAAGCATTCTACACATTCATGAACGACCTTTCGTGCTATGCTTCTGCCACCAAGAGGCCAATACTTTAAGCGTACCGTATTTAATAAGTCTTGTTGACCTACATGAAAATCCCTTTTGTGATAGTACTGAAATATGAGTTTGACTAACTTATTACCAGCAGGCAGAATAATGGGATGCTTTTGGTTGCAACTGACATTAGAGTAAGAAATTCTACCCCCTACCCTAATACAACCATCTTTATCAATAAAAGGATTAAGAAATTTTAGCTTACTTGACTGGGAAGCTGATGATCCCTTTTGTAAACAAGCTATTTCTGGAGCAAAGTATCTTGCCTGAAAATGGTTAATAAGAAATATTTCTGCCTTACCATATTCTTCAAGAGTGAGTGAATCCCTTTGTTTTACACCAGATTTACAATTAGTAATAAACCTGAAAATAAAGGCTAGAATTCTAATTAATTTATGAAAATTATTAGTGAGATCAAGTAAATTATCTATGAAATTAGAGTCAATATTTAATTTTAGAGTCAATTTAGGAATCGTTTTAAGTTCGTTGGAATAGCACTCATCTGTCACAAAACTGGAAACCGGTAAGCTGTCGGGAGTAGATGCAGTTAAATTCTCCAAATCTGGACCTTTCTACCACAAGTTGTTAGCTGCAAGTGCCTTTACATCCAGTCCACGGGAAATGAGATCGGCAGGGTTGCACTCTGATGGGATATGCTTCCACTGGAAATCCTTGGTAAACTGCTGGATCTGGGACACACGATTACTGACGAAGGTCTTAAGAAGGTTTGGAGGGGAATTAATCCACGCGAGAGCGATTGTAGAATCCGACCACAATTGCACGGACTCTATCTGCATTTTTAGAGCTGATATGACTTTGTGAGTAAGCTTCGACAGAAGAAGACATGCGCTCAGTTCGAGCCTTGGTATTGTCATGATCTTGGTTGGTGCGACTCGTGACTTGCTGCAAAGAAGTCGGCAGTTTGATTCCTCGTTGATGGGCACTGTTTGAAAATAAATAACAGCCCCATAGCCTTTCGAAGAAGCATCAGCGAAACCGTGAAGTATTACACGGATGGCATTGGTCTCAAGAAAGCATCTGGGTATCTTGATTTTCTCCAAGTCAGGCAGTGTCTTAATAAAGTTCTCCCATTGTTGCGAAATGTCTGGAGGAAGCATTTCATACCAGTCTAATTTTAACAACCAGAGTTGCTGCATAAAAATCTTAGCCTTGGAGATGACAGGACCAAGAAGTCCAACTGGATCATAAATTCGTGCGATCTGAGACAAGACGTCTCGTTTCGTATAGCTGTGATTAATGTTCACGTTGGCTTTATAAGTAAAGGTATCACTTACACTGTTCCAAATCATGCCCAGAGTCTTTACCTGTATTTCTTCGGAATTTCTGTCAAGTGGAAATTCTTGCGAAGTGGTTGGAGAATAGCTTGAACACCACTTATGTAGCATCATTCCTCCTCTTTGAAGAAGTTGCCTTAATTCTGACTGGATAGTCTCAAATTCTGTAAATTCGGATGAGCCTGAGAGGCAATCATCCATATAAAAATCTTGAAGTAAGACCTTGGAAGCCAATGGAAAGTTCTTTTCTTCATCCAAAGCGAGTTGTTGTAAAACTTTCGTTGCCAAATATGGAGCACTTGCCGTCCCGTATGTGACGGTTCGTAATTCATAAACTTTAGTAGGAGATGACTTGCTGTTTTTCCACAAGATTTTTTGAAGCCTAGTCTGAGATTCATTTAACTCAATCATTCTGAACATCTGCTTTATGTCGGCGGTGAAGGCATAAATGTGCTTGCGGAATCTAATTAGAATCGAGAATAGGTCTTCCTGAAGCACACCTCCCTTGTACAATAAATCATTCAAGGAATAACCACTACTAGTTTTAGAGCTAGCGTTGAATACGACTCGTAACTTAGTCGTTTTGTTATCTGGTCGTAAAATGCCATGATGAGGGAGATAATACCCTGCATCTAAATCGGTATCTTCCTTTACTTCTTCCATGTGATGCAAAGATTCGTACTCATTTAGAAAATCTGAGTACAGCGCTTTCATAGTAGGATCGCGTTCTAAGCGTGTCCATAGCTGATCTAATCTTTTAGATGCAATCATCTTAGAGTTCCCCAACATGGTTTCAGGGAATTCTGGTTTCAATGGCATAGAAACAACATATTTGCCATCTGCTTTTCTAAAATGCGTTTTTGCGAAATGTTCGTTGCAATAATTTAATTCTTCACTATTGCAAGTTTTTTGATAATCGACATCTTCAATTTCCCAGAAATTAGTAAGCGTTTTATTTAAAGCTTCTAAGTTTTTAGTCAAAAAACAATATTTTGTAGAAATATCCAAATTATTGTCTGAAATGTTGCCCGAAACTAGATATCCGAAACAGCTCGATTGCAAAAACAAGTTATTCCCAATTTTAATTTTATCTTTTTCTAAGAACGCGAAGAATAATTCTGCGCCTAACAGAAGATCAACCTTTTGAGGAATAAAAAAAGTTGGATCGGCTAGCTGTACATTATTAGGAATATTCCAGTGTTCTACATTAATTTTCTTAGAAGGAGAGAGATGACTAATTTTTGGAACGAGCAAAAAATCAATATCCCATTGTGAATCATTCTTTGCATTTGAGATTTGAGCGGAAATCCTTCTGTTTATATTAATCGATGCGTCATTCAAGCCACAGATTGGAATATTTACTTTTTGTTTCTTTAAACCAAGAACGTTAGCTGCGTTTGAGCTTATGAAAGATGATTCTGATGCACAATCCAAAATTGCACGCAAAGGTCTTCTAATTCCTTGGGAATCTTTGACGTAAATTATCGCTGAATTAATTAAAACACTCTTACAATTTCCATTTGTATGGAATGAAGCGCGAGAATGTTCCAAAAAAGAATTCGATTCTGAGTTATTTACGACTTCCTGTACCGAACACATATCTGCCGGCGAAGCGACTGGGGGCTCTGAAGAGGGGAAAACATTGGGATCAGTTGTAGGCGTTGAATATTTATGAAGCAATGTATGATGTTTTTTCTTGCAGACAAAACAAGATCTTTTAGAATTGCAGGCGGAAATAACATGAAATTCACTCAGACAGTTCAAGCAAGCTCGAAGTCTTTTTACCAACTCAGTTCTATCTGACAATTTCATGGCCTTGAATTTATCGCATTGATACAATGAATGAGTAGTTTGATTATTGCAAGCACCACACTTTTTTGGTTTATTAGATTTAATATAAAAGGACTTTGATCGCTCAGAATTTGATTTCGTAGTATTGTTGTTATGAATACTGCATAAGATTTGGTATCTTCTTTCTAGAAATTCCAAACACGCATCAAAATCGGGTACTTCATTATCTTTTAATGTTAATTCGAATTGTTTTCTTGTTTCTCGATCTAGTTTATCCAGAACCACATTTAATAATAAAGCGTTTGACAATTTATCTCTTTCGAAGTCTAAGATTTTTAGCGATCTAAGATTTTTCTTAACTTTATCTAATAGGATGCGTAAATCTTCAGAAGATTCGCGTTTCATAACCTGCAAATTGAGAATATTTTTAATATGACAGTCTACAATAACTCTTTTGTTTTCGTACCTTTGTTCAAGAGCTTTAAATAGCGAAGAAAAATCATCATCGGCAGTTTCAATTATTTTAGCTTCCCCTTTCAAAGAACCGCGTAAATAATGGAGCTTTTCATTATCAGAAAGCTGAGAATTTTCATTTATGAGATCGTTAAATTGCGTTTTAAATAAATTCCATTCCTCAAATCTCCCGCAAAAAGTCGGAAGAGGAATTTTTGGGAGTTTTATTGGAGCTCCTTTAGACTGGTTGGACAATGACACAGATTGTACATTACATTTTAACTGATTTATAGAGGTTTTCAAACTTACCTCTAAATTAAGAAGATCGTCCTCCACTGAATCAAGTGAAGACTCTACATCAGCGAATTCAGTTGTGTTGGTAATTTTATAATAATCGTTCTTCAGTAGTTCAAATTTCTCTTGTAATCTTGACACTACGTCCAATTGAGCTTGTAGTTTTGGGATGGAATGTTCAGTCTTGTCCACAAGAGCGTTGGCCAATTTTGTAATTTGGCTTTTGATGTTGCCGCGTTTGCGGTTTAATGCAGTTATTTCTGTTTCGCTTGTCATGATTTAACGAAACTTGGCGTATCCACAGGGTGAATAAGTTCTTTATAAAAATATAAAGATAGCGTATAGCGTTGAATCCATAGGTGAACTGATCGTTACCTCCGGCTCGACGGACCAATATGTTGAGTGGCGTTTTGGTAGAAATAGAAAAGCGGACTGTTTTCGTTTCGAATTGCTTTATTCTCAACGTGCGTTAGCGTAATGGCGCTCTCTTGACGAGAGGTTACAAAAGGTTGCAAGTTGGCGGAGAGTTCCGTCGCCAAAGTTGGCGAGCGCGACACAATACGGAACATAAATAATAGATTGTAACTCACATTTTAGATTGAAGATTCGGTCCTGAGGGCAATTTGGGGACCGTCTACAAACTGATGAAGACAAAAACGTTTTTGGTCCACCCCTCTTCACAGAAAGAATACTGATAGCAGGATAAAACTTTCTGAAATTGTTATGTTTAACGTGCATAATATTTACAGGAATTTTCGTAAACCCAGCGCAAATATTTGGGAAAATACATAAAGGTTTTCTTTTAAAAAAGCAAATTTTCCTACCTATTTTTTGCTTATAACATGCAGAGTTTTCTGTTATATAAGAAACTTACAGAAAAATGACAATGTGCTAGAGGAGCATTTTGTAAAAATTTGGAAAAAAAATTTTGAGTATTACAGGAAATATGAGCAATTTTAATAAATAATATTTTACTGCACATAGCGTAATTTTTCTTTCATAACTTTAAAGCCAGATATATAGGGCAACTTATCTAAAAAATTCAGTTCAATATCACTAGTATTCAGAAAGATATCGATATTACAACGAGCAGAATTTTAGCTCCTATCGAAGAGAAGCTAAAAGATGAGGGGTTGTACACAAATTGATATTTTTTAAACTTATATCTTTGAATAGTTATATTGAATTGTACAGTGGTTAGAATTTGCTGAAGACTCATGAACATTTATCAATTACGTGCATAACTTAAATTTCAGCTAATTAGGCACTATAAATAACAAAAAGTTTATTACTTTAATTATATTATTTACATGATTATTAACAAGTTACATATTGTTACAATTTTACTGCCAAACAATATTTTTAAATGTATTTCTTTTATGGCCAAACGATTTTTTTCTAATTAATTTCTTTTCTTAAAATATTTTAATAATTCTATAAATATATATTTTTTTATTCGTTACGAATATTAGAAGTGTTCATGAGTATTCAGCAAATTCTAACCACTATACAATTCAATATAACTATTAACAAAAAACAGGAGGGAAAATTTGGGATTTTTTTAAGAAAACCTTCATATCTTCCCAAATATTTGTGCTGAGTTTACAAAAATTCCTGTAAATATTATGCACCATTAAATATTAACATTTCTGAAAGATTTATCTTGATATCAGTATTCTGTGAAGCGGGGTGGGCAAAAACGTTTTTGTCTTCATCAGTTTGTAGACGGTCCCCAAATTGCCCTCAGGACCGAATCTTCAATCTAAAATGTGAGTTACAATCTATTCTTTACATGGTCGAAGTTTAAAGGCAGTCATTTAAACTTTTCGGGAGAAATTCTAAAAAATGTGAAAATCTGAAAGTGTCCGGATACTTTTGGGCATATAGTGTATGTCATCAAGGGTCTCCTGTCCCCCACCTCCCACCATTTTCCAGAAAAATCGTAGAACACTACTCCCCTGCACATTCTCTATGGGGGTGAACCATCAGACTGTCCCCCAGCCACAACCACTGGACCGATATTGAAACTTTTTATCTCAGAAGAAATCTTATCAACTCTAGATATGTTATCAATGGTCTCCCGCCTCCCTACACCCTCCATTATCAAGAGATATTGCAAAATCAAACTTTGCCAGAGTCCTTCAGCCTCTACAACAGACAATTCTCCAAGTTGCAAGCATAGATATAGGCTATCTATATTACAGGCGAACAGCTGGTCGCCGAAGGCGGCTAGTAATAATTTAAAATAATTTTATATTCAGTACATCCCTGTTCAAGCCGGATTATGAGAAACTTTTTTGAAATGCAGCCACAACTTTATTCATAGCATTAGTATTAAAGAATTTTTTTAAATAATATTTTTTGAGTCCTTATTGAGTTTTATAATAAACTATATTGGCCCACCAAGATTTTTTTTTTGCCCGCTCCTTAAAAATAATTTTACATCTCTGCGCTAAGTCAATGTTGGGCGATGATATGATAGATGGCAATGTGAAGGGGGCGAAAAAGTTTAGATGGTTTATTATAATAATTTATGGTACAACCGTTAAATTAATTGTTTTTGGTTATCATGTTACAGATGCTAAGACACATGCTTTCCGTCTCGAAATAAGCGGATCGAGTGGCTAAAAATTTTGGCTATGTTACATTTAATGTTTTGCGTTTGATACTATTACTAATAGCAACGATAATAAACGATTTCAAACAAATTGTTGCATCTATCTGACAAACGTTGTTGATTTTTAATTTACCCAATTTTCTCTTGAGTCTAGTGTATAACTTTTAACTCTCAAATGACTAAGAAAAGCAGCCAAAACCATCATTTTATATTTCCAAAATGGTACTTTAATTAAAACGCATCTTAAAATATAAAACTAAACAACGCAAACATGGCTACCAAACAAGAACAACAACGGCAACAGCGCCCACAATCTTGGCTTTTAAATGACGCTGTAGGAAGACTGCGCATGCTCCAGACGACTTCTCCACAGACACCGCTTCTTTAACATCTCACACAAATAGTATAAAACTGATGAATGAGTGCATAAGTGAACGAGTATGAGGTTTTATGGTGTTTGTACCCAATATGCCATTGCGGGCCAATAAAAACGAATGGAGTCAATTCTCATGACTTCGCAGTCACATGACCGAAATACTATGTGCCTATTATTGAACATACAACTACATATTGAGTTACGTAATGTTACAGCAGCAATGAAAATATTCGCAATTGATTTCAAAATTAAATAGTCGTATGCATTTCATGTGTATTATTTGAACATAAATTAATTCCGGAAAAAAGTGTCGAGCAGACATAGCCCTTTTGGCTCCTTTTTTACTAAGTAAAAGAAATAATACCAAAATTCTATTGAAAACAATAAAATGTATAAAGAAACGAAAAAAATTAGGTTTGAAATCTAGAACTTGGTACACACTCTTAAAACAGCGCCAAATCGCCAAAGCAAGGCATTGACCACTGTGCTTCAATGGTGCCAAATGAACTGAACACTCTGAACGCCATTTTAAGAGTGTTTACCAATTTCTAGAATTCAACCAAGAACTTAATTAAGTTTAAAAAATAAGCAAATAAAATGTAATTATATGCAATATCTGTACCGAATTTACCTTATGCACTTATTTTGAGATTTTTTAAAATGCTATTTTAGTAACTTATTAGTATTAACTGTATATGGTTTAAAGATGAACCTTCGCACTGGAATAAAATTTAAATCCAAAAAGAAGTCTATGCAAATCTGGTCAACTGATGTTTGGCCTTAAAAGGCTACGATGAGCGAAATACGTCTTACATTCGAGAATCTAACATTAAAGCAGTCTAAATTTATACAACACAACTAAAGGCATCGAGCAACGACAACAGCTTTAAATTTCTTAAATAATTATAATAATAGTTTTCAAAATTTCTTATCTTTAATAATTTCATATTCTACTTTGTTGAAGAGCTCAAATCATTCACCTAAATTTAAATTTTAAAAACAATTCTGCGCATCTTTAAGAGTTCACCCTTAAAGATATTCCGTAACTTACACGTCACTGCCGTTGCCGAAGAAACAGATTATTTTAAAATAACAGATTCTGTTTTACTCAAAACATTTTGTTCAGATAAAAAAATACATTTCTTCAGTTTCAAGTAAATATTTTGATAAAAACTTTGACTGAAATTAGAAGAGAGTTTGTTTGTACTTATCTATTTAACCGCTATTATGTACAAAAGCACTTTATTGATTCCTCTACAAAGCGTTTCTGTATAAATTTTGTTAAGTAATTCGTTAATTCTGATAGATACCATTTCCATACAATTAATATATAAGCAGATAGGTACAGACAGAAAGTTGTAATCGCCTCACAAATACAACGCTATCAAATGAGGATGGCAAACGTATGCCATAAACTGAATTTATGGACAGCACAGTATTTTTAAATTTAGGCAATTAGAATAAAATTCAAATTTACTTTCTGGTAGAATAGCTAAAACTCCGAGTACAGCTTTGATATACGACATCACTGGCGATAATTTTGTATTGGCAACTTTTTTCAACAGCTTCAATATAGGACCCCATTGGCGATATTTTGTTTTGGCGACTTAACGATATGATGTTCGGTTAGGCGACAAAAAGTCGCCAATACAAGATTATCGCCAATGGGGTCCTATATTAAAGATGTTGAAAAAAGTTGTCAATACAAAATTATCGCCAGTGATGCCGTATATCAAAGCTGTTCCAAAATCCGGCCATCGCCAACAGATGCCAAGTTCTCAGCTCCAGGAAGTAAAATGGCTTTCTAACGTAAGAGAACTACACTTCCTAACCCATTCCGCTTTATTTTTTGGGTTCCTAAATTGCTTACGAAATACACTGTACCGCAAAGCAGATTTCAACTTACACTCTATATTAGTTTAGTTTTATTAAACTCAGACAGATTCAAAACAGCAAATCTGAGTTAAAAATAAAAATTAAAATTTAATTCTAAAAATTTAAAAATAAAATTTTTAACTTCACGCTACTTCTTTATTCAGAATTTGAAGCTTTTAATTACATTTCTAATAGAAAGTTTTCATGAGTTCTTAATTCCAAAAAATATTTCTGTTATACTTCCATTGGCGTTTGCTTCATACCTAATTCCTGAAAGTTGACGCAGTATCTTCCAAAATTCATTGCACTGTCTTTTCGTTTTCCTGGTATGCAAAGCTTTGTCGCAGTTTCCACATCTTTGATGGACAAGTTTTTTTTCTTGGTGAGACTGGTCAGTCGTTTCAACTCGGAGGAATACATCTGATAAACGCTCGATATTAAATTATCCAGATCTTCCAAAGCGTTGGATGAAAGCTGCATGCTTGGCGTTTTTGCTTTTTTCACTCGTAAAATATAGGGTTTGAAACTCAATTCTTCTCGTCGCTGTTTTCTTTTGCGATAGCGTTCAGTTGCTATGAATTCGTTAGTTGATATGCTTGAAGTAAGTTCATCTTCTATTTCGAAGTAAGTTTCTTCCAAGAACTTTGTCGGTTCATAAGGAATGAAACACATATTTTTTTTCAAAATTGAAACTATAGGAATCGTT
Source organism: Araneus ventricosus (assembly GCA_013235015.1). Classification (NCBI taxonomy): domain Eukaryota; kingdom Metazoa; phylum Arthropoda; class Arachnida; order Araneae; family Araneidae; genus Araneus; species Araneus ventricosus. The sequence goes on along the minus strand of BGPR01000606.1, from coordinate 458,518 downwards.
GTATCAAATCAAAATTAATAGAACCAGATATTTGTTAGATTTAAATTGAGTATTATATTCCTACTCAACGCACGTGACTTTATATTTGTATCGTTGCCACGTTTTCTTAAAAATGTCGAGAAACTCGGAAACTGAGGAACAGAAAAACCGATTATTATGATAATCAAAATTAATTTTAAAAGGGTGATTATTTACTTTTTCGGTATTTTTAGTGGAGTTTGCTTATTCATTCTTACCTTCATTAAACATGCTTGAAAACATAACATCTTTTATGGAAAACACCAGATTTATACCCATACTGCTTCGCAATATCGGCAAACTGAGAACGGTTGTTATCAAATAACTTTGCAGCTCCACATTATTATTAAACAGTATGAATTCAAACGGAATAATTTTCTTACGTGATTAAAAGAATCAAATGAGTTTAATTAATGTTGAGAGAAACATCTGTCTTGTAAGAAAAATTTTGACGAAGTGAAGGGAGGGCGGCTCAATAAATACGGTACACCAGCGGTTCCTAACTTATGGGCCGCGGCCCACTTGAGAGCCATTAATAGAGAGAGCCATAGAGCCACCCAACGTATTAGTGGGTGGCAGGTGAGCTTCAAGAATCGACACCTGATAAGACATAAGAGTTGATTGAGTTATGTAGAAAGTGACTTGAAGCTGAAACTGCCAAGTTGCCTTAACTTTCTTATGGGGTGCGAACAATGTCAAAAATCCCGTTTTTTAAAAATTATTATTTTGAATCTTGACCGCTTCTTTCTGTGTTTTCTTACATTGTGAGAGCTAAGTAATAACAAAAAAAAATTCCGTTATAAACCATATATTTTTAATCCTTTTATGGTAAGCTTTACTAATTACTGACCATATATATGAATATATGACATCTTTCTTTTCTTTTTTCTCTTTCTTTTCTCTTTATTTCTTCTTATTTAGGGTTGATTACCCTTTTTGTTTTTTCAACAATTTTTTGCATGGATTTTTAGCGCTGTAAAATCTGATTGAACATGAAGAATTTGTCCAAATTCTAGCTGGCCGCTAATTGCTGAAATTCCAGAATTTGGATTGTCTTTTTCAAATATTATTAGATATAATTACATTTACAATTTTTTATTTTGAGTCTTAATGTGATTGTTTTCATATGTTCAATTACTAGTTTTCTTATATTACTTACTTTAAATTAATTATATTATAGTAAAAATTAAGGTTTTTGGAAAATTTTCAAAATTCGTGACTAGTTGGAACTTAAGGTTTTGACTTTTTATCTACTAAAGATAATAATTACTATAAATATATAACATTATAAATATGAATGTGGGAGTGTTATATATGTGTTTGTATTTTTTACTTGTATATTTAGGTAGTGGGCCTCAAAATATATTTTACACAATAGGTGGTCCGTATAACCAAAAAGGTTGGGAACGCTGCGGTACACTATAAAGATTTAATCAAAATAATAAAGAAAAATTGAATTAATTAAGAAAAAGAAAGGCCGTACGCCGTGCCAAATTTTGATACTAGTTAAAAATGAAACTATATTGAAAATCTGATTAATAATTCAACTTACTTATATTATTTCAATCAGTGCTTCACGTTTTCATAATTTTTGCTTTGACCACCAGAGTTTTTATAAGAATTTTTTACTACTTTTTGATACATTAATAAAATCGTGCTTTTAAAAAATATTTTTATTAATAATTATTTGGTTTTGAAATATTTTGACTTATTAAATGCTAAAGTTAATTTCTCAGAAATCGAAAAGTTATTACCCATTAGTTTTTATAATTCAGTTAAGCAATATAATTTAAACTGTGCTCTATTTCTTAAATAAAAAATTACGTTCAAATGATATGAAGCGCAAAACTGCACTTCAATTGAAAATTATTCTAAGCTTTAAAAATAGTGGTTGTGGATTTAAAAACTTCTCTCACATTCTGTATTTGAATTTCAAATTTAATATTCATGGTAAAAGCTACAGCTACATGCCTCAATTCACGAACTTATTCATTTATCCAGTATTTGTTATTTTGTAAAGTACCTTCATGATCTTTGAAAACAAATTATTTTAGGAGCCATTAAAATGAAAAATAGATTCAAGAATGATTCAAGTTTTTATAGAATCTTAGAAGGAGCACAAAACATTTATAAACACAGCTGCAGGCCTGGAAAGAAGTATGGAATAAGTAAGATAAGGATCTTAAAAAGCTACATTTTGTTCTACTACATTCTCGTGTGCAAGAATTCTATTAAAAGTTAATAAATAAAAAAACTTAGGCATATTTTATTAGCTATATGCTTTCGAGTAAGCCGAGGCAAAAGTAAAAGATGCCTGCAGCTAAAACAGAAAGTGTTATTTCAGCTCTTCAGAATATTTTTTCTATTAACATAATAAAAGAACAAGAAAACTCCTAAGGATAATTTCAGGAATTTAGAGTAGATAAAGTTTAGAGAATAAAATTAGCAATCTCTCAACTGCCACGGGTGTATATATGTCGTAGGCGAATTGAGATAATCAGGCTTATTGCAAAGAGTCTAGTCATTTTTCAATCCGCCAGGCAAATTGGAGTCAGGCGGATTGCAAAATGACTAGACTCTTTGCAATAAGCCTGATTATCTCAATTCGCCTACGACATATATACATACACCTTGGGAGTTTGTGCATCTGGGCCGTACATAGAAAATACAGAGGCTGTTCGCACATTTTTTTAGACGATTTTGTTTCGCTGTAGAAAAAAATCACTTGCGTTTGAAAATTTTTCACAATTTCTATTTGAAAATATAAGTTATTGTCTGCTATCTAAAAATTTTGCTTTCATGCAAAAAGTCGCTTTTAAAGAAACGATTGATGGAAGGCTACGTTTTCCGACTTTCCAAAGAGAGTTATTCTTATTCAGTTATTCAAAGACGCTATGAATTAAAGCCATGGTTTTACGACATCTAAAATCACGGTAGATAATATTTGTAATAAGAAAGGAAAAATCATCTAAGTCTGGCTTCAATTGGAAAAATTGATTCAAATAAGTATCCAACGGAAAATCGCAGTTCTTTGAATATGGCAAAGGTGGAATCTCTAATGTTAAAAAAATCCTCCAATTCGAAAGTTTGTTGCAAAATCATTAAAATGCTCAGTATCAACTGTAAATAAAATTATTAACACTTATTTAAATCTTTAAAAGGCCAAAAAATACAATATCCATTGTCTTTCTCCAAGTCATATCGCTGAATACAGAACACGCTGTAGAATTCTTCATAAAAAGCATCTATCCATAAAAAATGGGAAAATGTTGTAACAGTAGATGAATCTTCTGTCCATTTAAATGACTGCAAGAAAAAACATCAATTTATTAACATCAATGTGGAGAAAAATTTTAAGACAAGGTTCAAAGAATATGAAGAAAGTTTTTCTAAGTTATTTTTCTTTCTGGTTTTTCGTATAATGTCAAAATAAAAGTAAATGAAACGGAGAAAATGTTAAGATCATTTCCATATACTATCAGTAACATATTTTATCCCCAATCTTCAAATATGAACTACCATCTCTTTACCAAACATGCCATCAATCAGTAAAAATGCATCAAAACAAAGCAAGAATTTCCTGGAAAAAATTGATGAAGAAATGGGTATTAAGACTATACCCTTCACTAGGGCAGTGCCGATTTTCGATTTATCGAAAAAAAATCTGTATTTCGTAAAAAATAGATTTTTCGATATCGATTTTTTTTAAAAAAATCGACATATCGATATCGCGGCGATCGAATCGTCTCACCTCAACGTCGTTCGATGCACCAAGTTCTGCCTGTTTTCTCTGCCTTCCAGCTACAAAAATTTGTAAATTTGTTTATTTGATTAAATATAAGAAAACATTCAAGATTTAGAGATATAAACCTTTCTGTCATAAATTCGGATAAGTGGAGAATAACGTTTAGTTTACTTTACGGGAATTTGTTCTGAAGTCAAAATTTAAGGAAACTCTGCTAGTACCGAAGAGGCCGTAAACATGTATTTTCCAGTAGATAATTGAAAGGACTTCGGTTTGCCAAGAGTTATATGGGTAAATAAATGCTGCCACCCAATTTGGAAAGTTGATTATGTACAAAACAAAATATCATCCATAAATTTATATTATAAGTCTAAAATCAAACTTATAGATTCAACTTAAACTAAATATTTATCTTCCTATCAAAGCCAGGGCGTCTGGATAGAGAAGCGACAGACATATTATGTCGTCATTAACCGTGCAGGCTAACAAGATTTAGCCTAATGCACTCTCTTCTATTGTACATAGGATTCCTTAATTGGTGGTAGCATTTATAAGGGACGAATTACTGGTATTTGTGTGAGACAAGCACTCTCAATTACGGGAGTTCTCAAATGTAACTATTCGATCCAGGCCCATTAGTGGTTAATATATGCACTTTTAGCTTAAGAATAGCAACTCTGGCTTAAAAAGTTCGGAACTGTGAACAATTATATTAGTTGCACATGTATAAGATACATATATACAACTAAAATAGTTGCACATATATATCTTATATCCTTATAGTTATTATTACTATTAATTTTGTGGCTTAATCAGCTAAGTATCATTCCTTTATACGAGTTTATTATTCTATTAACAATTTATATATACATTCTGTATATACATTTGATTTTATATACATTTGTATGTACATTTGAAACATTTATATATACATTTTGATTTTTGTTAATTATATATTTGTTATAATACCATTCTATTAAATGTTACTTATCTTATGTAAACTTATGCTATTGCAAACGATTTTTTTGTTTGTTTTCCTTGGGAATTTGCGGCAAATTTATGATAATAAATAAAGCATAAATCGAAATGATAATTTATTTTCTGCTTCATTAATCATTATTTTTAAAATTTTCTTCAGTTTTGTTACTACTGAGAATTATTCTTAATATGTTAAGTTACATTAGATTTGAATCCGGTTTTAATTATACACAATTGCTATTATAAATTGATTGCATTATTTCGATTGGTGGTCATATGACGAGGGCAATAGTTGAGGTGACAATCCAGTCTCAAACTTCGAACGTAGTACTGTGCTAAAGCATTTAATCCCAGAGCAACAGACTCAGAAATTACTCGTGATTTTTTTTCTTTGTTTGTTTGTTTATAATATGTCAGAAATGAATTACTTTAATTACATCTGGTACATATTGGTGAAATACAATCATGGATCATATAGATGATCCATGACTTTTTAATGTAAATTGAAAGAAATGAAACGATTTTAATTTTTTTTGTTTTAAATTACTGTCATAAATTATTTTAAATAATGAAATACTTACTATGCAACTACTTGTTTATAAAAAATTAATTAAAAACGGGAAAATTCTTTTGTAACTTAACTATTAGATTTAATTAGAGAAATTCAATTTAGAACTTAAGTATTGAAAAAGATAACCATAAAATTATTCATAATTAGGAAAGACGTCGTTATCTTACAGAAACTGTCTTTATCAATAAAACTAGTTGATGTTCTTTAGTATTAAATTAATAACTTTAATAACTGATGTTTGTAACAAATAAAAGAATACATATTTGTAAAATTATTAATTCCATGATTATTATTAAAATATTCTTTAAAAAGGAATTAAATAAAAATATCGTTTGGTCATAAAAGAAAATAATTAAAAAAATCATTTGACTCCAATATATTTCTAAATGTAATAAAAATAGAATGGCAACGACATATTTGTCTTTAAAGAACGTTGTGAAATGTTTTAAGAGGAATTCGATGTCAATGAATGTAATGTGTGTGATTTAAATAGTTGTGTAAAATGTTTGTCTTTGTGGAAATCGTCAATAAATATATCATTTTTGAAACGATGGCTCATCATGCTCCACCAAATTCAGTACAGTATATTTAAATGCAATTAGATGGGTGAACTATACGAAAGGGACAAGTGGAGGATTATCTATATAATGCCTTACAATTTAGGATTAATTTTAATTAAAGGAATGCTGTATAATTTCCACCATTTAGATTAATCTCGCAAAGTTTAATATCAATTGCTATCAATAATAATAATTGGTCGTTCTACTTCTGCCAGGTGTTTTACAAGAGCATAGTAAATGGAACTATGGGTCCATTCCTTGCTTGCTGTTGCTCGTCAACTCCTGGAGAAAGTTTTTAAATCACGAACCTAAAAAAGAACGAAAACTTTAAAATAACGGTTTTGTGAAGCTTTTTATCTAGAACTTATTTACTGTAATACCTTCTTCGGTAATGGAACTAAGACTATTAAAATTTCTCTCATTTATCATTGTAGCGCTTCGTTTCGCTCCTCGGTTACAAGCTCCATAAAAATGCAGAAATGCTTAAAAACACCTAAAAAGAAAAAGAGTTGTACAACTAACTTCTAGGCTTCCTCATTATAAGTCAGAAATAACGAAATGAGTATTCGCTTACAAGTAATGAACTATTAAAAAATATCTCCTACTAGCAGTACGCCCACGGCGTTGCCCATGGAATCAGGACTGGGGAAAAAATGCCAACAATGACACGAAAAGTAAAATTAAGAAATGTATATATTATTGAGATGACGATGACGCCAATGTAATGACGTCGCCTGCCTCAAGAAATCTGATTGTAATGAAAGCATATGGCGTCACCTGCCGTGAGAAAGGTCACGCAGCAACCAATGAAATTGCAACAATGTGTGCTAGAATCGTCCGGAGAAATCTCGCTGTTAAATCTCGCTAGCAAAAAAACTGTTTGAACTGATCAGGGAAAAATTAATTTAAAAAAACGAAGAAAGATATTTTAACCGTCCTTGTTTTAAATCCGACAGAAACGTTCCGGTTATAAGCAGAAAAAAATGAAAATTATAGAGATGTTAGAACGTTAGATGCGATAATTTGAAGAAATCTTTATTAAAAATTACCATAAAAGTGACTATTTTTCAAAAATTTCTCAAAATTCAGTAAATTACGTTAGACGTACGAAACAAACTTCATTAGAACTGAAATCGGTTGTTCTTTCCGATAATGTAACTGTTTTTTCCCACAATTATTTGAAGACATACTATTGAGAAATGAGTGCGAAAAATCACCCAAAGCAATACAAAAAATTAAATAAAAAATTTCTGGATTAAATTTTAAAATTCCGGCTTCGAGGTGCATTCAGTCACTATTAAGACTACCTGTGTGCCAAATTTCATGGCTGTAAATGCGATAGATTCGTTTGGACATCGCAGACACACACACACACACACAAACATTGCCTTTTATAAGTATAGACTACTAGTAATAGCTCTCATTAAAGAGGATATACCATTGAAGTGGTTTGCGACAGGATCATCAAACGATGCTTATCCTTCCGCAAATCTGTCCACGCTCTCAATTTTCTCAGCCTTTCAGAAGATAATGAAGTTTGAAGATGCGCTAAAAAGAAGCTACTGTGCCGTGCATTCTCTCTGATTACATCAGGAAAGTTTACAAACGCGCAACTTGTCAAATGTGGATTGATGTGTGTAAAGATTTAGAAATAAAAAATAATTAAATGAAGAAAATAACATACTATTTAATGTACGGAATGCATAAAGCCAAAACTATAAAGTTTTTCATGATATCTCAAATCATAAACTATATCTCACATTTTCTTTCTTTTTTTGTAAAAATATTTCAGATTTTTCTTTCTTCCGTCAGGCTTAAACATCCTCAAGACACTTTGCTTTTCTAATCCGCCATTCAAAGTATAAACTTCGAAGAAAACCTGATGAAATTGCACAGTGATGAGTAAATGAGATCCTATTTTATTTACCAAATCAGCGGGAGTGGTCTCCCCTAAACTTTCTCGTATACTTTCTAAGTGGAGATTCGTCAAAATCTCGAGTTCGAATTTTTTTGACGATTACAATACTTTCTCTTTGTATACTTCGTATACGAGAAAGCAAAAACGGTTACAGTCATTATAATAATTTGCACAGTTACGAAATCGGGAAACAACTTTAAAATACAAATTTTTGAGATCCAGCTATTTTCGGGAAATATTGCTGAAAAATTCTATTGCTGCATTTCTTCTAGATTGGTGACTGCATTTAAATTGGTCTACTACATAGAGAACTGCAGTAGACTCAGTTTTAATGCCAAAACATTCAGGTACAATTTACAACCGTACCCAAAATCCATCAAACTCCAGTACATAATTGGGTTCATTCCAGCCAGCAGAATTATATAAATAACGCAAAATTGTCGTTTCAAACCTTCAAGAAGACATTAATCTTTATGCAATTTCCCTGCTTACACTTCTACAAAGCCACAATTTAACATTCATTTAATGATTGTACCATTCTGTGGATAATAGCATGGTATTATTTTAATCTTGGGCAAGTTCATAAGATTTTAACTTTAACGCTGCTATATCTTAAGGCCAGAACAACGCATAACGCAAAAAATACACTTGGAACATTAGCAGAAGAGACATAACATAACACCACTCCATGCAGCTGCAACTATAACCTTTACAGTTATTTAAACAATGTCGCGGACATGAAAAATTACAATACCCGAGGGATGACCTACCTCTCTTTGACCTTACCAAATCCCTCACACTGCTGCCTAATTATCAGACGCTTCAAGTTTGCAAATGTTATCAGGAGCGAGTCCATTACGATGGACTGCTAGTGTGTGTTACATTAGGGGTGTTTTGGTAACACAGAGATTGTTGATAAAAAAAACAATAAAAATACACAAAATTACATGATTGCACATGAAATAACTGGGCACGTGTAATAACTACATGCAATAGAAAAACTGTAAGATGAGAAAAAATAATCCATTTACAAAACAAAACATTCAAGTGAGGAAAAATATAAAGGAAACCAACGGGAGTGGCCTCACCAAAACTTCCTAGTATCCGCCCCAACACGGGTGGGGGAAAAAATACACCAAGCGTCAGTAACATGCGCCATTCCCTAACACAGGTGGGGGGGAGCACGCGAATCAGTCGCGCCTTTTGGGGGGTAGTAGAATGCCTAAGAAACCGAATATGCAATTTAAATGCCGTTTTTCAACTGATTGAAACGAAAATTGGGCACGGATCTACAATTAATGTTAGCAGACCTCACATCAATTTTTATTTATCTAAGTCATAACGTTTAGGAATTATCGTGTTCACAAGTATGCGATTATACAGACCAATAGACAGTCACCCCTTTGACGTATTTGGTCCAAAATTCGATACATTCCTGATGATTAAAATGTGTAAACGTGTATGTGTGTAAAAATCCATCCAGCCATTTAAGTTTTTGAGTTATCGTGTTCACATGAACACGGACAGACAGACAGACTTCCCGTTTACGGATTTTGTCCAAAATTTGACAAAAACCTATAAATTATATGTAAAGATCACATACCACTTTTCATCCCTCTATCTTTAATAGTTTTTGAGTTATCGTGTTCACAGACAGACAAAATTCCAAAATTGTGTCTTTCGAACTCAGGAAGGTCTAAAACGTGGAGATTCATCAAAATCTGGCTGTCGAATTTTTTGAAGATTACAATACTTTCTCTTTGTATTCTTCGTATACAAGAAAGTAAAATATGTATATGTATATGAATAAATAAATAATGTTTACATTACAACACAATTAGACCTTTAAGCTTTTTGCGTTCGAGGCGATCAATCTTACCTAAACCATCATAGTAAATTACGATGTGGCTCAGGATAATTGACTTGACTGATTAGTTAATGATTGCAAAGGAATGAGTCACTGAAACCGAAATCTATAAATCATAAAATAGAGATAAAGAAATTTGAAAAGAAAGTCAAAAAAATTTTTTTTCAAAAGGCATACGATACAGCAAGAGGTCAGGTAAAATAAAGCGACATGCTGTGCAACTAAAGATGGATGTTTTTTCTACACTATATGTTACATATTTTTCATTACTCTACAAACACCGGAGTACATAACAAAACTGACTACAATTTACCATTTTATCAGAGAGTAAGAAAAGATAATAAGCTATTCGAATGATATCATTACTACATTTCATATTAGCCACCTTTGGCGACCAGCTGATTTGCCGGGTTAATTGATTGCAAAAAATTTCATTTATTTCATTATTTTATGCGCAACATGGTCTTAATGCTTCCCAGAAAACTATTTTGAAACTTTTTTATCAACATTTAACTTATGCTTCTTTAGAAGCCTTACACTGTTCTGTTCATTGTGCTGTGTGCATCCCTAATTTTCTGATCACCTAAATTTGAACTTTAATTTGAAACTGGAAGTGATTAAACTCCAACAAAAATCCAATACCTTGTTTGTTGAATCGAAGTATATTCATAAAAAAAATATAAGGATAGTAGGAAAAAGTCGGGTAAGATGGCGACCTTAAGCTTTGGGGATTTTTCCTGACCTCAATATTCGTTGCAGGGGGATTAATCTTATCAAAATCTTATTCAACTCTTTATTTTTAAGTGATATTTTTTTTTTATTTTCAAATTTGAGACTCCAAAATTTCATTTCCGAAAAAGAGTCATTTTCATCATCTTACCCGCACAGTCGGGTAAGATGACGAACTGAGATTATAATTTAATTCAACATCTATATGCTATCAAAAACTATTTAAAACTGTTGAGACCACATCTTGATCATAACAAATTGCACATAACAAGAAACAAACATAATCGAACTAAAGTAACAGCAAGAAACAAATGAAATATTATCAATCGAAATTTGAGGTTCAAACCTTAAGAAATGAGATCTATTACAAAAATTACATGGGCTTGGATTTTGTACCAGCCAGTACAGAGCTTGCACATAAAACATTGGAATACCAATTCCGTTTTTCTTTGCTCACTGAAAATGATGCATTCTTCATTATTGAGGTCCTCTGGGTCCAGATTGTCATTAGCGTCAACGTAAGAAAATTCAAAATGAACGAATTTAGTCTTCAGACTCAGAAAATCAGAAGGCGAGATGTCGCTTAGCTACTTTTTTCTTTTTCTAGAATTTTTAGCAGGTTTGTCGAGTTTAATCTTCTTTTCCCTATATCTCTTTTTTTAATGAAATGCTCATTTTTCACTGGAGTGCCAGAGAGTTGCAAGAACGGCAAGTGGCATTCAGGTAGCACGACGAGCTCATAAATTAACGCGGAGAGCTTCGTCATCTACCCTCCACCGAATTCGCAATCTTACCAGACTTCTCCTTTTTATTTAAAAAAAATTAAGGATATCAGCTCATCAGAAGATTTAAAATAATACATCATTGAAAACGTTTTGATTAGCTCTTTACGAAAATCACATGTAATAATAAATCAAAAACATTTACTCCATGAACGCTATCCCTTACCAAGCAACAACCAAAAGTTGCGTAGGAACAACTCAAAAACACATTACCGTGTACTGTGAATCACACTAATAACGGGGTGGAATCTTTTGGTGTGACAAGGGTAGCTGGTCTCGAATGATGCAAAATCGGGGCATTCATCTAATCAAATCTTCGAGAAAAATCCAATTCGTCATCTTATACTCTTCGTCGTCTTACCCGACTTTCCTCTAAGTAGAATCATTCGGAGTTGAAGTGCTGTGTGTACTACCTATTTTGTTTCATAATTTACTTAATATCTCAGAGGAATTTTATTAAATGAATCATTACTTACTTTTGAAGCTTAATCCTTAACTAAATTAAAAAGGATTTCAAAAAATTTTATTAAAAACATACTTTAAAAAAATCTACTCAATACAGTAAAAATAAGGGAAATCTTAATACCTTGGTTATCAATGAAAGAAAAACGCAGGATGAAATATTTGCAGCAACAGTGAAAATGATTATTCTTCTCTACAAAAATGAAAAGTATTGTTGTAAAATGCATAAAAAATATTTTTTTAAATTTATTAAAATTAGAGAAAAATTGTACGATAACTAAATTGGTATCATTGAAAAGAGAATCTATTGAATTTTTATCTAGTCTGTATCTGTGTGTAATAATATTTTCGAAAGTTATCGCGGAAGAAAGTCAAAATTTCGCTTAATTTTTTATTAATTAAAAGTGTAATAAAAATTTCAAAACACATTCCCCCTTCCTCCAAACAATATTTGAACCCAATATGATAGTTTCAGATCTAAAAGTCTGTCCCATAGAGGGCCAACAGACGCACAGGCAGACATTCACTTTTAATATTAGTAGAGACATACTATTTTTTTTACCAATTTAATTATAGAGTTATAAAGTTTCTGATTTTTTTTCATTCATTGATTGATGGTAAATAGAGATACAACATTTCAAAAGAAGCCTAAGGGGTCCAAATGGCTTTAAGAAGGAGGAAGATTTATTTCACAACTGTTCTGTTTTTGTGTCACATTTAATACCATTTATCTCGTGCAGGTCTTAGCCATAATCTCTCGGGACAGCCAAATCCCATACTGTGCTGCTTTTTTGATACAGCGATACAGGCGGCGTGTGTTTTATGCTCAGAGCTCTAGATGAAAAAATTGCATTTGGGATAATAATCCAATTAGACATCGCTAACTAAACAAAGACAACATCCCCCGAATAAAATTAAAGTTGGTCGGTGGAAAGTAATATCTCCGTCGTAAATATTTTTTGATGAAGAATTAGGAGAATAGGAGATTGTAGCGAAAAGCATGTCATTTTTGGGGGTGTTCTTGTCCCGTTCATAACTTTTTCAGTTTAAATCGAAACGAGCCAGATGGAGCTTGAAAGTTGAAAACTTGTTAAAACTATTTGAAAGGATTAAAATTGAAACAATGAGTCTCAAAATACGAGCGGTCTTTATTTTTAGATCATACATCCAATAAATCCCACTCGTAGACAATATATTAATATTATATATACCGAAAAGGGGCCAGAAAAATAAATTCCAGCATTTTGTATTCCACTTACGTTGGGTTATTCCATCTAAATTTTTGAGATTTTAGACTCAATAATTCAGATTTCAGACTTTTTTACTTAGCGTTAAAGAAACATTTATGTCTTGCAGAATAATTGGATACGTAAACAACTGTAATTGCTGTTATAAAAAGGGTAATTTGATTAATGATATATTCTAAAAGATTATTTTAAAAAATATGCTGTTGGAGTCTATTTTATCTAATCAAGTATCTAAATGATTTAATTTGACCTTTGTAATTCAGCTTTCAAGAGCAATAAAGAGCAAGAGAATGACTTCAATCATTTCTTGAATGAATGATCAAAAGATTAAAAAAATGAATTTTAATACGAATTCTAATTCATCATTTGTGCTTTTATATCTGACTAATATTGTTAAACTGTTAAGTCACTAAAGTAAAATGAGTCGCAACATTTCCCACAAGTTCAGAAGGAGCCTTTAAATTTAAAGAAGATTTAATTCAAAAGAATAATATCTTGCTCCAAAGGTAAGACCAGTGAGTATTGGGTAAGTCTTCCAAAAAAAGACTTCATCTCCAGTTAATCGCAGTTAGTTTTGTGATGTGCAAAAGACTCAATATATAAAGACAACAGTTATAAAAATGCGAATTAAATATAACCATCACATAAAAATATACTGATGCCTTCAATTTAAAAGCAAACACTATGAATAAGTGAAACACTCTTCCGCATGATGCATTATTGATTAAATTTGAGCCAAAATTCGTATTCTGTTCTTTATCGTTAATATCATTTCGAGTAAAGACCTTATTTTTTTCCTTCGATAAGAATATAATAGTTAAAATAAAATAAAAAATCGTCTATGAATTGAATCCAGAGAAAAATTTCTTTCCATAAGGTTCTCTTACTATCTTTTCACTTTATACGAAAACTACCATAAACTTCTCTTTTCGCAAAAATACAGTTATATCGAACGATTTTGAAAGTTCTTCCCAGACGCCAGCTTCAACAATCAGATTTCGCGGAAAATTGCATTCAAGGACAAAAAATTCTGGTTCCTGAAAGAGCTTTCAGACGAGCTGTCAGTTTACCTGACAAAGAAGCAGTTTTCTTTTTTTGTGAAAGGTTTCAACGAACGGAAATTTAAATGGAGAATTACCAAATCTGGTTACTATGAATTGCCAAAGAATTTTGCTCCTGGCTATCGAAAGCAAATTAAATACTCTCCGCATGGACTGTTATAGATCCATAGCAATCAACTGCAAGAGTTGATTATTTCGTCTCTTGATTAAATAAAATCAGCCGACATTAAAGGTTTTGTAGAAATTCACAGAAATCCTTTATTTTTATAAAAGATTATTTATCCCTTTGCTAGCCACTGTAAGGAAACTAGGACGTGCTCGACAGAAAAAAAGCCGAAATTTGAGTTTTAAATAAAAGGAACTTTTTCCAAGTAACAATTTTATCGGAAATAAAATTTTTACTTATAACTTGACACACTAATTAAAACATAGGAAGAATATGATGTTTTAATTACAAAGCAGCAAAAAATTATTTAAATCTTAAAGAATTTGCTTCTTAACCCTTTTCATGTTCACTACATGTTTCGTTTTGAAAATTGCTAAATTTATTTCAAAAATTAGTATTAGACATGTATGTAGCTGATCATAAATATGTAAAGGAAAAAAAATTAGCATTTTTTAATTTCAAAAACATTTGTGGTATCGCAGTGAAACCAATGAAAGGTAACGGGCTATTTTTCCTCCGAATAAGTTATCATCGAAATGCAATTTAATTATGTATTTAATTTATAAGTATACGTGAGTATTGAGGATAATCAACTTTCATAAATTCAACATTACTTTCGAAGATTCAATTATAAAAAATATCAATTTGTGCAAGAACCCTCATCATTTTGTTTCTCTTGAAGTTCAAAAGCAATTTAGCTTTAGCGATGCCTATATCTTTGTGAATACTAACGGTATTAACTGGAATTTTTATATAAGTTGGCCTATATATCTGGCTCTTAAGTTATGAAAGAAACACTACACTACGTTTCCCCCATGTGCAATAAAAAAATGATCAATGTGTGGTTTCACTGCAAAACCAATAAACGCGAAAAGTTTAATAGCAAATCAAAAATGCATTTGATGCGATAAGTTGCAATTAAATAATCACAAATAAGTACACCCAGAAAACAAATTCTGTTTAAAATCACTCCAAAAATTAGCATGATATGAAGGGTGCAGATTGAAAGTGGATCAATTCCGTGAGATTCATTTCTGAGAACACAGACCTCAAAGTTTATTAACTGCATTTAAAATCATATTGGACTTCTAATTGTTCTTGCTGCCTGGTGGATACAACTTGAACTATGAACTTGAATCAGTATTACACAGACAATATAACATTTCTGCACTATCATGGCAGTGTTAGTGCAAAACGGGCAAAACATGAACTTGGTTCACTTTAATTCTGAGCCCTCCATATGTGAGTGAAAGTCCTGTAAAGAGGGTCATTCACCGCTGTGCCAAACTGGAATTTTTGGAACCTATGAAAAGAAAAACCTATCGTCAAGGTCGATAACCTGTGAAATTTGGAGCAAATGGATTCGAAGTGGTGGAATTCAAAAAAACTCAAAATCCGAAACTGCATCTGCCGATTCCAGTTTGGTACCTCGATGCGAGAGTAGCGGGAGGACAAAGGATCTGCCTACATTGGGACCTCGCGTCGAAGATAGAAATGGAACTCGAAATCCCCGTGCAGGGGAGGAGGAGTGAAGGGTGGGAGGAATTCTGAGACTTTGAACCTTGTCTCAAAACAAACTTTGGAGCATCTGTGAATGTTTTGCCTAATTTTTCGACTAAAGTGAGTGGAATACAAACCACTTGTTGGACAAATGTCTTAGCCTTTCTTTCTCGTGATTACCCAGCTTAACAAAAGATAGGCTATACCTTCATTTTAAACAATTTTAATTTTAATCTTGGCTATCAATAGTGATATTTACAGTCAATATGTACATGAAGATATCATCCTTCACATGCCTAAAGTTCATAGAACAAAACCGCTGTTTACACAAACAATTCTGCGGCGGTCATCTCGCATGGTCCAGCTACGCGGCCTCCGTCCGAAAAAGTGGCACACTTCTTCCCAAGGAGGGGGAAGAAAGAGTCTCCACGGAGAAAATTTGTTTCTCCGAGAGGTAAAGTCGATCTTTGACTCAAATGGGTTCCAGATGCAACTTTGCAGTCGGCTCTAGTGGGAAACTTGGCAGTTAAGTCCAATAATTACAGCGAATTCATTTCGTAATAGTTCGGTATTTATTGCATTTTAATACACTTATAATAAAAATATTGACCATCATAAAACTTGAAAATCTGAAAAATGCATGGTATTTCTCATTATGTATAACATCTTAAAAAATATAAGTGCTCGGAAATAAATAAAAATTGGTTTAAGAGAAGCATGATGCTTATAAATATTCCAATTCAAAATGAAAAGAATTTTATACATGCATACCTAAATTTGAAAAAAAATACATGTTTGAACATTTTTGACAAATATATTTTTAACGGCGCAGGTAATGTATTTAAGCGGAAATTTTACTCTCTCAACATTATCTTCGGTTGAAATCTAGAAGTTGGTACATACTCCTAAAACGCTGCCAAATAGCCAAAGCAAGAAGTTGACCACTGCATATCATTGGAGCCAAGTCGCCAAAGCTATATGCAGGTATTACCTGCATTAGCCTTGGCGACTTGGCGCCATTTTAAGAGAGTGTACCAACTTCTAGATTTCAACCTTATCTTCCTTTTACCTTTCAATAATCAGTGTTATAACTTTAAAACGATGCCTTAGATGTTACATATTTTCTTGTTTATTTTTTAGCAACACAGTAGAAGAATCTAATTTTGTCGAAGGAATTTTCTATTTCATATTTTTTCAAAATATTTTTAGCGTACCAAGATTAGTCTAAATAGTATTTTTCACAACAAAATGAGCAATATTTTTTATCCAACCAGAATATGAGTAAAAGTAATAAAAAGTAACCCGTCTTTTCTAAAATTAATTCTTTAAAAAATTCTTTCGTTCAGATAACATTCAATATTTTTCTCAAAATTAGATATTTTCAATAAATGTTCGAAAACAAAATTTCTTTTAACATTTTCAAAATATCTACAATTCTAAGGAATAAATAACTTCTACATCATATAAAATCAAGCAGAATCATTGTAAAGATACAAAGTTCATGGAAATTCCCTAGAGTTTGATTGATTCGAATTCAGAGGAACTCAAAGCAACACGAAGGCTATTTTGGGCTAAAATTGGTTTAAGACAAGCATGATGCTTATAAATATTCTAATTTAAAATGAAAAGAATTTTATACATTTGTACCTAGATTTGAAAAAAACATGTTTGAGAAAAATGCAAAAAAAACTGCATTTAATTTCAAAAAAATAACGTATCCCTTTGTTTACATTTTTAAATGGTAATTTGCGAGTTTTTGGCATTTCAAACCAATACATTTTTATATTTGTGAATTATAAAAAAAAACATTTCATAAAATTGTCCAATCTAAAAAAAAACCTTTTTTTTAAATTAATAAAATAAAAAAACATTTTGGCACTAGCCATATGTGAAAAAGTAATAGAAATAGTATAGGAACGCTACAGCATATTTTTGTTGTTGTTGTTTTGTTTTGTTTTGTGAACATTGCCTGGTAACTATGAAAAAAAATGCTTTGAGAATTCGATGTTACTAACGAGTGTCGTGTTGAAAATAAATTTTCATGGCAAAAAAATGTCTGTTTGTTTGTAAGTTCCGAATAAATGTGTTGTTTGGAAGAGAAGCGTCATC
This sequence comes from Araneus ventricosus, assembly GCA_013235015.1. Taxonomy (NCBI): domain Eukaryota; kingdom Metazoa; phylum Arthropoda; class Arachnida; order Araneae; family Araneidae; genus Araneus; species Araneus ventricosus. The sequence goes on along the minus strand of BGPR01000606.1, from coordinate 440,805 downwards.
CCACTTCATCTAAAAATTGAAATACAGTACAACATATTATAGATTTTCAGAATCGTTGTAATGTCCCCTATTTTCTGATACTGAAATTGAAAAAATAGTTTTTCGATAGTTCAAAATGTCACACTTCCAGTGAAATAGCTATTTTGTCGACAAAATGAAAATTTCATTGCCTTGAATTAAAGAAAATATGCTTAAAATTCCAAAGACATTTTAATTTTATAAACGTTACAGTTAGAGTAAAATTTAGAGATATTAAATATTTTTTTTTTACAAAATAAGCAATCTGGCAGCCTTATAATCATTCGTTGAAAATCATCCACAAGAAAAGTTCAATGCTAATGATTTTTTTAACGTAGAATATATCTAACAGATTAAAAAGCGTATGCCGAAAAGTTCTGGTTCATTTGATATCTATCAGTGATTAATCTTATGTATATAAATAAATTTTGAACTTTTTGCTTCTTTTATTTTATCAATCTTATCATATTCTAAAAAGATTAGCGGTAATATTTCTCTGCTTGTATACTTGAGAATCATTTGTTTATTTTTATTAAATTGTTATTTTCAAAGCATTTCTAGAAATCTTAGAAATGTTTTCTTTTTTTATTTTGATAACAAATATGTTTTAAGCCATATTCAGAAATGACTGGCATGAAAGAGGTTACTAGAAACCCTTTCTAATTTCGTTCATCACGCTGCTACGAATACTGAAATCCATGTCTAATTACAGTACTAAAACTAATTAGAATACTTAAGTGCTATCAGTTTGCAATCGTATCTCACATGGCTTTCAATTCATTCCCGAGAATCATACTGAAATTAGCTAGGCTTTGAGTTAGCTTTTCCCAAAAATATCAAAATAATCATAAATTGCAAAATAATATAACGAAAATTAATAACGTGTAGTATAACGCTGCCTCAGAGAATTTTACCTGCTAACAATCATTAAATTAATATTAAAGAATATTAATGGATTAATGAAGGTTATTAAAGGAAGGAATACTTAATAAACGGGGGGAAACATGGTCATATTTTATCACGATCGGATTTTCCTTAATAGCATTTCTGAATCAGGTAATAAACAACGATATTGAAAGTTTGTGAAATAAAGATGAAATATGAAATATTTTCTGATGCATAAATAATATAATCTAACAATGAGGGTAGCCACTGGTGAACAAGATCCCAGAAGGTGAGTTCATGTTATGAGGGGGGTGTTTCAGGGTGTCTGACTGCATTCTTGTTCTGTATGAACGGAAATGGGGAGAGACAGCAAGATAGAAGGTGTTGCTTAAGCATACAATCAGGTGTATCAGCTTTTTAAGAGATCAGAAAAAACTGATGACGCCCATCTCCAAGGCCGTGAACTTTAACTTTGTAGCCACTTAATCTCTTGACATATACATTTTCTACACTATCTAATTAGATGATGTGACATGGTTTGGAAATGTATTTTTAGGAATCCTTAAAGCACTTGAAATTTTCATGGATTTCGTGTAATTTTTTGCGAATAAACGAATCTATGAATGGCTTATATTTAGTAAATACAGTAGAACCTCGCTAACCCTAACTAATTGGGACCGGTGCTTGTTCGAAATATAAAAAATTCGGATTACCCGAAATTCCGATTAAAACAGAAAAGAAAAAGATGTGTGCTAAAAATATGTAAGTTATAAGTACTCAGTACTACTATCTCTTGAATTCTTTTTTTCAAAAGCAATAGAAAGAGAATATATCTCCCCTTTTCATTAGAATAATGGATGTGCTCCTGTTTGAAATGACCTTATCTTACGGCGAATTGCATTAGTTTCTTCAATGTGTACAAAATTATGCATGCTGAAAAAATACTTTTTGTTTTTAGTATGTATATTTAAATCTTTTCAATTACATATAATTTTCGAAAATAAATCGGTTCGGATTAACCGGAATTTCGGATTACTGGGGTTCTACTGCATTTTAAAATACAATGATGCTCTACAGACGTTTCAACAGATCAATTAAGTAGTTCAACCATCCAGTTAAATTTAAAAAAGCTTCATACAATAATTAATCATATGAATATTAATATTAAACCTCCGTTAATCGCAATATTTAATAGATACGCACGCAGTCTGCGTGTATTTGCTGTTTTTTAACGCATTTAAATTTGAATTTTCCCTACAAAATAATCACTTACATTCTCATTATGACTATTTGTTATAAATGAAAAATTATCAAAACTGGATGAACATACCACAGAATAGCTTTTATATCTGCGAGATACATTGGAACCATTTAAGGACGAAAATGATTGCTACTAAAGGAAGGTTAAATAAATTCTGAATGATAATAAGCGTAGATGGCTTGAGGGCGTCAACAAATTCTAATTAATTCATTAAAGAGAGAACACTAAAAGAAGCTTTTCTAAGGGAAAATGGTCTATAAATTTCTAAAGTTAAATAAATTGTGAATGATTACAAGCGTAGATGGTTTGAGGGCATCAACAAATTCTAAGTAATTCATTAAAAAGAGAACACTAAAAGAAGCTTTTCTAAGGAAAAATGGTCTATAAATTTCTGTTTAGTAAAATCAATCATTAATTCTATGTGGTCTAGTGGCTCTTTTAAAACGATGTAATAATAGTAAACATCAGAAAGAGATACTACAAAGATATGAATTAAAAATAACTCTTTCTGTGAAAAATTCTATTACACACAGACACAGCCGCAACTTTTGGCATTTGGAACGCTTCTCTCAGAAGCGAAAAGATAAGAAAATTGTGGGAATCCATAATTAAACAACACACAATCAATATAAGCTTCATTAAGAAACATCACGTTCCAATTTGAAGCAAGTTCTTTCTCTGCATATAATTGCACAAATCGTTGAATTTTAATTGCAACAAACATGTTGCATATGAATTCCATATCAAATTATAAACAAGATTTTTCTTAGAAAAAACTCAGAACTATGGATTTTGCACTTCGTAATTTTCTGTCCTTTCATTAACAAAAGTTGTTAAAAATTATGAGAGATTATACTGAATTTATTTCTATACAATAAATAATATTGTCATGTTTCTGATTTACACTTGTTATTTTATCGGAAAACTTAGTAAGGTGTTGTTCAATGCAAGCGAAAGTTAGCTGTTTCTTACATTGAAAGAGGCTACTAAATATCGTATTGAAAAATCTGGATGGAAAAGTCATCAAAGTTAACAAACAGATTGGCAAAAAACCATCACAAAAGAATTATACAAATCAATAAACAGAATCATTTACTGTGAATATTTTGTAAACATATTAGATGAATAAGAAATTTCTTATTTAAACAGCTCTCTTTTCATTCGTTCTTTATCAAAGATATGTTCCGAGAAAATTTTTTACACTGAAATTTCGATTAAGCGTCTGTTTCTGTTATCCGTCATAGCATAAAAAGCAAAAAGTAACGATGGTTTATAGTTTTACCTTACATTTCTGTACCTTACTACCCTTTGTGGTATCTTGGCCTATGAGCAACCAAGTGTAAACAAATAAGTGCAATGCTTTAGGTTGACCTAAGTACTTTTATTTACACAACTAAAATTTAAAGAACAATTTCTTGCATAAGAAATCTGGAATAAATGATTTTATACAAAGTTCGTTTGACATTAAAGTTCGATGGAGTCGGAGTTCCACAAGAGATGGAGATCAATATAGGATGAATAGATTTCACCTATCAAGGTGATAGCCTAAGCACGAGACTACAAGGAGTGCTCGAAAATAGAAATCCGACGAACCGAGATTTCGAAATAATGCTGCTTCTCAGTTATCGTTGTCAAAGTCCGAATCAATTCGAGACTTTAAATCAGAGCTGATCACACATCTCTTTTCTGCGCTCAGGAGTCTGTAACCACGTTCGAGACTTCCTAATCGGTTCTTCACCGCTCTCTTCTTGTTCAAGTCCAACATCCCCATTTTGTTCCTACTTCAAGGGGTGGAGCTCCGCCTCCCTTTCTTTCCACTGGACAAACGGACTACCATACGACAACGGCTAAACGTCTAATTCCCCAATGGTCAATTCCGACCGTGGGAAGGTTCCTAGGTTTCATAACCACAAGAGCTATGCAGGTGTGACATGAAAGAACACCGCTAATCTCCTGATAGCCTACCATATGCGCTCTTTGACAGTTATTTATTCTTGTGTATTGTTGTCGTCCTCTGCTTGCAGATGCTACCTTCGCGAATGTCCTTTTAATGACCACCAGGTGTGGCTGGCTTGCTGTTTGCGGTCTAGTTGAAAAGTGCTCGACTCTCTTCTCGTGGGAAAATGTCCGCGCGGGAAGGAAAAACATCACACCTTGTATTGAAGTTAATATAGGTCTTTTTGTGAAATTAAATAAAACATGTGTGTATTATTCACTGTTAAAGGATTTTATTTTCATTTTCGTCCCAAGACAGCAGTGAAACCACTTTACAGTACATATGTATTAAGAGATTTCTGTTATCCGTCACAGCCCTGGTTCCCGATAATCGAAGTTCTACTGTATTTCAATAAAGTTTTTCAGTTTCACTTAGCATTTTGATGTATGCGATTTTATGAGAGCCGAACATCATTTGTCTTCACAATATCAAAAATTAGGATTCATTTACACTAGAAGTGTTTTAGAAATCAACATTCCAATATCAGTAATATTAAAAGTGTTACAAAAATTTATTGAAATTATTTGAATGAGTATAGTTATAAGTTTTTATATATGACTTGTGAGAACTGTCAGAGAGGAACGCTAAGAAATTAAGCAATTATCAAAAAGTTAAGACTAGCTCACTGAATTTTAACATATTGTTGGTGATTGTTTACTATTATGATGTCTGCATGCCCCCTTTCTAACACAAAAAATACCCTTTTCATATTTAATTGGAAAATAACTGAGAGAGATTACATCTCTCGATTTTTTTATATCATTCTATAATGTAAAAAACAAACTAGACCTTCATTTCTTGCGAACAATGAAAGACGTTGAAGAGATTGCGTCATAAAAGACGTTGAAGAGATTTTCTCAAATCGATATTAATCCATATCCAGGGCCGTCTTTACAAATCTTGGCACCCTGGGCTAGAGTAATTTGGTGCCCATCAGAACCGTAACCAGAAATTAGAGAGCCCGTGGCTCAGCGAAAATACCTATCTATTACAGTAACTGATGAGAAAACAAAAGTAACCTATTCACTCGTTCTCTGATAAACGCTTTTTAATTTTGCAAATCAGAGTCTTTTCAAAGCAAGATTTTACAAGTAAGCTTCCGTATTGTAGGTAACTTCTATTACATGCATAATTTAATGGAAATCAATATCATATAACGAAAGCCGAAAAGCAAAGATAAACTCAAAGGTAATCGAAAAAAACAAACAAGGAATCTATTCTAGTCCATTTTTTCAAGGACTAAGGACTTTATTCAAAGTGGATTCAAAATAATAATTGGGAATTTTTTTCTGTAAGAAGCTTGCATTACGCCAAACATAGCTTCTCTTAGCCCGAAATTTCCTAACAAAAGACAAAGAAGATCTGTACATCAAAAAGCATTATTTCAAAAGAAAGAGGGAAAACAAAAACACAAGCATCAAAACGCTAATAAGATTGATTTAAAAATATCAGCCATCTGGCTTTTTAAAGTTAGTCATCATAAATAAAAACTTACCCCATGCCCTGAATAGAGAAAAAAGATGAAAAATGTCCCAACGTAATCCCAAACCTACGCTAACTTTCTTTTAAAAAGAGGTATTAGCAAATTATTAAAGAAATACTAATCCCATGGAGCCATCTATATTCGAAAAACAAAGCAAAAGTAAAAACAGGAGTTTTTTTAGGGAGTTACATTCCCTAAAAAAACTCTAGTTTTTTCTAGTTACTAGTTGCAATCCCTAATCATTTCTTTTCTTTTAACATATTAAAAATTTCATTTAAATACATTTTTGGTTCAAGATAAAAACAAAACCAGTATTGTAAATTTTTAAGTGTCTTTGGATCAATGGCGCCCTTGGGTTACAACCCAATTAGCCCAATGATAAGACGGGCCTGTTGATTTTTCCTTCGATATAAATCTTTATACTGTGCGTTAAAGAATGTATCCAAATATCCGAAAAAGTCTTTAAAATTTGGTCACTTCATTTCATACGCTGTATCAGAATGGCCCATGTATGATTGATTACATTATTATAGTAAGCCCTAGTCATTTTGACATTTTTTTAATAATTTATTACTTCACTGAATTTATAACTTAATTATTTTAGTTTATTTTTTAAACTCGAAAACTTTTCACGTCAAGTGGATTCTTGCTGAAACATCCATTAGAAGTTAGCTCTTTATTTTTTTTTTACTTAAACATAAATAAATAAATACAACCATTAGAAGTGGTGTCCTATTAACTATTTTTAAATAAAATGGTAAACAGAGAATTTAAAGCGATGATTTAAAAACATTCTTCTCTGCGCCTATTGATTATATTATCGTGAATAAATTGAATGAAAAAGGAAAATCCTAGAGAATCCATGAGCTCGTGAAATTGTTCCGTCATTTATTTCTCGCTTTTCCCATTAAATACACTGAAATCTTCTGGAAATTTAAGGATGATCATGCCAATGACTTATTTTAAGCTGGAAAGGTTTTTCTTTTTTCTAGATTTATCTGTATATCAATTGATGATAGTAGAAATGTAGTTTGTTCTCTCTGGATTTATTACACATTTGTCATATTCTTTTAATCTCAAAATGCAAACCTAGAGCTATTATCAGGGGCCCGGTATGGAGCTAGAAGATTAACCCTCTGACTACTTATCCCGCGATTTCCGCGGTTCGGAAGCAAGTGTATTTTTTGCTGCATCCTGCGATTTTCTCAAGGTAATGGGTTTGCTTAGATTGTTTAATCATATTATATTAATAAAGCCTTGCATGCAAATAACAATTCGCTTGGTTCAACGGTATTTGAACATGTTTTCAAACGTTGCATCAAAATAGTAATTTAAAAAATTCAGCAGTCAGAGGGTTGAGTAGATGGCTTTTGGCATGGCGTTGGGCGACCTCTGAACTCTATAGACAACATCGTTCAATTTCTTCACAACAGAATAAGGTTCTTCCCAATTCTGCTGCAGCGGGTTATATAACCAAACTTGATCACCCTGCTTAAAATAATGGTCTGATGCTCTGGAGTCGTAACGAATCTTCATTGGCTCACTGGTTCTCTTCCGACTCGTTGTCAGGTAACTGACTCACTTTTCTTCGAGATTCACAGTACTAACTATTTGGGAATTACCATAATATACATTTGAATTTAAATAATTTGATTTGCTTAACTTCTCTCTAAAGCATGATGACACCATAAACAAATAATTATACTGTTAACACATAATATTGCCCTTCAGCAAAATCAGAAATTGTAGACATAATATCAAACTCTAATTACATCAGATCAGAGAAAAATCTTCTAAAAGATAGTCCAAGCAATAGAAGCACCGTTCTTGTAATTCTCTAAGCACACCGAGGTCTGAACTTTGCATCTTACATTAAATCCTTCTTATACAATATCGTACCTAGCTCAAGTATGCAATTAGAGAATTTTTGATGTTTAAATCCGCAATTAAGTCAAAGCAACAGTTAAATTAACCCTTTCTGCTCTAATGGACATATTTGCCCCGGAGATTAGACTTCATTCCTTATTGGCAAATAAATCCCACTTTTGCATAGGTTTTATGTTTTCTGTGTTCTTAAGGAATTTGGGAATGAAATTAGGATCAAAGAAACTTCGAAACACTCTCAGATTGCAAATGGCGGAACTTTTTTTGTGCACGAACATTACTAGAGTTTCAATTGGTCTTTTTTTAATTGTACAATAAGTACAACTATATTTATGTCATACTCAGTATAAAATAGTCCTTATTGTTCTTATTAAGTAATAATTTAGCCTTTCTAATATCAGATTTAGGAAATTTTGAATAAATTCTTTTTGTTGGATGTATTTTACAATAAGTACAACTATGTTTATTTCATACTCAGTATAAAATAGTTCTTATTGTTCTTATTACGTAATAATTTAGCCTTTTTCTTATCAGATTTAAGAAATTTTGAATAAATTCTTTTTTGTGGGATATCTTTTCCCAATCGTATTTAACAGTGGGACAATATATCCCATCAGTGATCAAAGTACTACAGTTAACTCTCGATATCTCGAAATCGAAGGGAACCGGGAAAAAATTCGAGATAGCGAGTTTTCGAGATAACGAGGTTACCCTCCCAAGCATTAAAAATTACAAGGTAAGGAATATATTCTAAAATATTTTTGGCAGATAGAGTTAAATGTCTGAATACAGCAATAATTCCCATATTAATTCATAACTGATATTAATTTACAGAGAAGTATAAAATTTTTAAAACAGAATGTGTATTTGTAATAAATAACTATTACTACTTAGAATTTCTTTAAAATGTTCAGCATAGTGACCTGGCGACACCTCAAATTACTTTTCTACTAAGTTTTCAATCCAAAAAATAGCTTTTTTATATCCCTTGATCCTGAGGTTGCAGCTTGGAAGTCGTGTTAGGTGGGAGGAAAACCACCTTTACTGCGTTCATTTCAGGGATAAGTATAATCACCTGTTACATAAACACAACAGCTAAAAGGCTTGCCTAACGAATTGGTGAGAATGACACTCATTGCAGCCGATACTATGCGACCTTGAATATTCAGTTGGGTGTAAAGGGAGTGGTATTGTCCCTTTTGCATCAAATTCTGGGAAGCATCCCCTACTTGAAATCTTCATGAAGGTCATAATGTGACTAAACAGCGATTTTCAAGGAAAAAAATATTTTTGGCTTCGAAAAAAATTCGACATATCAAGGTTTTGAGTGAAAACTCTTCGAGATAGGAATTGAAATTAACATTAGGAGAAATATGAAATTTCAAGGGGAAAAATATTTTTTCGAGATATCAAGGTTTTCGAGATATCGAGAGTTCACTGTACAAGATTATTGTTACGAAGCTGTAAAGTTGTTTCCCTGACATGCTAATCTTATGGCTGGAAAGAAAGTTTTACAGATGTTTAACTGGAATAGTCCCAGTCAACTATAAGATTGGGACATATTGTCCCAGAACATTTCCAGGAAACGGGAAAAGGGAAAAACTTTAAATTCATAGTATACTTCTTTTAGTATGTCAACAGTAAATTAAACTACTTTTCATAGTTAAATTCTAATCATGCAAAAGTCGAGTCGAAAGGGTTTAAAGACAAAACTCGATTGATACGCTTAGGTATCTTAAGTGTCCTTTACTTTAAGTATTGAAATAAGAATAAATGCCCCAGATAGGATGGGTCATCTAATTAAGTTAAGTAAATCCGTAGATTAATGACATAACGGATAACACCGAAAAACATAACATAAACTAACGACGAATGTTCGTTTATCTTTTTATGCACACAAGATAGATTCAACTATAATTTTTGTCATCCTACCAAGGAAATTTTATACAAATAAAAATTAACATATCTCTTCAACAAAAACTTCCTGACAGTGGAGAACCTTTTTCTAACTGTGTCAAAATATGCATTAAATTAATCACCTGAGAACGCAGTAAATGTATCCTTTTGAATAAAAAAAAAAACCTTTCTAAAAAGAACTAGAATAAATCTTCTGTTTTCAAAATTCCCCGGAGGGATGGGGGAGACAAGTAGAATGTTGAGTCCATTCCTTTTGCGACCCAAACATTTATTCTAGAGCATCCGGAACGGAACTCCTGACTCTTTAAAGTGATTGCGCACTTCGAAACAATTCATCCTTTCGGCTGTCTCATCGACTCTACTTTCGCTCTTGGGGGTTGCAATTACTTCTGCATCCCGGACGTGGGATCAAAGGAATGTTTAATAAGATGTCTGCTCCAGGCATTTGATATGAAAATGAATAATTTATTTACGCACTCGGGTCTCTCTCTCTCTCTCTCTCTCAAAATATTAGAAAGTAGATACTGTGATATCTTTCATTTTAGACACGGAACAGCTGCTTTGACATTGTTTCCCCGTCAATAGGAATTGAATTGATTATTATATGTGGAAGGAGTCAACTTTTACATAAAACTTGCAAAGCTGTTTTTCGCTATCTGTTCGAGTTTCGTATAAAGCGCAAGTCGTAGCAATACATTAAACTTGGTATCAGATATAAAGTTGTTCGATAAGCAATTCTTTTAGACTTAAATGCTTTATGTTATGAGTTATACAGAGTGTACGCAAATTAGTCAAACAAAAGAACTGTTTATTTTTCGTAGTGTACTGTGGCAAAAGCTTCGTCCTGCGTGCGCTGTCTACCTTGCTCATGCGTAGTGGAGAGCTGAGTATTATAAAGGCTCAAGCATCATATGTCGTCTCTTGCTCTTACTTTATGTTCCTGTTGTCGCCATGTTCAATTAATTATCATTTACCTTACTTTTATCTTGTTAAGTTTATTAAAGTTATGATTGTTATTATGAGTTAGTTTCTTCAGTGTTGCGTGAAGTTTCCTCACGCCTGCACGAGCCAGTTCACACATGCATACCTGTCAACGGTGGTTTGTACCTTCCAAGTTACCTTGCCTAATGAGATGAAGTAGCTACACTCTTTGTTGCAGTAACTAGAATAACTTAAAGTAAATTCTAGCCCTAGTACCATAGACCATAATGAAAACCAAGTTAGCCTGTTGACCACCGCATCTAGTCAAAGTGGCAACCTTTACATTTGGTTTGCTAAAGTACAGACAGATTTAAGAAAACGCATAGGCTGCGGTGGCCTAGTGGTAAGATCTTGGTTTCGGGGCCAAGGGTCCCGATTTCGGAACCCGATTCCACTGAAGATCCGCCCAGTATGTAGGCCTGTTGCACTCAAAATCATATTTAAGAGGTAAGAAGTCCTCCGGGACGACAGGTGTCGTCTTCGTCATCTGACCACGGTTCAAACTTACGAGGCCCGTCCCAAATTAGCACTCGTGTTGCTTCAAAATGGGACTTTAATATAATTAAACTAAACTAAGAGAACACGTGATAGATGAAAGATAGTGGAATGCGCAAAGTTTACATTTTACACAGTTGTTTAATGTGACTTCCCTAGGTTATTCAAAAAAATGCTCATCGATAAATAAGTTCTTGCCATATATTTATTAGTTGTTCAAACAAATTACAGTGCACGCATTTTCTACTTTCAGGACACTTTTCTGGTAAACTCGATAATAATTTCATTGCACTTGCATAGCGCAGTGATTTCATGAAACCAAAAGACACCATTTTGCTTTTTCAGCTCTCTTATATGGAGGGTTCAAAATAGGTGGACCAAGTTCATGAAATTCATTTCGAGGAAACAGACCTGAAAGTTAATTAGTTTCTGCTTGTTTTTGCCTTCTAGTGGAACAAACTGAACTTGAATCATTATTACGCAAAAATATAACTTTTCTACACTACCATGGCAGCGTTAGTGTAATATGGGAAAAACATCGACTTGCTTCACCTTAGCTCTGATTCAGCCATTACGAGAACACAAAAAAAGATTGATGAATAACCATGAAATACACCTCACTTTGATGCGGATTTAGAACACTTAGAACCTCCTAATTGCAAAGCTAGGATAAAATAACACTAATCTGCCATTGAACCTTGCAATTAATATTAAGCAAATTATTCAGATGAATTTGTCGAACTAATTTCTGTCTTCTCTCCATTATTTTTAAATATTTGACAATCAATCATAAAGTCAGTTTTTCATGATCAAATAGATTCATTGGGCTATAACACTTTCCATATTCAACCGTAACTAAAGTCCTTGCTCACTCCTTTGATAGGAATTTCATATTTTTGATTAAGCCTTATCAACAAGAACTGGACTTCGTGTTCAAGATTTTTTAATAAGTTGCCTGGTAGAGAAAAAAAAAGCAGTTGTAACTTTTTTCTAAGATGTTGTGTAATTTTTTTCCAACCCAAAGAAATGGATTGAATTCAACAATTTCCGATCATAAATTTAAAATTTACAGGGACGACAAGTGCATAGTCACTACGAAGCTGTAACAATCCCAACATTTTTAATGCATTAATTAAATCATTAATTTATTTAATTTTGTGCGCAATATTTAAATGCATCAACAGTTTAAAGCTATTTGCTTGTCAGAACTTTCAGTTTTGAGAGAAAACGCAGCGCGTTTACATATTTTCCCTACCCGAATTATGTTTCTCTTCGTTGAAGGAAGAAATTGCTTGAAGGATTGCATTTTAACGAGTCCCGATTTTCTTTTCTTCTGTTGCGCATGCGCAGCAACTTAGGAGGAAAAGGTTCTATTCTTTTCTTTTCTCTTCGTTACGGTTTTCAGCTAAGAACAGACTTTAAAAATCGCTGTCCCAGAGACTTTAGAAAAGAGCCTTTAAAAGTTTTTCCAGTGAAGAAAAATTGTTCGCACATCAGAAATATGAAGAAATACTACAATAATGGATAATTAATGATAAATAAAAAATAATTTAAAATGGATTCTTAGTGAACTTAAAGGTGAACGAAAAATTTGTAATACAAAATGTCGAGGAATATGACAGAAAGCGCTTTTAAAATTTTCTCGACTCCAGTATTATTCTTTATGATCCTGTTTAGGGTCGTGACTCATAATTTTAAAAACTCTAACTTAGAATAAAACTCGGGCAGCTTCAAGAAATACAAGTTCTTAAAGAATATTAACATTTGTACTCCCATTTAAAATTACGACAATTCAGCTTTAGAAAGATGTAATAGTAAAATTTACTTTTTTTGGAAATTCCTGTTACTACACCAAAGTATGAACTTTGCTTTTAAACATTCAGAAGAATAAAATACATTCTGAGACGTACTTTGAATCAGGATAGGATACATGCAAATTACAATGACTTTCGCGGATAAAAGCGGTTCAGGTATGTGTATCTCAGTGGTAAACCATCTTAACCCTTTACGAGGCCATTTTTTCTAATGGTGGTATAATAAAATAACTTTAGTATTGAGATTAATTTAAGAAAAGAAATTCATTTAGCTTACTGTATGACATTATTTTTTGCTTTTAATTAGTTTTATTAATTACTGATTAATTATCTAAGTCAAGACACTTCGTTATGGTTTGAGATAAGAAATTGGAACATCCTGATTTTTGTTCCATCGACAATTTTGCCGAGAATTACGCTTTAAAAATGCATTTAAAAATTGATGAATTTGGTGAGAAGTATATTCCCACGGCCTTAGAAAGGGTTAAGTAGCAATTTTAACATTTTACAGGAGAGCCAAAATATGTTTCAGAGCTGCGTATGTATTCTTTTCGACATACAGCTACGACATTTTACCCATCCGAAGAGGCGGTAAGGATAATTCAAATATAATACAAACATCAAAATCAGCAAAACTTGACCTAAGATAGTTTACCTCTGAGGTACAGATATGTATCACTGATCAAATAATGATTAAAAGTTACCGCAGCCCCCACGATTACATCGAATCAGCCGTCACTGAAATTCGCCTTTCAAGACACCTTGGTTTCACAATTAAGAAAAAAATCTTGTTAAATAACTATTCTGTCGTATAGAAAGGTGTATCGCCGTGGCTGGTTGAGACGAGTGCAATGAAGGGATAACACAGCTACAACTCAGCTTAACGGGGCTCAATAATTTTCATATTTTAGTAAAAAAGCAACCAAAAACTATTTTTAACTCTTCTAGCGGCGCAAACGTCTTTTTCCATTTTTCATGTTCAGTTCAAAAGCAGATGGTTCGTATTTATATGTATATTTTCTTAAGCAACCATAGATAAAGTATTCTTTAGATTTCAGAGATGTAATTCAATACAAAAAAGATCGATTCATTTAAATAATCGGGAACTCGGAGGGTTAAATAATGGCTTCTTCCTAAAGTAACTTTCGATCTTATTCTTTACTATATAAATTCCACAGTAAGCAGTCGCAAAAGTAAAACATAGATATTGAAGTAAAAATTTATTATTGTAAATTTCTGAAGCTTTAACAGCATCAGGTCTTGGAACCCATTTTGAAATGCCAATCAAAGGCAGAATGAAAAATGATGAAGTGCCCTGTAATGTATTTTTAATTCGTTTACGGTGAAGATTAATCTTTATCTGGATACTTGCATACAAAGTTTAGGCTGTAGTCCAAATATTAATTAAATTATTACAAAATCTATATACATAAAATAGAAAGTCATTCACTGTCTGTCATCATGATATCTCCCAAACCACTAGGACTAAAAGCATGAAAATTGCAAGGTGGTTGCTTCTTGGGTGATAGGTCCTCACTAAGAAAAGGTTTTTCGAAATTTTAATTCATTAAAAATCACCCTAAATTTTAATACTTTCCGCAATAACTTCGGAACATATTATTGCATACACACCATTCTAACATCATCCTTAAGTTCAAAAAAATTAGCTTTTCAATGAGACTAACTTCATTCCCATACAATATTCTGTTTAATTTTTGAAAATGTTTTCAAACACGATTTCTGATAATGTTTTTGAGAGGAAAATGGAATTCCAAGGGTTAATAGACTCGTGCGAAATGGTTCAAAGTACGGAGACTAAAAGAAGAGACTGGTTTAGCTGCTGGCCGAGGGGTCAGAAACACAGATAGAGAGGGTAAACGAAGACATTACAACAGGAAACTGTTTAATTAAGTTTATATTGTTATAAGTAGCTTAGACTTGAAAATATTTCTACCCCGAGCAACGTCGGGTGCATGAACTAGTTTCTTATACAGTCAAACCTGTTTTTGTGCGGTAGATAGGGACCGCATAAAAGAAAGCGCACAAAAAAATATTCAGAAATGTCATAAATACTTATAACAAATAATTTTTGAAAACATATTAGAGAAAAAAAATTTTATGCGGTGGAGAGGGATCGCGTAAAAAAAGTCGCACTTAGAAAATATGTCAAAGATTTACAAAATAGTGAGAAAGTGCTTTCAAACAAAATAAATACTGAAATTACACATGGACACATTTTTAAAAAATTTAATTTCTCATTTTACATATGGAGAAATTTTCGAAATGCACATAATTCACTACTACTCGTCGTAGTCCCAAACGTGCATCTTCTTGTGATGAAATGGTTCAAAATCGGGAGACTGTTGATAACAAATGAACATAGAGCCTAAAGGCGAACAGCGCTTCCAGTGTACGTATGTACACTGATAGGAAACATTACAAAGGTGTTATAATGCCAACACCGTTGGAATTCATATACCGCATAAAAAATCGCACAAAAAAATTGGATAGAAAAGGACCGCACAAAAACAGGTTTGACTGTATACACATTTTAAAAATGCCAGTAAGAGAGTTTTGAGAAACATGATCTTCTAAAACAGATTACCAACAAAATCTAAAGGAAAGGAATCTGAATGCTTTTACTTTCATTACAATCAGTACTTGTCAATGTAGATAATTTTTTCACTTACTGTTCACATTCAAATTTAAAATCTGATTCAAAGGAAAAACTTTTCCAAAGGGGTGTAAGCCTGGGATTTGAAATTGTAATTCATTTACTTTTTCTAAAATGTCTTTTGAGGCTGTTAAAAGTGAAAGTTTAAGAGAACTTTAAACTTTTACTATAAGAAAAGAAAAATGTGTCATTGCTTACTGTTAAATTAGAGATAAAAATTTTGCATTGTAGATTTTTTTCTGAATTTATTTATTTATCTGAATCTATAGTGCTGGGAATTCATGTTTTGTCTCAAAAAATATTTTAATTTCGATTCTGAGTATTAGAGGAAGTTTTAAAAAATGTTGTTAAATAATCGTGAATTCCTTTTAAATGCAACAAATTATGCGAAGAACTAACTTTATAATCAATCAAAACAGCAGAATGAAGTAGAAGATAAGTTATTTCACACATTGTTGCATTTCATCTTTCGCTACTTCGGTATTGTATTTATATAAATATAATACCGAATATTATTTATATAAATATCTATAATATTTATATAAAATGTTAAAAAAGGCTTCTGATAGATAGTAGCATCGCTTTATGTATCTAGCGAATATTTTAACTCTTGTTGGCTTAAATACGTTAAAAAAATAGGATATTCAAAACACATTCTTTTGCTATTCTTCTCCCCATTAGCACTCTACAACCAGAGTAAAATTCTCCAAATAAAAAAAATTTAAAAAAATATTCAGTGCTTAAATATATATCAACATTTTTCAAAGTATATATATTTCTAGACATTAAAAATGTCTAAAGGACTCGATTACTCGATGTTCTAAAAGTACATCGAGTAAGTAATCACCACTTTTGATCATCTTGCTTCTGAATGCGATGATGACATCAACCATAATAATCGTAATTATGAACAGTGGTCTGTTAACAAGGGCCAACCTTAGCCAATACACCAGGAAGCCACTTTGAGAATCGAGAAGTTTCCATATAAGTAGCCAGCTTCTCGGTTTCCTGGCGGTACAGTAATTGGGTTGTCTAATTGACTGTTTCATCGCCGATGACGGGGCGTACCTCCTTGTGAGGTCTACGCACATGAAACGTTCGTAATGGGATCTTTTTGCGTGGTTAACAGTACCCTTATTGCTATTTGCGGCGGTACTGTCATTCAGCTATATTGTATGTCCTTATAATTAGACGTAGTAATTCTTGAAGACTATACCTCAACCGGCACCCCATCTTCAAACTTCCATACCATGATTTCACGCACACTTAGGATGCCGCAGTGGCCTAGTAGTAAGGTCTCGGCTTCGGGGCCAGAAGGGTCCCAGGTTCGAAACCCTATTCCACTGAAATCAGTCGTGTATGGGGCCTGTTGCACGTTAAATCATACGTAGGGGGTCACACGTCCTTCCGCTGGTGTGATGCCGAAGTTTGAAGACGGGGTCCCACCTCAGGTATCGTCCTCTGACCGAGGTTCAAAATGACGAGGTCCATCCCAAAATAGACTTCGTGGTGCCTCAAAACGGAACGTTAATGTAACTAAACTAAACTAACGCACACTAGGCCCGCATTCACGGAGTATGTTTAGAAAACCAGTGTCTTACACCCTCTGGGTAGGCTGTGCCGGCGTGGGAAAATAAATAAAAACCAGGCCTCGAACCCCGACGTCCCGTCCCGCAACCGATTTTCTGTTGCTAGGCCACCAAGCTCTCATCCACCTCAAATAAAACACAGACCTGTGAAAAGAGTAATTATTGTATTTAAGGTTATCACTAGAAACCTTCTTTTGGTCATTCCGCAGACTAAAGCAGCAGATAGATCCATCTTTTTCTGCACGATGTCGATAAATATAATTATTTGAGAAAATTGATAGTCATAACTGATCTTTTTATGAATATATTGGGAGACAAGATCTTCTTTATGAATGATAGCGTCGTTTTCTAATAATGATCCAACCAATCGATACGTCCTGCTTTAGTAATATTCCATGAAAGCCAAATCGATATCATTAATGTTTTGGATGAAAGATAAATTAAACTGGACGGTAGGTCCTATATTTCGAAGACTAATATCAAAAGCTATTGCATCGTATTTTTGGAACAATACTGCTTTCTTTCGGAACTTAAAATTGCTTATAGGTTTCCTATTCAAACGTTAATACAACATGTTGATAGTAAACCATATTCATTTTATAAGTTTTCGCTTAAACATTTTTGATAAATATATTTTTAAGGGCGAAGGTAATGTCTTAAAATGGAAATTTCACTCTCTCAACATTATCTTCCTTTTACCTTTCAATAATTATTGTTATAACTTTAAAACGAAGCCTTAGGTATTTTATATTTTCTTGTTTATTTTTTTAGCAAAATAGAAGAATCTAATTCTGTCGAAGGAATTTTCTTTTCCATATCTTTTGAAAATATATTTAGCGTACCAAGATTAGTCTAAATAGTATTTTTCACAATAAAATGAGTAATATTTTTTATCCAACCAGAATATGAGTAAAAGTAATAAAAAGTAACCCATCTTTTCTAAAATTAATTCTTTAAAAAATTCAGATAACATTCAATATTCTTCTCAAAATTAGATATTTTAAATAAATGTGCGAAAACAAAATTTCTTTTAACTTTTTCAAAAATACCTACAATTCTAAGGAATAAACAACTCCTACATCACACAAGATCAAGCAGAAGCATTGTAAAAATACCAAGTTCATGGAAATTTCGTAGAGTTTGATTGATTCGAATTTAAAGGAACTCAAACATCTTAGTTTAGTTAGTTTTTTTTGTTATATTAACGTCCCATTTTGAAGCAACACGAGGGCTATTTTGGTACGGACCTCGTAATTTTGTACCGCGGTCAGACGACACCTGAGCTGGTACCCCCTCTCCAAACTTCTATGATTTAACGTGCAACAGGCCCAATACACGACGGATCTTCAGTGGAATCAGGTTTCGAACTTGGAACCCTCCGGCTCCGAAGCCGAATCCTTATCACTAGGTCACCGCGACCTCCTGAAACCTCTTAGAATCAACTGATTAGTCCATTACCGCAATATTGTTACAAAAATCGGTCTATGGTGGAAACAGTCCAACAAGCAGGATCATGAAGAACGATGCTTTATTCCCAAATATTCAGGAAAACACAAAGTACGGGTAACAGATACGATAGCTCCTGTACAGATTAGCAACGCAAACTGACAACAATTCACTAGTAATAGCAGTTACAACACTTTCAGATTTAGCAACACAAACAGTCAGTAAAGACAGTAACAGAACTTTCAATAGCGCTCAGCTCACCGGCTTTCCAGTTCACACTGCAGACGAAACTCCAAAGTCCGTCTTCGCACTCCGAAGACGTTCCTCCATTCAGTTCCCTCCGTTTATATACCCTAGTCCGACTGGTCGTGAAGTTACAAGGAATCATCAAGTACATTCTATATATCTCCTCTCCTAGTAGAGATATCGAGAAAATAATCGCATTTTCAGGAATCTTCGAATTGTCGAGTAAGTCGACAAATTTGTCGCCAAAAGGGACGCCAAGGTCAGGGGTCCAGGTCTGGCCGCTTCCACTCATTCCATACTTACCCCTGTAAAACTCTCTTCCCAACTATAAGACTAACATTGCCGGAAAGCGGCATTCCATGTTCGTGAGAATATTAATATTGACATTGACGATCTACTCCTAGGAAAATGTTATGAAAATAGCTTGTCGAACTAGAGCAACAAGAAATTGATCCGACACATCGTTGTCGCAGGGAATAGGAGATTCCTATAAGTTTCCAGAAGAAAATTTATTCGTAATAATGAAGTCAATTCACATTACATCACAGTAGATGCACATGACCAGTAACATATAAATATATTTTATCTTAAGCTATTAAGTGATTTGATACGCTTTTTCTTTTCGCAAGATGCTCCACTGAAGATCCGTCGTGCATTGGACCTTCTGCACGTTAAATCATACGTGGGGGAAAACGTCCTCCCACTGGTGTGGTGCTGAAATTCGAAGAGGGGGTGCCAAATCAGGTGTCGTCCTCGTCATCTGATCGATGTTCAAAATTACGAGATCCGTTCATAAATAACCCTAGTATTGCTTCGAAACGGAACATTAATATAACTAAAATAATTTCAAAATATAAATGCCGAGGCGTTTCTCACGTATGTCACATAACTATTAAATGAATCTACTGTCAATGATATAAAATAATAAAAGGGAGTGTTCTCCCTCAACTTTCTCGTACACTTGCACAAAGCGCCGCATTTCGTGTTTAGTCTCGTAACATAGTGAAGAGAATCGAGTATGCATGTTGAACCTCGAAGCCATTTGATCGATTGCGTCGAAAATTTGATAGAGATCTATTTCGGTGCTTTGCTTTTTATGTTTTGGAGTCATCGTGTTCACTACTCATTCACGGATTCCGTCCAAAATTTTATACAGATGTATAATTTTGGTATGATGCACAAAGAAAACCCCGCCCTGTCTAGGCATCCAGATAACTGACTGGCCAATCGCCGTGACAATTAACACGGATACTGTGGCCAAACGCATTATAGCCCCCTTTACGAGTGGCTCATGCGACCACCACCCTCCCCATTACAGGGATATTACCATCATCGGTGGTGGGCCCAGAGAACAACACCACCGTTACTATACTCACCATGGAAGGGAGACCCCACTTACTAATCCGGCGGCTTCTCATCCTCATATTTGAAGTGCCCCCTGTAGGATATGAGACGTGGTGGCCTAGTGGTAAGTTGTCGGTCCCGAAGCTGAAGGATTCGAAACCCCATTTCACTGAAGATCCGCCGTGTATTCGGCCTTTTGCACGTAAATCATACTTAGAGAGTCAAACGTCACGTCATCCCGTTGCGGAAGCTTAGAGAGGGGATGCCAGCTCAAGTGTCGTCCTCGTCACCTGACCGCGGTTCAAAATGACGAGATCCATCCCAAAATAGCCATCATGTTGCTCCGAAACGGGGCATTAATATAACTAAACTAAGCAAACAATCCCTGTAGGATATAGTTTTGGTATGAAGATCATGTTCTAAAATACACACATCTAGCTGGTTACGTTTGTGAGTATCGAGTCCATCTGCGCACAAACAGACACATCAGTAAGCAGTCCAAAGTTTGATGCAGATCTGAAATCTTGATGATAAAATTATACGTTAAATTTCGTCCATAGAGCTTGCTGAGTGTTTGAAATACCGTGTTCACATGCACATGACGGACAGGCAAATAATTTTATTAACGGATGAAGTCCGAATTTTGATACAGTTCCATAATTTGAGTGTTAAGACCACATACCAAATTTCTTTTATCTAGATCATTTCTGTTTTTGAAATTTTATTCACAGACAAATGTAGATCGAGAATTTTTTTCTGTCTCTAACTCTAGTTCTAAAACGTGGAGATTTTTAAAAATCTCGTTGCCCTATATTTTGATGGTTATCCGCCTTCGGCGACCAGCTTGTTCGCCGGGAATATAATTTCAACTGAATCTCTTATGTATATTATGTGTGATATTCATGGTTCGTTTAACAAAGTAATTTTAAATTTAAAATTTTGATAGATATTTAACACATGTTCTTTCAATAGCCTTGCACCTATTCTGTTCGTTGTCTGCATGAACGTTGAGTGTTCATGCAGACAAGAGTTCGTTGAGTTCGTATGAGTTCGTTGTCTGCTAATGGAGTCGAGTAACTGTCTGTGTCACGTAGCATACAATTGCTCGTTGTCGGCATCAACTTCACTCTCTTATTCCTCTTGTAAAATATGCATTTTATTTTAACTTTAAAACGTCGTGACACATTTTACGTCCAGCAGCATATTGGCTGAATGAAATTATGCTGAATAAAACATATCATTAAACATTAAGATATTACCTTAGCTTTCAATGATGAGAAAGAAACATACAAATGAATATTTATTTAAATAATGAAAACGGTTTGAATTGCCTTGCAACAATGAAAAGTATTGTTGTAAATTATGCCAAAAAATCTTTTTAAAAGGGTATTAAAATTAAAGAAAACATTTTACGACAACTTAATTACTATCATTAAAAAAGATAATTTTTTACGCTTTCAGATGGTGTAAATATGATTTTTGTACTGTAATATTTTCGAACGTTTTCAAAAAAGGACTCTGAGGTGCACATGCCCACCCTCCAAAGTATGTCTGCGTAGCTCTAAGTCCAGCGGTCTGCTCTGTAGAGCGACAACACACAGACACACACACATTAACCTTTATTATTGGTAGAGATTACAATACTTTTTCTAAGCCGTATACGACAAACAGTTGCGCTACTGTTTTGAAATAGTTGAGAGTAGAATTAATAATCAGATAAGAATAAAAAAATCCTAGAATATCACTGGGAAAATATTTTTACACAAATTCCTCAGACAAGCAAAGGCAGTTTTAAAAAAAGCTCTAGAAACTGAGAGAAAATCCAGAATGGGTCGTTAGGAATATTGAAGGTCTGTAACAGTGACGGTGGCAGTGCAATAAGAATACGGAGACAAATCAATGGCCTATGAGATCAGTGTGAATATAAGAGTTTGAAAACGGATATTTCAATCGGGGCCTCCGCTTTCGAGAGAATGACTCGGACGGAAGTATAAATGCAACCAATGGTAGGAAAAGAAATGACTCAGGGAAAATATCGGAGAAAAGGAGGAGAAGTGGATTTAAGGATGCTGGTAAATCACCAAATGCTCTCTCGCACATCTTCCAGGAAAGCAATATTCACCGACTGGTACAGGATTTAAAGTTGTTGTTTTTTTTATATGCAGAGACATTTGTTTCAGAATCAAACGATTATTTTGTCGTAGCCATGCTCTAAACAAAAGAACGCTTGAGAAAATATCCTGAATGAAAATGTATTAGATGCAAAATGTGAATAAAAGATTTTTTTTCGTCCAAAGTGTGAATGAGTTTTGTTTACTGTTTCGTTCCCTTGCTATCTAATTAGTTGACAGTTATCGCTTTCATGGCATATTGTTATATTAATCAACTGTTATTTTTCAACATACCCAGTCATTTTGAAACGAGGTTGACATCTTGGCCAGCGTCGCACTCTCCAAGTATCCATGCCACGCTGAATGGAAACTTTTTGACGCCAATGGATTTAACGTGTGCCAGGACCACGTACAAAGTGGATCGGCAGTGGTATCCGGTTTCGAACCCGCTATCCTCAGACTTAGAGGTAGAGGCTCTACCACCAAGCCACCTCGGGCTAGCGCCGTCAGGCAACCAACTATCCTGATCAGAAATGATTTACAATTGACCTTGAGACAAGGAGAATTTTCACAATTTGGTTTATTTGAAATTACAGTAAAACCTCGTTTAACCGAAGCCAGGGTTATCGGAAATGTCTCCGAAATCGCAAATCCAAAAAGCACGTACTGTATGTACTACAGGGAAATAATCGCAAAGGTCAGACATTTTTGCAATGATATCCCAGCATTTTTTTTTCTTTCAAGCTTTCCCAAGAAGATCAGTGATCAATTTTAGAATGTTACAATTAAAATTAATGAGAATTAACAATTTTAATTACTATATTGTTTACCTGTGCCTGTCAGGCACATTGCACCCGACGGAAGTTTAGTTTGGTTATATTAACGTCCCTTTTGGAAGCAACGCGAGGGTGTATTTTGGTACGGACCTCTTAATTTTGTACCACGTTCAGATGACGAGTACGACACCTGAGCTGGCACGCCTCTTCAAACTTCCGCACCACACCAGCGGGAGCTCGACTAAGGATTAAGTTTAATAAAAAATAATATAAGTGTAGCGTACAAAGAGAGCTTTTAATTCGTTTTACACACAAAACATTTCAGAATTACATACTGTAATTAAATACAAACAAGTGATAGATGCTGATGGCTTAACCGAAAAAATTGCTATCCGAAACAGCCCCCCCCCCGTTGTTAACTGGGGTTGCACCGTATTTAGTTTTGAAGCTATGAAAGTGAGGTTCGGTCGTCGTGCATTGAAAACGGTAAACTCGTGCATTAAAATAAAAATATATCTACTTTTCAATACACTAATAACAGTGCTTTAAAAAGGCTTTTTGTTAAATTTATCTTTAAAAAGTGAGAGACATTTTATAAAATTTGTCAAAATCTATATGTTACAGAAAATTACTATAGTACAACCTGTAGGAATTGAACTACTTCCTATATGAATCCGTGATTTCGCAAAGGTTTTTTTTTTGTTTGTTGGTATTTTAGAATACTGGGGGTTACAACCCCTCTCGCTTCGCCTCGTTCGCCATACAGTTATGCATTTTTTCTAGTAATAAGAAATTATAAATACATTAATTACTGAAAGTAAATTTAAATTATCTAAAACTGCACATGAACTCCTAAAATTAATTTTTCATAAATTACTAAAATTAAAATCTTTTGCTAGCACAGAGATACATAAGTAAATGTTAGAAAGAAATCTGAATGTTAATACATATAATTCTAAGATATTTAAAAATATGCCATTTATATTTTAAACCACAGAAAATTTCCATTGTTGATAGACGATATAACTCATTTCACAACCTTTTAGTTAAAAAAAAGGGCAGTTTAAGGTGAAAAATGGCATGAAAGATGTTCATATTCACTATTCAAAATTAAAAGCCACAATAATCGTTTGTTTTTACTTTTTAAAATTGATAAAATAGCTTTTTTCAAAATTTTTGCTTTTTCCACAAAAATCTAAATAAAAATAAATTTTTCCACAAATGTACTCTTTCAAACGAAATGTTGCTCAGAAAGCTTCCCACATGTATACAGACTCCATTGTAGTTACAACTTAGTCAGGAAAGATGCAACATTTTTCTCTGGGTAGTCCCTTATGTTTTTTTAAAACTCAGAAAATGTGAATAATGGAGAGATGAAAAAGCCGATTGCTCAATCTTTTAAGTAAAAAGGACATATTAAGAATACATACATAGAGAGCGAGCGTGTGTGAATGTATGCGTGCGTGTGCATGATTTTACATATTTTTTGACAATGTTTCAAATATAAATTTGAGAAAAATGATGGATTACATGAACCTGTAATAAAAGAAATTAGTTTGATATATTTCATACAACATCGAATAAATATGAACCCATGATAGCAACCTTATTTTTGCTTTTTATTTATGTCAATAAGATTTTTTGCGTGAAACTATTTACTTGGGAAGTGCAACAGTGTCGGCGTATGGTAAAAAGTTATTCATTATCAATTTAAATCCTTTCGACCAAATAATCAAGCTGAAATAACAAAATAAAATAGTAATAAAAAAATCGACAGTACAATAGTAATTAATATATAACTGATGTTTTTGTTGTTAGTATTTTTTGCCTGTAATAAACAACAACTAGTATAACTTGTTCAGGCGCTTAGGTATAAAAAGAAACTTAACATTAATCTTCAGATGCGTGTCTGAACAATAAAGTTGCCACCATATAATTAATTATGATTTGTATTTTTGGATGAACACATTTTTGTTAGTAAACTTCACTATATCTCTAAAAATGGTGAGGCGGGGAAAAAACCTAACAAGCGGGTAAATACCAGGAAATCTAAAAATGCACATCTGAGTCTAATTTTTTTACAGTTACCACATTTCTTCTTTGCAGAAAATCATTTATTGATAGCTGGTTTGACGTGCAGTGCTTTCTTGTAAACAATTAGTCTCCGCTATCGTAAAAACATTATGGTTTTTGAAAGACCATAATTAATCGGGTTCTTTTTTTTCACCATACAAGATGAATGAGGAAATCATACCTATGTAACTCTTCATTTTTTGCTGTCGGAGAATATTATTTAAATTATGGTTATATGATTGATACGCGCTCGCTAACGTTGGATATCTTTTTCATAGGAGTTGGCTTACTTCTATTATATGTCAACTAGATTTGATTTTTAATAAACATGAAAGATCGCTTGTTTAACAAGCGTTTCACTCAGGAAACGAAATAATAAAAGATTTGTAATTCAGAAATTTTTTCCTGTTTAGAATATTCGAGGGTTTCAGCAGCATAAAAGAATGATAAAACTCATATCAATTATATCAACTTTTAATGAGTTCTTATTAAAAGTTAATGACATCGAAAAATATCACAACTGTTACAAATATTTTAACTTTTTCCACATAAAGTTTCAAAACATTTTCTTATATAGAATTCAAGAAAACAAATTTACTCAGAATATATTTTATCCAGTAAACGTACATAGGTAACTAAAAACGAGCATTTGAAACACATCTTGAAGAATAATTTTTCAATGTATACCAAATCAAAAAACTTGAAAACAAATAAACCTAGGCTTGTAGCATAAAAGAAGAGTAAAATCGAAACCAACTTTAATGTGTTCTTATTAAAAGTTATTGAAATAAAAAAAAAATCGGAATTGTTGCAAATGTTTTAGCTTTCCAACAAGCAATTTTTGGCCTTTAGAATACAGAGATTTGGTTTGTTTTTGTTTTTTATGGCGCAAGGGCCATGGATTTGGCCATACTGCGTCAAACAAAGAGTTAGAAAATACAAAGATGTATAAGCAGAGTAGATAAATTAAGTATGTAGAGGGACGAGACTCATGCTTATATGGAATGCCGCTGTTGAAGAATTAATTCAATTTCAGGAACCATTTTTATTAGATGGCTAAGTACCACGACACAGTACATTAAAAGGTACAAGACGCAATACAGAGAACAACAACAACACAAGGCAAGTACACAGAAAAAAAAGAGAGAGGCATCATGGGAAAAACCCGGATGGCTCTAGTAGCGCCACCTACCATAAAAAGGAGAAGGCGGTGAATTGTAACCGCTACAAGCAGAAGTTATAAATAATGAAAGTTTTAACATGATAATGTTTTAAGGCTAGCGTACTTTCTATAAAGTAAGAAATGCAAGCCCGCGCTTTATGAGCAGAATGCAACGTTACACAGGGCAGAATGTTGGACCTAAAACTACCAAATTTAGCAGGTAGTTACCTGATGGGTAGTAGGTGCTCACTGAGAAAGGGTTTTTCAAAATTTTAATTAATTTTTTAATTAATTAAATGTTTCCTCAATATTATTTCATGTATCACCCGAAAACCATTTTTACACCCCTTTAAAATTCAAAACATTAGCTTTTCAGTGTTGCCAATTTTATTTCCGTGTAATTTTTTCTTTAATTTTAATAAATTTTCCAAAACTTATTTTAAAACAATTTATGACAATGCTCTTTATTGTTCTGATAAAATTCAAGCCAATTTTGTTGTTTCATCACATCTTTCATTCGCGTGCTTTTGCCAATCTGAAAGTTGTGTTAGAAAAAAAATGACGGGAGGCTGTATTTTCAAACAGCCGCTGATATTAAATGCGTAGGATTACTTTACTCGCGTGAGTCTTTTGTTTCTCGTAAGTTTTTAAGTTTAAGTCAGTTTTTTTTGTAATTTCTGTTGTTACCCATTATCTCTAAAATAAGACATTAGTTATGTTTTTAACATATGTAGTTACCGAGATATGGAGGATCGCGTATTTTTCCCCCAACGATGGACTCAGTAGTCGCTGAACTACAATTCCGATTTTCAAATTTTTTTTGTAACTTCTGTGTTTACCCTTTATCTCTAAAATAAGAAATTATTTATGTTTTTAACATATGTAGTTACCGAGATATAGAGGATCTCCCATATAAAGTTTTGTGGCGTTTTGGCGAGTGAATCAATTTCCTTCCTGAGACCCCAGTGGGAGGAACGTAGTCCTACGTTAAAAATTATTTTCTTCGGACATTAACTTCAAAGCAAAATATTCACTTTCGCTTTTTTTAGCATAATAATGCTTTTAGGCTCGCATTCTTCGTGGAAATCGTTAAGCACAGATTGTAACGGCGGTTGCAATCAAGCCAGACGAAGACTCGAGGTTCAAAATGTAACGAGATTTTATTAATCAGTGTTGACTATATAACGCTATGTAAATGGAATGTAGGAAAATAATTTTCAAAATCCATTTTTTACCGTTAATGTTGTTGGCAAGTTAATCTATGTTTTCATGCCAATTGTTTCTTCTTTTATTTACGTCCAGATCCGACGTCATATGCTGAAAGCTTTTCATTGGTTGTGACGTCGGGCACGTATACTTAAGCCCACGAGTTTTTGTAATTCAACGGATAGAGATATCGTAGACTGATCAGGTAGATCAAGGAAAATGTGGTTGGAAGCGGCTTGATAAATGGCTGATTGTGTTTTTAGTTTTTATCCTTTAAAGCAGAAGCTATGGTTTAGAGTTTTATTTTAACAAGTACATTAAATGGCTTTGAATAAAAACTTTGGCCTTTTCTTCCACAATACACTGCAATTATCCAACAGTTGTATCTTAAATAGTCCTCAGTTCGTCCGGTTCTTCTGGCACACAATAAAACCAATTTATTCATTGTATGTCATGCATTAAATACACTACATCAATTTTATTTAACCTGGCGGTTATAACCGCTCAAAATAACCGGTTTTTCAAATAACCGGTTTTCAATTCTTTTGTTTTACTAAAAAAACAAAAGTCGTTTGTAGACAAACATTTTATTAATATTGTTTTAACAGGAAATCAACCCATTGGCCAATATTTGTCTCTTCATAAAGACTCGTTTATTAATCCACCAACCAACGGACGACTCGAGGAAGAGGTTGTCAGTGATTGGCCTAAGATGATGAAATTCAAAGCTTCATAATTTGGTAAATTTTAGTCTAATCGAACCTAAAATCGAGCCTATCTTCTGATCCAGTTTTTTTTACCCGGTTATTGAATTTTAAAAAAAATAACCGGTTATAACCAGGACAAAAAAATAACCAAAAAAACCGGTTAACCGAAACAGAAAACGGTTTTCGGTTAAAACTGGTAGGTTTATCCCATCCTATCACAGACTAAACTTAGTATTAAATGAAAAAACGCTTTCCGGTAAAAATTGAACTTAGGATCAAAAGAAAAATATTTTCCAGAGAATGTGATGACCGTAGAAGATATAGGATCAAATTTAAATTTTTAGATTTAAAAATTTGAATCCTGCTCTAAGTTGTTATTGTAAGAAGAAATGTTGGATTTATGAGTGGCATTTTTCTCATTTTAAAAGTTTTGTCTGAGTGTCTAAGAAGTTTTGACATGTATTCACCATCATAAGTAATATGAATTTGATAAAACTGTGTGGACGGTCAGTTGAGATAAAGTAATGTAGGTTACTATTTCGGTTCCAAAATGGAATGAGGAAATATGGTTTCTAGTAACACTGTTTCTTCGATACTCAAATCGAAAACTGAAATTTGATCGTATATATAATTTTGCTATCAGAATTGTATGACATAAGAAATTGAAAGATACTTTTAGAATTGTATGATATAAGAAATTGAAAGATGCTTTTAGAATTGTATTACATAGGCAATTGAAAGATGCTAGAAATCTAAAATATATTTAAAAGTCAACGGCACTGCCTAATAAAATGCTTCATGTACAATATAGAGCCCGGTTATCCGGACCCAACTTGTCCGGACATCCGGCTAACCCGGACGGGATTTTTAAAAAATCTTCATCAGTTCTTGTTACTCTTACATCAGTTCGCAGGTTAAAAACTTAGGTTTACGTATATAGAAGTATTAAAGCTAAAATTAAGATGTAGGGAAAGTTGTAGGTATTTATGAAAAAGAATATCGATTTTTATAGTTTTACCCATCTAAAACTTGTATTACCTGTATTTGAGGGAAAATTCCATTTAATCCGAACTTTCGGTGATCAGGACAGGGTCCGGTCCCATCTGGTCCGTATTAGCGGACTTTACTATAATAGAAAATTTTTAACGGTTTATTAAAATAGATTAAATATACAATTAATATCAAAAAACCATTACTTGCAATTATTGCAAAAGTTTACAATATGGTTTTCAAACAAAATTAAGCTTCCAGCGGACGCACGTATGTGAGAGATACACTAGAGAAGAATTTCGTTTTATATCTTTTTACCAGAAGGTGCTACGAAAGTATGACTTTGGCTATTCTTCCAGCTCCTTTCGACGAACTGTTAGTCATCGTTTGGAATTTGAGATGTTAAGTGGACTCAGCGGATCTTCTGTTTGTATTTCAGAGATACGCCGACCGTTACAATGAAATGACCATAAAACTGACTTCCTGCTTTTTATATCTAAATTTCAATTGCTTTTCTTTATTTCCATATTGTCTTTGCAGTTTTAAATTATAAATGTAAATATTTCAGTTGGAAAATTGACAATTTTATTTATTTTATTTTCATCTCATTCAGCTAATTCTTTAATCATTTTATATTTTTTGTGTTTTTTTACATTTTTTCTATTCCTTTTTTAACCCGGGAGGACGCGCGCTACGAAGAGTAATGTCAAGACGCGAAACGGGTGTGTGATACCCCAATGGACCTTATGCATGTGACGTCACATCCTCCGACACGTGACCTGCCGGAGGCAGCCATTGGTCAGTCTTAAACAGCTGACTCAGAACTGCTTTTATTTCTGAGTCGCTTATAGGCCGATCGTTTTGTTTATTCCTCCACAGCTGTTTTTCTATACTCTCGAACCCAAAGGGTGCATAAGGTCCATTCATTATTTCGCTATTTAGCAAAACTAGCAACATTTTTTTTGCTATATTTGTTCGAAATTATCCATGCAAACAGTTCTAGTTATACATGAACGAATTTTTAAAAGAATAATGTGGTAAATAATACATTATATTATTTAGCGCATTTCAAACAAATAGGAAAAGTATATATTTTACACATAAGTTTTCAAAAATTTTTTATAGCAAAGAATCATCAATTTAATCATCATTATACAATGTGGATATCAAAATACTGCTTCTAATGTTCTTAGGAACACAGGAAACTTTTTTTTAAAAAATCCAAATAAAGAATTCTGCGGGGTTTTATCTTTAGATCCAATAAATTTAGGGCGTAATTCAATTTTGTTTTTCCGAATAATTCCTAAAATTATAAGCTTTTCCTTCAATATGTTTTTATGACAGCGATAAGACATGTTCTAATTGACGGCAGCTACATTACATCCAGAATTATACAATGTGCCCGCTAAAGTCCGGTGTCACCCCAATAATATCTGAACGGCAATAGCTATAGTCATAAAAGTAGGGTCTAGGTATAGTAAAGTTGTCATGCGCTACGCAAGAAAACCGCTTACAGTGCCACCTGGCGGCAAAATTCGGAGTTAGCGTTCTTATCTAAAAAAACGGTACTAAATACTGTAAAAAAGTCAATTACAAAGTTGTTCAGCATCATCAATTTATCACAAAAAAAAATCTTACGCACAAAAATGATACAAATGAAAGGCACAAAACGCACATTTGTTTGATCGTGTTGAACAAAAGCCGGAAATGAGGCTCATCTATCTGCCATGCTCAAAATTGTGTCCTTCAGCAACAATACACATCTAGACACGGGACTGCACTTCCCGCTGCACATTGTACAACATGGCAGGAGACACGCTAAGCATCCGTAATGCGGTTCCGAAGTTCCTGCAGTATTAGTGGAGGGGTTGCATACACTCGTTGTTTGATATATCCCCACCGAAAATAGTCCAATGGGTTGGGTTAAGGTCAGGTGAACGTGGAGGCCATTCTACGCAACCACCATACCCGATGACTTGTTGCTGAAATGTTTCCCGAATGTACTGTTGGACACTTGATAACTTGTGCGGAGTGGAGTCGTCGTGTTTGAACCATACATTCCGGAGGTCACTCAACGGCAAATTCTCTATTAAATCGGATATTACGTCCTTCCTTTTCTCTTTTCTTCCGCGTTATGTCGCGTTACAATTTTGGGAGTTGCAAACCAAACAAATATGCATTTAACGCTTTCTATTTTTAACATTACTGTACGGAAGGTGTCTTCTCTTACTAAATCGATGATGCTGAACAACTTTGTAATTGACTTTTTTCTCGTATATCGTACCGTTTTTGAGATAAGAACGCTAACTTCGAATTTTGCCGCCAGGTGGCGCTGTAAGCGGCTTTCTTGCGTGGCGTATGGCAACTTTACTATACATTGACCCCACTTTTATGACTATAGCTTTTGCCGTTCAGAAATTATTGGGGTGACAACGGACTTTAGCGGGTACACTGTATAATTTTTGCATCACTCTCCTGGCATTTTCTGTTATCAGTTTATAAGTCTGGGTACCTGCAAAAATCTCCATTTTAGAAGTATAGATTGTTCTTGAGTTCATTTGTTTTCTCACCACAACTTAAATAGCGAGACAGAATATCCTCCTATCCATAATATATAGATAATCAAATAAAATAAAGCAAAAAGTGATTAAAAATAAAATAAATTTTTAAAAAGTTACAAATTAATACAATGTTTTTAAATTATACAATGTTTAATAGCGCTCAATATGCCGCTGCAAACAAAAAACAAAGAAAGACAAAAAAAAAACATTCAAAGGAAGTAAAAAAGACAAAGAAAATAAATCCGATAAAACTGAAGTAAACAAACAAGGAATACATTAGGCCTACTTCTTGAGGGGCTATAGGATTTAATTCGAAATGGATTCAATAAAAATTGAGATATTTTTTCTGTAAGAAGCTTGACTTTCGTCAAAAACAGCTTCTCATAGCCCGAAACCCCAAGTAAATACGAAAAATAATAGGAATTCACAAAGGAATTTTTTTAAAAAACAAACAAACATTATATCGCGAATAAGAGTAATTCAAAAACAATTTAAAGAAAATTACCATCCATGGGGCACTTCTATGCCTTCATAATAACAAATCAAAATCCATATCCATCTCCTATCCATAACAGGTTCATTCAAGTGACAAAGAAGCGCAAAGGGGTGCAAGGGGTGTTCGACACACCATAGGCTGAATTTCGATTTTTAAAAAATAAAGGAATTTTTCTTGAAACACGCTCCGTCTGTTGAATATAACCTTAAAGGCAGCTAGCATGATTTGACTCATTTCAACTAAAATGAAATCAATATTTTTTACATTTTACGTAGTGTGGGGTGTCGAACACTCCCTTGCGCATCCTCGCGGGTTAAATAAAAATTGTTTTAAATAATTGTACTTATAGATGCTTACCCATTTACAACCTAATTTTAATAATTACCTTTTTATAAATTGATATTTTGCAATAGCGTATCTAGAAAATACGCGCAACTTTTCATGTTGGTATAGAAGGCGCGCCGCTGGAAATTTAATAATTAATTTCAATTCTCATTTTTATGGTCATATTATTACATTGCCTGTTAAGGTCATCATAATTTTGTTCCTAATAATCGGCTGGCACTTTTCACTCGATGTTATTAATTGGTTAGTTATATAGCAGTTGAAAATTTCACATTTTATAAGTTTCAACATTCTTTCTTACAAAGTCAGAAAGTTGTTGGAAATGTTAGGAGTGTCAGTAAAATAGTTTCCTGAAAAAAGGAAAGCAAAGTGTGTTTTAAGAAATTCTTGCTATAAAAAAATTAATTTTAATAAATTAATACGATAGTGCACATCAAAATTGAAAAAAGAAAATCCATAATTAATCATTTTTGAAAGCACCAGGAAGAATAATTGAATAGATGCTGAAATTCTCCGAAGTATATATCTGTCTACTAAGTGCCAGCAAAAATTTGGTGAATAAGTGCTTCGATCCTGAAGATGGTTACCATATTATGCATGGCGTCAGGAAAAAGGAAGTTGATGTAAAATCTCTGATCAAGTGAATGACGTCCAAACAATCAAACTGAAACTGGTATTTGCAGGCTATAGCTCCCTTCACGATATTTAAATATCATCAAGAAACCTTCTGTTGATAAAAATCCGCATATTTCCGGTTAAAAAAGTAAATAGTAACGCAAACTTAGTTAAAGCAGATTTCTATCTAAAAGAAAAAACTTTATAATTTTTTCTTTAAATATTAATGCTTCCGATTAAAATTAGGGATTGGAAAAACCTACAGGTTTTATCGGAAAACCGGTTTTTTCGGTTATTTTTTTGTCCCGGTTATAACCGGTTATTTTTTTAAATTCAATAACCGGGTAAAAAATCTGGATCGGAAGACAGGCTCGATTTTATGTTCGATTAGATTAAAATTTACCAAATTATGAAGTTTTGAATTTCATCATCTTTCGGCCAATCAACGACAACCGCTTCCTCGAGGCGTCTGTTGGTTGGTGGATTACTGAAAGAGTCTTTATGAACAGATAAATATTGGCCAATGGATTTATTTACCTTAAAAACAATATTATAATAAATTTCAACAAACTGCTTTTATTTTATTTATAAAAAAACTGAAAACCTGTTATTTCAAAAACCGTTTATTTTGGAGAGTTATATCCGCCAGGTTAAACCGGAGGTGAAAAAAGCCGATAGGATGACAGGTAGAATGTTTTTTGAAAAACCGAAAACCGATTATTTTCGCAATAACCGCCATCCCTAATTAAAATGTCTGAGTAGATCAATTAGACACACGATTGTCGAAAGCAAGTTTCAGTAAAGCAAGCAATTCAGTAATTTGTAGAAGCTATTTATTTAATTTTATAATAACAGTTTAAATTATAATTAATGTGCCGAAAAATATTAAACTAAATTAATTCGAAATAAATACCGCCTCCAATTTCTCTGAGTGTCCCAATGCATGTTTTTTATAGTTGCTTCTGGTTCATCATATTAATAGCACTTTCCCTATACCAAATAGAAATATTCAGTTTGTCAATTTCTTACATGCGCTGATTTATAAAACAAAATCATTGTTTGTTAATTTATTTTCAAGAAACATCGCGCCTTACTAAGTTTTAATACTCTATTTCATTAATAGCATCTCAGTTTCATTAATAGTATCTCGGACCTTCAGAACTTTCTGTTTAATTCAAACAGAAAAATAAGCTAATGTTCTATAAATAGTATTCTTATTAAAATTCCACTTCAATAAAAGATTATTTTGTACAGAAACACTTGTAATAACTTCATATAATTTTTTCGCATATTCATTTAATTATATAGTTGCCTTTAAGAAACATATCCAATTTTGTCTTCTAAAATATTAAGAATAAGACTGAAGCTCTAATGCCTGTTGTGGCCAATAGGATACTTGCTGAAAGTGTTATTAAATCAATTTACAACATATAGATGGCAGCCTGAGTGCTGATAAAAAGATAAAATAAAATTCACTTGGGGCTGCATGTGTTGAGCTTTGGTTTGTACGCTTGAGAATACCATATCTTATTCTACAATATTGAAGGAAATTCTTTATCCGTATTATTATTTATTAAAATCCATCTGTGTTTGATATACTAGAATTTTATCAAGGAACTTTTTTTCTAAAATAAGGCTCAGTGTTATCAGTTGGTAACGAGCTGGTTTTTTTAGTCATAAACCATATTTAAAACAAAATAGAATTTTTTAAGTATTTTTCCTATGTTTTATTCAAGAAATGAAAGTCAAAAAACATTTTTAAATTAATTTTTAAAAAATTGGGCTTTTAAGACTTAAGAAATTCATTGAAGAAATACGGTTAAATAAGATAACGAAATTTTAACGAAGACAAACGTTTACCCAACTAAATTAAGGACCATTAAACGATAGCTTTAAAAGGAATCCCTAATTTTTTCAACACAAAAACATTTCACACAATAATTAAGTTCTTCTAACTTGATTTTTTTTTCAATCTGAGAAGGAAACACTTTCTGAACCATCTTAAGTCTTACTCTTTTAATTCTTTTACATTAAATCGGTAACTTTTTGCCTCGAAAGAACAATCAAACTGGAGATTCCCAGAGCATTTGAAATCAAATTATCTCCTGCCCTGGAAAAGGTCGGTTAAAAGAACAGTTCATTTAAGAAAATAATTTGTGGGAACCACTTGATTAGTGGATTTAGTTAGGCTCCGTTATTTTCATGCTGTGATGTTCTTGCCTTTTAACTCATAAAAAAGAATTACTCTAATGAATAAAGTAAACTTTGAAAAGTAAAAAAATTAGTAACGCATCTAATTAGAATAACTTATTTTAATAATTAGGATGATTTTTCATTCTATTATCTATTTACTGCATTACGGATGATTATGGGTCTGGAAGTTTCTCTTGATATATGCCAGATATTTTATATGAAACGAACCATATTAAGGAAAATGATGTTTTAAAAAAATATCAGCTAATTAAAAATTATATTATCGTTACGTCAATATGCAATCAGATCATTAGAAAGTTTTTTTTAAGTATCTTAGGGCTATAGTAACCTTAAAGAAGATCTACCCCCGCTCTGCAGAAGCATCTGGGTCACTTGAATGACAGCCGCTGGAATAGCACGAGTACTGGGTCCGGAGTCCAATTAGTCAATCACCTGGCCACTGCCCGACCTCTCTCGAAGGAGGTACGTACTATCAGTGGTGGAGGGACCTTCAGCCCCACCACTGCTATACCCCCAGGAGAAGCAAGTTCCTGCTTACTTATCCGGAAGCAACTCATCCGTGTACTCGCGGTGCCGATTAGAATTATAGTAAGCTGTCACACTGTTGTTCTTATTTTTATATTATAATGAAAAATGAAATATCAAAAGAATTATTGACTACATTAACGCCATGAATGGAAATGTAACGTAAGGCTCTGCGGAGCGCCAGGTCGAGGTCTGCGACAGTTAACAAAGTTGGGAAATATTATTATTTGTCTGAGGGGTCGGTGGGACTCACCTGGGTCAAAGAACATGCCGGCCATCCAGGGAATGAACTCGCTGATCACCGTGCGAAATTGGCAACTGCTGAAGGCGAGAAACTGGAAATCCCGACTCCATATTCCAGTGTAAAGTTTATAATTGAAAAGAATTTGTTGAGCGATTGGCAAGAGACCTGGGACGACTATGATTCTGAATCAGGTAGGAGGATCAGGGACTTCGCGCCCAAGGTGAATAGGAATATTTTAGTTTTTAGCAAGTACCTCATTTTCTTCTTGCCTGGACACGGACCATTTCCCTATTATCTAAATAGGTTTAAAAAACTAAATTCTTCCTCTTGTCCCTGTGGTTCCATTGGAGATGTTGACCACTATGTGTTCAGGTGCCAATACACCAAAAATTTCCACCTGAAGACTAGAACTTAGGGGAAGCCCTTAAATCCAAGGCGTTTGGTAATTCGATCCAGAACACCTTGTCCACGCCTCTGCCATACAATATATCTGAAAGACCGGCCGCCACGACAGGAAATCGAGCACTGTGGCCCCCGCATTATAGTCCCTTTACGAGCGGCTCATGCGACGACCCCTGCCCTCTCTTTTACAGGGGTACGACCCGTCTAAGGGGACCGACCCGATATGGTCCCTAAGAGCTACACCACCTATACTATATCCCACCGGGAAGCGAGACTGCTTACTTATACGGCAGGTTCTCATACCCATTTTTGAGGTACTGAGCTCTCATGCCCATTTTAAGTGAGGCAATGGGAAGGCAACCGTATTTCAATCGGCGGAAAATCTATTTGTGTCCGTCTGGTTTGTTTGTGAGACTTCCTAGAAAACTATTAGAAACTCCTCAAAACCTCCATTTCGAAACCACGTGAGATCTATTTGGAAAAGTCAAGTGCAGTGATGAGAATGAGGCTAAAACCGGCTCTCCAAACTACCGTGGTATACTAATGTGCTTTATTCCTGCAAGCAATGAAGGAACTCTTCTTTGTATGTTATTAAGACGTTCTGTAACTTTATTAAATTGCATACTCATATTTCCTCGTATGCAGAACAGGCAAAGAGAAAGTATAGTAATTTCCAAATGTGGTCTTGACATAAAAATGGTCGACCAGTATCAAGTTTTGTACCAAGTCCGTCTAGGAGTAGATGGGACAGTCTGTCTATCCGTGAGTATGTGCACACAATAACTCAAAAGTATTGTTGTAAATTATGGTAAAAAATATTTTTAAAAATTTATTAAAATTAGAGAAAAAATCGTACTAAAACTTAATTAATATCATTAGAAAGATAATTTTTTAAATTTTCAGATGGTGTAAAAATTATTTTTGTGTTGCTATATTTTCGTAAGTTATTAAGGGAAAACGCCAAAATTTAGCTTAATTTTTAATTAATTAAAATTCTAATTGAAAATTTTAAAAAACAGCTCTGAGGTGCACATTCCCACCCTCCAAAGTATGTCTGTACCAAATTTCGTAGCTCTAGGTCTAGCGATCTGTCCTTTAGAGAGCCAAAAAACACACATTCTCCTTACTTATAAGTAGAGATAGAGATTTATAAGAACCAAGCAAATCGTCAAATCCATATAATC
This sequence comes from Araneus ventricosus, assembly GCA_013235015.1. Classification (NCBI taxonomy): domain Eukaryota; kingdom Metazoa; phylum Arthropoda; class Arachnida; order Araneae; family Araneidae; genus Araneus; species Araneus ventricosus. The sequence continues at coordinate 403,161 of BGPR01000606.1, read as the reverse complement.
AGACAGCTATATGGAAACTTTTAAATTTCTGTTTATTTCCGGGTGATGTTTTTTCTCATAAGTCATAATAGTTTTAAAAAAATGTCAGTATACTTTTTGTATATTTTTATTTAATTTAGCTTGTTTCAACTTTATAAAGAGAGAAATTTGTAATCTAGTTTTGATGTGCTAAAGTTTTGAAATTTTGTACACTTGTATATTCTCGATGAAAATACAGTATTTTAATATGCTTAAAACCTAATTGTCAACTAATCGATAAATATAATTAAATATTCTTTCCATACCAGTGGCTCCACCTGGTAGTAAATTTCATAAAAAATTATTTCCTAATTCCTTAATATTTATCCGTATAATAATGAATTTTAAATTAAAAACTAAAAGGTAGAAAATAATTAAAATAAAAGAGTCTACTACTTTTTCGTACACTAATTGCCACGCATTATTAATAAAATAAGTTTTAATGAATTTAATTTATTAATAGTGCGAATCGGTGAAATATACGATAAAACTTTTTTTCTTATTTGTCTCCTAGGATATTTTTATTTGCCTTCTCTAAATCTTATTAATACTTTTATATTATTTAATTTCATATATTTGTTCATATATTCATATTTTTGTTCCCGATAGGCTGTTACTATATATTTCTTATGTACCTTTATAATTATCTGCGTTTTGTCATACGAAAAAAATCAGCTTCTTACCAACAATGAAAAAACAAATTCCTCCAAATAAACCCAAACGCGAAACCAACAAAACTACTGTCCTAAACGAGTCATTAAATTGCATTCAGTTGTCAGAAACATCTGCGGCAAAATGAACTCTGTAGGTGGAAATACAGGGTGTTTCAAAAATATCTAGCAAAGATGAAAAGGTATGTCAGACATATGATAAGCATTCAAATTCACCGGAACATGGGTGCGCAAACGCCATCTACAGACAGCAGATGGCATTTTAAATAATACAGCACACTTTTTGAAATTTGCCCATTTTTCAAATGTCTCCTCGAACTTCAACCATATAAAGAATAGTTTTTAAGATTCGGTCAAGAGGGCATTTTGGGGACCGACCAGAAATTGATGATGTCGATAAGAGATTTTGGCTCACCCCATATCATAGAAATCTGATAATGGTTTGCAACTTTCGTCAATTATTTTGAGTGCTATGCCGCAATATTTACATGCATTTCCGTAAAAATAGCTAGAATATTCGGGAAGATATAAAGGTTTCTTTAAAAAATCCAAAATTTTTCCGCGTGTTTTTTGCTTTTGCAGAGTTTTAAACCAAATTGTATGAAACTTACAGAATATGTGATAATATGCTAGAGTAGCAATATCTAAAAATTTGAAGTAAATATTTTGAATATTAGAGAAGGTATCACAGAGAGAGAGTATTTGTAGTAAATGATTTTTTACTGAACATGCGCTAAAGGTAGCCTAAGTTTTCTTTCAGAACTTCAGAGCCAGATATATAGGGCAACTTATATAAGAATTCCAGTTCAATTCCTTTAGGATTCAAAAAGATATCGGTATTTTGGCCAGCGCAGTTTTATTTTAAATGCCATCTGCTGCCTCTAGATGGCGTTTGCGCACCCGTGTTCCTAGGTGATTTTGGATGCTTATCGTATGCCTGACCTATCCTTTCATTTTTACCAGATATTTTTGAAACACCCTGTATTGATGATTCCTGATTAGTTTTCTTTCTCTGTAAGCTTCCAGGTTATTATTGTTTGTCGCACTGAATCTTTTCCTTTAAGTCATTTTTAATTGTGTCGGGGTGTCTTTGTGGTTTTGTCAAAGTGTTATTCTTTACATAAAAATAGCACAACAGATCAAAAGCTTTCACCACTCCGCCTCCTCGGTGGTGTTATAAGTTCTACTGTAAATGGTCAAATTAATGTTGCGGCAATGAAATACCACTTGCATATCTATCGATGACAAGTGCTGCGGGTTTGCATAGATTGTTGATTAATTGCTAGCTTTCATCTTACATCCAGGAATGGCGCTAGAGTTTGCTCGACGAGGGGTCCCGATTTGCCCGACAGGGAGCACGATTTGCCCGATAGGGGCATGATCTCCCCGACAGGGTTGACGAGTGTAATGAAATTGGTCTCAAATTTTCGCCAGATTATTATTTACGTACTACAATTGAATACCCCGTACAAAAATTTCCCCCGACGGGATACAAAATTTTTCCCCGACAGGAGGGTCCTGTCCCCCCCCCCGATCCCCCCTCTGGCGCCACCCCCGCTTACATCCTTCGTATTCTTATGCAGTCTTTTATGTTTTCAGTGCCGTTGGTTTCTTAGAAACATAGGGAAAACATATTCAATTAGCTGTCAGAAAAATTGTTATTTATTAATTTATTTATTTAAAGAAAAGCACACTACAGAGAAAACTCCATTTACAGAGTACAATGAACAACAAGCTCACAAAGAACAGAAGCTATAATGTGTGCATCACAAAGATATTAAAAAACGTATTAGAAAAAAAAGTTGTATACAGAGAATGTAAAAGTACAAAACCATAAAAATTTTGCAAACGCGTCAATAATTTAAAACGAAAACTCGCAGTCACGAAAACATTAAAAGACAAACTAGGATTCTAAAAGTCGTATACCGTTATATTAATATCATAAAAGCAGATTAAAAGAATTTTAAAAAATTTGAAACATAAAATCAAAAGACCAATTCAAAAAAGCAAGGATTAAAAAGTCAAATATTCACAAGCACCTAGTCCTTAAAATCACGTTAGGAGTTTAAAAGCTTGAAGAAGAAAATGCACAGGAGAGATAAAAATCTATTGCAGAGTACAAAAATTGAACAAAGATCTACGAAAAAACAGCAAAACACGGTTGAATACATAAGAACACGGAAACTTAAAACGCATAAAAATCTTAAATACAGTTGAGTGTAAAAAAAGAAAAAGAAAACAGATCATGCATTTAAAAGTTATCTCAATCTCTGTTGGTGTGATTGGTAATGTGAAAGTCTGTTATTATATGCGTAAAACTTACATACGAGATGCAAGTGTGCACTCGCTCTCTCTATCATCCATCTATAGAAACCCTTTCAGAAAATGTGCAAGTTTTTAAAAATAATCTGCAGTAAAATCTCGATTAACCGCTCGTTTAACAGTAAGTTTCTGTTATTCCTCGTCGTATAAAAGGTACGTCATTGTCGAAGTTCTATAGCATTGCAATACATTTCTGTACATTACTACTCTATATTGGAGTTTACATTGATCATTTCGTAAAATTAAATACAACATGTATGTATTATTCACTTCCAAAGAATATTATTTTCATTTTCGTCCCAGGCCTTCATGGAATCACGTTACTGTACATATGTATTAGGATATTTCTGTTATTCGTGTATTCGGTTATCCGTCTGGTCCGGATGGTGACGGTTAATCGACGTTTTACTGAACTAAAGATCTGAATGATTTTTCCTTTCTCTTGTACGATAATCTACGGAGAGACTAATTGTTGATGAGAGTAATTGTCAAAAAAATTGACGGGAGGCTGTCTCTGCGAAACGGCCGCTGGGATTCAGGGGCGTAGACTTACTTAACTTACTCAACTGTGATTTTCTGTGACTAAAGTAGCTCTATGTGACTTTTAACTCTATAGTCTATAGTGACAATTAGTCTAGAGTGACTATGTGACATTATCTATGTAAATTTGTTCGTGATTTTTACCAACTTTACATCTCGGCTGTGACTAAACCGTAATTACAAATTCTAAATTTTTTTTTCAATATTCAGTGTCCACCTTTCTGCGTTCAATGAAACTAAAACCAACTCTCTATGTTATTTGGTTGCGGAGCTATAAGAGTTCGACTTTATCACGAAAAGCGTCATAATTTTTTTCCTTTCCCGACACGCCATTAGACCACTACGGAGGAACGTAAGTCTACGTCAAAATGTGATCTCCAGATTTTGATGAATCTCTACATTTCATACCTCCCCGAGATGAATAAAACCATTTTTGAAGTTATGTCTGTCTGAGAATCTGAGAACAAGAGAACAAATAAACACAACAAGTTAGACAGATGAAACGGTATGCGGTTTCCACGCTAGCATTGTAGATTTTTATCAAATTTTGGATCAAATATATTAAGTGCAAGTCTATCTGTGATGTTTCTGTCTCTTGGAATAACGACACCAGATTTTAGAAAAAATATATCTATTTAAACGCAGACAAACATAAGACAGACAAGGGTAGTGCAGTTCATAGCACTGAGAAACCCAAGCTATTACAACAAAACCGACCACAAACGGGCCACACATATCATCCTTCTCCTTCTCTGGCGTGTTTACAAAAAGTAAGCCTGCGCTAGGAAAGAATGGTGCCAGGCGTTCTCTCAACCATCGCCAACGGTAGCCAAACACTACATTATCTGCCTGTCTGTCTTTGTTCAAGAGAAGAAGATAACTGAAAAATTCATTGGACTAACTATATGGATGAAATTTGGTACATGGGTTTATCACTAGAATAGTAGATCTGTATAACATTTTGGACCAAATTCGTCTACGGGTAACTGTCTGTCTGCCAGTTTGTTCGTGTGAATGTGAATGCAATAGCTCAGAAAGGATATCTATAAACAATCTAGATGGCTGAATTTTAGTACTAATATGATCTTGATACCAAACTTGCAGATCTACATAAAATTTCGAACCCAATACTAGATTTCCCTCATTAACTACGAAGATAACTGCGTCATATTGGGAAAGTGTATGAGCCAAGGGAAGAACAATCTTATATACTTTATTTTTTAAAGTTTTCTCTAACCCAAAACATTAACTATGCATAATTGTTTTAATAAAAAATTATGAAATATTTGCAGTATGTATTTCTGTATATTGAAATTTCTACATATCGAAATTTCTACATTTTTTTTCAAGAAATCTTCAAGTTTTATATCTAGAGGTTCGACTGTGCTTTTCCTCCACTCTAGTCAACACTAAGGGTAGGAAAGACGAGATTAAACGTGTTTCAGTCATTTATATTTTTGAGTCCGAAAGCGCTTGATGCACACAAGCACCTATAAGGAAGTGGGTCGATTTATATATTTCTACCACTTATTTTGAGAGGTGGACAGAGAGGTGTGCTACACTGGGATTCAAACAGCACTCATGCAGTGGTGTAGCGAGAGTAACTAGCACCCGAGGCATAGTACGATTGTTTCGCCCCCAGTCGTCATCAATGCTGTAGCAAGGGTTAATGGCGCCCGAGACAGGGCATTATTTTTTTACCCCTTCATGAGATTCCACTTCAAAATTTACATAAACGCACTATTGTTCTGTCTCAACTGCGCCCCTAAGACTGGCTTTCAGGGCATTTATACTCCCCTTGCCCCCGGTCGCTACGTCACTGCACTCATGGCACTGAAGACATGAAGAATTCCTTCCAGAAAAAAAAATAAATCAAATAATGACCGGTAATCCAGAATTGATTACATATCTCCAAACTAAGCGGTTCAAGAACCATTTGCATATGGAAATCATTGACAGCGTGGAAACTTTGTGAAGACTAACCTTTCAGATTTCTGACTTGAGTGGAGAATTCATGGGCTGAAACAACAGAGAGCTGTATTGTCAATGTTCTACGAGCAGAGTGCATGAACACGAAGAGCTCATTTAAAGAGAGTTCCATCGCTACACATGAGAGATAAGGGCCAATCTAGTCTCAAAAATTCCAGCTGGAATTATTGTTTGGAGCTTTATGACAACGTTCCAGAAGTCGATATGGCTGCATTTGAAGAAATGTAAATTTTTGTGAAGGAATGTATGGATAATAAATGCGATTCTTTTACTTGAATGAAAGTAAACTTTTCATGCGGAAAATAAGATATTTCCAGAAATCTTTTTACTGAAATTTACTTCTGTCCACAAAATTCCAAATATTGTGATGAACCAGCAACTGTGCTAAGACAAATAAAATCAAAATTCAGTAAAATAAAGTCCGGAACACTGTCATCTCGACATTATTTACAAGCCATTCAGGAAAGGATATCCAACACAAATAATAAATGAAGAACACATTTTTTTTCTGATTTTTCATTTTTACATAATTTCATTTGAAAATATCACACATCCGAATATTTTCTTCTCATTTCCGCTTCGAACAGTACACTTGAAAAGGAGGGTTGTTTCGCATCCTTCAAACTACTCAACTCAATCGCTCCCCAATAAAAACGAATTGAAATATTTTCTATTTCTTTCAGTTATTTCTCTTTTAAACTCGGTTAAATTCCTTCTGATTTAAACAGAAATAAAACTCGCAGATGCGTTCGGATATATTAAGAAGTTCGACAAAAGAAACAATATTACCACTCCACAGAAAAGCAGATTGGGAGGTGAAACTAAATTACAACAATTGTTTGAAACAGAAAATGATATATCTACTGACGACATAAAATCAAACAAGACTATCGATTAAACAGCTGAAATGTTTAAATAAAACGACATTTAATCGTTAAGCCAGATAAAGCCAACTTTTTAAGCGAAAACATTATTCGAAAATAAGTAGTAATCTCTCCTAGTTGAGAACAGTTCCTCATATGCGTCGAGCATTTTCATAGAAACCCCATTCAAAATGAGTCGCAACGTACATTATTATTCATCGAATCAATGGACAGGCGTTTAGTGTTCTGAAGATTATTCCCTTTCGAACGTATGGATGGAATATGGAAGACTAAGAACAGGTGATTCCGCTACCATTTTCTCCCAGACATTTAAACAAGGTGTTAAAAAGCGTCTAATGTACACAAAGCTCGTCAAAAGTATTTAATTGCTATTTTCAAGAAAGTCAGCCTGAATAAGCAATTAGGCTATACTCTAAACACTCATTGTTAATGATGCTGTTAAACTCTGACAATGGCAACAGAGATAACTTTATTCACTACAATTAGTTATTATACAAAAAAATACTTTGTTGTGAAGCATGTTAAAAAAGAATGCTTTTGTTTATTTTTTTCTGGGAAACAATTTTACATATACTGCAACGAATCTTAAAATATAGTTTCCATAAAGAATTAGATTTATGAGCAAAAGGAAATCCACATTTTCATGAAGAATATATTACCATTTATTATGTTTAAAACGAAAATATAACATTATTTATGAGCTTTCAGATTGTTATTACTTCGTGTACGAACGAAAGATGCAATGTAAACAGTTTTGAATAGAATATTCTTTGATAAGTTATATAATTTAGAAAATGATAATTTTCGCATTCAGCACGTGCTTGATGTAATTCGACTATGAAGCCTGAAAACCTAAGAGTCGTTCTTCTAAAGGGAGTCGTATATTTAATTCAAAAATAAAATATATTACTCTTTCAGATGTGAAAAAACATCAAAATTATACTTAAAAATGCGCTCCTGCCTGATCATATATAAATGAAAATTTTGAGATAGCATTAAAATAAATGTTTATAGTAAACTGTATTTTGAAATTCACCCATTGAATTTCCAGCATACAATTTGGTTTTAAAATACTGAGAGAACATTTTGGAATTATTTCTCTCTCTTTTTAACCTAAGTCGTAGAAAAATGAGAAGAATTTAAAAGAAGTTTTAAAAAGCATGCTTTCATTACTGCACTAAAACGTAGAAATTTCGTTTTATCAAAAACAGTAAAAGGTTGAGAAGCTGATATAAATACTCTAAATAAATTAAAATTTTTATTACATTCATTAATATACAAATTTTAAACAAAAATTACAGTTAAAGTAAAAATTTCCAAATATTCTTTTCTACATTTTAATTTTCTAACAAGAGTATGCTTTTTAAAGACTTTTTAATTTTTATTATTTTCCGATTTTTAGTCTTGAATATATTTCAAAACCCATTGTTATAGTTATAGAGGAATCGTGTGATCAATTTACCTCCAATTCGGTACCATATGGCACCTCTTGTATTGAATTAAAAATCAATGAAATTGCTCTACCACATCTGAAAGTGAGAATAAAATCGATTGCAAAATTTCTTCTTCACAAACATGAAAGAAATCGAGTTAAATAAAAGGGTTAAAAAATGCAGAATACACTCTTGGTTTCATACCTTTCAAAAGTTTCTTCTCACATTCTGCAATTATTATAAATTCGGTAAAAATACAGAATGTCCGAAAATTAAGTGGCACATTTCAAAAAGTAATTAAAAAAGCCTAAAAATGTTGGAACTACGGTTTCGTTTTTTAATGAGAGCACATTTCAAAAAGGTTTTTTTAGATAGGAAACGTGCCGTTATGGTGGTCTAGGTGGCCGTAAATTATTGAACATCTCCCATTTTTGAGAGCCATTATCTGCAAAAATATTAAAGCTAAAAGAAAAATAAAAGCATGTTTTTGTAGGGAATTTTACGCTCTTTAATTCGTAAATTCACATGTAGTGTTAAAACTGAATATTGTTTTAGATATTCAAGAAAAACTAAAAAAGCAAATCAGAAAAAGCGCATCGTATTCGGCAGATTGGTAGACTTTGCGTAAGGAATTTTCCCGCTGTAGCAAATTTAGAACGGCCCAACGCCGCGTTATCTAAAAAAAACTTTTTTATTTGTTCTCTCATTTTAAAAAACCGTAGTTCGAATATTTTTAGGGGGTTTTTTTATTAACTTTTGAAATACGTCACTTAATTTTTGGACACCCTGTATATAATATTTCACCTAATGCAATTTCGCGGAAGACTTTGCTTAACGGCAACGAGTAAAATGTATTTACTTTCTTTCGAGATAAACTTTCATAATACAACTGACTTGAAACCAAATTTAATTAAATAAAATCATGTGAAGAAAAAGAATTATGCGAATAAGAATTCTTAAATGCTGATGCCTTGGTATTGCTTAGAAATTTTCCAAAAGAATTAGTAACCATGAGAAAATCACCTCTTCCTCAATCGGCATTGTCACACCATTTCATTTTTAAAATTTACCATATCTGAACGCTTCCCTTTCATTAAACTAAAAGGGGAGTTCTTTCCTATCTTTCAAAAACACTCAAATCACTATTCTACAAGTAAAAAGGGTTTAATTTAAATTTTACTCTTTCATTCAAAGCTAGAGTAAAATCTCAATCAAATTCTTTCAGAAATAAATAGAAAAAACGCTTAGATGCGGCAAAAGTTCTTAAAAATTCGATCAAAACATTTCGAAAAAACAGCAATTTCAATCTACAGACAAAGAGTTAGAGAAAGATAACAATAAAATAAAAGGAATCGTATTGTTAACTTGTATTGCATCACGCTTGCGTGTGTTAACACATGTGTAAGTGTGCACTTTTTACTTTTTAAGAATTTCCAACTTATTGATCGGTTAGCAAGTTTTTCAATTACATACTTCCAGTCTTTTAACAACAGGCACAAAGAAGATTGGAGACTTCACGGCATTCCTTTCAGATGTTTTTTCCCGGCCTTTAGCGATAGAATAACTGTGCGAATACGTTTTACCATAATAATTTTATTTACTTTTGATGGTTAACGGAGTATCCGGACTGTAGGGATTTAACTCCAATCATGAGAAACTTCAGACAACTTGGCTGTTAGGTATCTGTCATGAAGTGAAAAATCATCTTGACGTATCAACGTTGCTAACATGTTTTTATTTGGACAACAAACAAGTAAAATGAAAGATATTTGCTCTCTGTTGTGCTCGTTCTATTGCTGAATAGTATGCATTACTTGCATTGTTTCACTCATTCTAATTTTACTTATTTTGGTATGCACACTATTTTTGCACAGCACTTATTCTTTTATTGAATTATCTTTACTAATAATAAAAGAAAATGCTAAAATGCCAATAGTAAAAGTGGGGGGGGGCGTGCGTGCATGTGTTGGCGCCCTACAGGGCCGACTGTTTGACCTAGAAGGAAATAATAATTTCCTAACGGATTTCACAATTAAATTAAAATGCTTTTTGTTTGTATCACGTCAGCATGAATTGACTCCAATGAAGAGTATACTTTTGTTTAATGATCTTTTCTTTCAAATTCAAAACGTGGATTTTTGCATATGACAGTTAGAGTGAGGCATTTTGAGAAACAATACATTCAAAATCAGCTACATCATACATATTCATGGATTGCAATTGATAGACTTTTAGTTTTCAGAAACTGAATATTCCCTCTTGAATGTCTCTGGATTTACCACTGGAGACTGAGAACAGGCCGATTGTTTAGAAATGACATTTTGGGGTACCTCAAGGGTTTATGCTACAATGGGTTTTCCTTGAGCCAGCTTCTAAACACTCGCTCGCTCCTCTAAGCTACCATTTTGGTTAAATCATGCTGTTGAGGCATGGTATTCACTGTTGCGAAGCATTTAATGCATGTAGACATGAACAGTGCTGCAAGTTTGCTTTCCACTTGCTATTTTGAACCCATAATTTAAGACGTTGAAGTTCGCAAACATGATTTTTTTAATCAGTTTTGTTAAAATTAAGCCAGTCTATTATATTCTCTCTAAAGTATTCATTAATTGCTTTGAGCGGTGTATTCCTTTACAGGTAAAAAAAAGTTATCTTGCCGAGTCCATCAGTCAAAAATTATGAAAAAAGGGGAAGTGAGACAGCTTCTTCCGGCCAAAGCGACCTCGGAGCATCTAAATATCACTTGAGTTAAAAGTTTGACTTTAGCCCTAGTATATGTGGCTAGGTTGCCTTCCTGCAGGATTTCAAGGAAAATTGGCGCACATTTGTGTTTGACTTGGAGAAAAACTAAAAAGATATCCAGCAACCCTTCTGACCACAACGAGTAATTCTTTGCTCGCCCAGGAAAGAGCCGGGACCGCCGGGACTAGTACTCTCTATGAGGTCCTGATAGAGCCCATGACCTTCTACTTCCCAATCAAATTCCTCAACCATGAGATGCCTTAATCCACTAGGCCATTGGTAGACTGGTCGATCGATCAATGTATAAGAAGTGAATAAATCCAGCAGAATAAAAGTATTTATCCTTTTTTATCTCTAATTTATTATGGCTGAATTAATCTGTTTCGGAATTACAATCTGTCTAAAGTTTTCCGTGAATGAAAATAATTTCCTAAATAGTTATCCATTGTCTCGCTCAACAGAGTATCAATATTAGCATCATATAATTAGATAATTAATTAAATGTCAACGATGACGTCAATGAAATGAGCAGGGGAGTATCATTTCGGGTTTTTTATCCCATTAAAGAATCGTGTGCGTTTTTTTAAAAAACAGCCGTTAAACGTATTCTTCAATTTAAAATCCCTCTATCAAATTTCCAATTCATGAACATTTTTTGAAATTCTAAATGTATTATGTACCCACATCATTTCCCTAATTATTTTAATAAATTTATCTCCATGACTGACATGTTGCTATCTTTTGTAACTTGTATAATAAAAACTCTGCGTGAATACAATTTACTAAGTTTAAATTTTTGATGAGGATTTAATCTATTGCTTCCATTTATTGTAGTGTTCTATTGTTACATTGTTACTTCTATTTAATGTTGTGTTTAGATTTTTATTAATTTTATCATTTTATATAATTGCATATGTCTGTTGTTCTATATGGTTGAATTTGGTCCATTAATATCAATTCTTTCATATGTTGTTTCATCGTCATATATAACTCTGTTTTATTTGCATTTATTCCATTGTTTTAGATTGCCACGATTATTCAATTGTTGCATATTATTTAATTAACTGTATTGCTTATATTGTTTTACTTATTCTGTTACTGCATTAATGTTATTTACAAGAGATTTTGGGACATTTACTTGTATATATATATAAATGTGTGTTCGTTTTCTGGTTCTTTATGCACGCCCACAATGTTGTACTTACGGCGACCAAATTTAGCACAGTGATGAATTAATACAAGAAGGAGCTAATGCCGTAAAATCATTTTAAAATTCGGATTAGATTTTTATATATTTAATTAAATAACGAATCCAAGCTATTTTTCGACAATAACTTCTGAAATACTTATCGTACAAAAATTATTTTTACACCATTTAAAAGAGCAAAAAATTATCTTTTTATTATACCAATTTCATTGCTGTACAACGTTTTCTCCAATTTTAATAAACATTTCAAAATTCATTTTAAACTCAATTTGTAATGATGCTCTCTATTCTTATAAAATCAAATTCAAACTAATTTATTGTTTCAACAAATCCTTTATTCACGTATTTTTTTTACCGCTGTTAAAGTTATGATAAGAAAATATTGCTTTCTTTGGTCATTGACTCCAAAGTAGACTTCTTACTTCCGCCGTTAATTCGTAGCATGCACTTAACTTCCGTTTTTATTTCGTAGCTTTTAATAAGCCTTCAAATATCCAATGACATTAATTTAGTTACTACGCGATGTTTCATTTAAATTTCACAAGGAGCTGCAGCAGCTTAGCGAATGGGAAGTAACGGAAGTATAGATGCCGCAGATGCCAGTTTTAGGGGCGCCATGAAGACAAAGCATTACTGCATTTATGTCAGTTTTTAAAGCAAAATAGGGGGCGTAAAAATAATGCCAGGCCCCGAGGGTCATTTGCGCTTGCTAAGCAAATGACGACTGGGGTAAAAACAAATCATATTCCCTGAGCGCCACTGACCATGTGGATAAAACGTTAATATGTTTGTGACACTTTTTAAAATCAAATACAATAAGGAATAGAAAAATATTATGTCCAGAGTACCGTTTACGCAAGTTAAGCTTCTTATGATGAAGAGCGGGAGAAGAAAAAGTCATAGTATTACCCGAGCGCCACTTACCCTAACTACGCCACTATCAGTATGTAGAGTCATTAAAGGTTAACCGAGTCCCGTTCCTACCGAAGGGAGAGGGCCAAGGGAGAAAAGGAAGGAATGCTGCTTCCGGGCAGGCACACAAACACCAAAGAGAAGATAATGTGGGCCATAAAAATCATAATAAGATAAAAAGCAAGATATGATAAAAAGCATGATATGAAGTATTTCTGTTGTCTCTGTAGAAAATCACAGGGGTTTATAGAACATCACCAACGGCTGCACTCCAGGTGATTCTGAGGATCTCATCACTGCACCTCCAATTATAGCTGTATGCCAGAATAACCGAATTGTACAGACTCCGAAACAAAATCCCAAGACATTTCACACCTCAGCCCAGAACACAGAGTGAATGGATGGACTATACATCCCTCCAAACATCTTCTGCCTCACCAAATATCGCTAGATGAGGGGCCACCGCGACGAGAATCCATTCTATTGGCTTGGAACAGCCGAAAAGGGAGAATGATTAAGCGATGGGAACTGTACGCTTAACAAGTTGTTTACGTTCTTTCTCTTCTGCAGTTTTTCTCTTTAAATTTTGTAATATAATTCTCAATTTGCGACTAACTAATGATGCTGGTATCTGTATGTATTGATGATATTAATTTAATCTTTTTAAAGAGATTTCAAAATAATAAAAAACATAAAATGTTTAAGAAATATATGTTTTCAGAACTCAATGTGAAATGTTTACATGTAACATGAAAAATTCATTATAGAGAATAATTTTAAAACCATTTAAGTAATAATAATTTTTTGGAAAAAATATTTTTAAGCAATAAGTTAATAGCCACTATTTCCATAGCAAAGTCAAAAATTTTCAAACATCATTACTTCAATGTGAAATTGCTAGAGCCACGTATCAAGTGATTAAAAATGAAGAAATAAAAATCTGTTAACCAAAAAGCACCAGAGGAGGTATGATTAGAATTTACTTCTCATTAATATTATTTTACATTTGTTTCTTTTTTTTCTTTTGGTCTATCTAAATTTAAAATACTTCAATCAATGTATGCATAATTTTTTTTCATGGGTACAATTAAGATGAACTAATGATATTTATTATTATTATTATTTTGCTTTACTTATCATAGAATTGCTATTTTTTAGTTCGCAATAATTGCTTAAATATATATTGAAATGAACAAAGTGTTTCTGATGTCGGTTTTCCGAATTAATTTACTTATTTTGGCCTGAAATAGAAACATTTTTTTGGTGAATTTATCCACTCAATGTACTTTTTCAAAAAAAAAAACTAACTGCTTGCACTGTGATTTCAAACCATTTATTGACATTGAGCTAAAATGACGTCATAAAAACCCTTTCACTCAATTAATCAATTAACTATTAATCAATTATAGCTCTTATATATAATAATTTGAATTTCATAAATCCTAAGTTATAAATCTCTGCAAATTATAAAAGAGAATTTTGAAGAAACATATACTAATATAAAAACATATGCGATAATTTTAAGAAATATTGCAATAATTCCTACTTATATTAAGTGGCAGTTACAACTCTTAAAATGAATGAAATTATTGTTTCTAAGCCACTTAAAGATTTTTTGTACATTTATTTTAAAAATAGATAGCACAAAAAAAGAATACATTATCATCTCTGAGATTCATGTGAGTACTTAAGAGAATTTATTTCTCTTTATTAGTAATATTTTCAGAGTTATAACATAATCGTAATTTAATACAATTATTACAATAAGTGAAGCACTTCGGAAATTAAATTTGTGTATACCATTCGATATAAACTGATAACACACAAATACAAGAACTTCAACAAAAATTTTTTCATGAAGAAATTCGAATTTTCATGCGAAGAAAAATATGGTAAACAAGCTACTCATATATTAATAATAAAAACGATGAATGATCTGAACCGTCAAGGCGCACGCCACAATGAGTAAAGCCAGTTTAAAGTTTAGTGTTAGTATGTACTTGAAACCAAACAAGTATAGCTCGGGAAAATACTGCTAATTAAGTCAAATAAGTACTAACGTGAATGTCTGGGATGATACTGCACTTTGTTTTGGGTAATCCAATTGTAAAATAAGAATATTAAACAGCATTTAATCTCAAAAACAGCTCCCATGTCCAAACCATGCGAGTTGTCACTATGGTGTGCTATGGTAAACAACAGACCAAAGCAGAAATGGGACCATCATTTAGCGAAGGAGTGTCATGGCGAAGAAGGCGATTGTCCTGGCCCATAAACTGGTTTTTGTATTGCTCTCTTTAGGAGGACCTAAGATGACGGTGGGTCAAATAACGTGGGTACTAGCCTTTCCACGGATGGTTCTAAATCTCCAAATGGGGTTGGCACATCTTTCTGCGTGATGCAAGAAAGCAACACAACGCATCAATGGTCTGCTAAATTGACGAAAGACAATACAGTCTTTCAGGGCGAGCATCTCGCCCTAAATGAAGCAGTTAAATACGTAACTACACTCAAGACAAATCTTCCAGTTACAATTTTCGTGGATTATAGAGCCAACATTCAAGCATCACCTAGCCCAAAGATCACCAATAGAACAGCCAGAGAAATTTCTGAAATACTTCTCGAAAACTCCCACATAAAAATTTCATGGATAAAGGCCCGCGTGGGTTATTTCGGAAATGAAGCAGCAGACAGTCTAGCAAATTCAGCGACGGAGTCAAACGACGTCCAACTCAACATAAAACTGCCAAAATGTCATGCCAAAAATATCTTTCGAAAAGATATGATGAAGCAATGGCAAAGTTAATGAGACGAAGGGCATACGGGTTGATCGATATTTAACATTTTTCCTAAAGTTTCGTTGAAGTCCGCGAACTGGAATAGAGCGGATGTTCTGTTTTCGCAGGACGCGGCCTTTTTCCTTCATATCTGCACAGATTTCATCTAGCCAATTCTCCACTGTGTAGCTGTGGAGAAATTGGAACTCCTATTCACTATGCTACATCCTGTCTGCTAACAACATCCTGGCACATGAAATTGACAAAGCCCAGCTTAGAACAGGAATGATACATGAGAGCTGTCAATCACATTCATAATTGCCAGGACCATTTTAAGCCAGACATTTAGCAACCCAGTTAAGCCTCCAACACATCAACTTTTAAATCTAGGGTGCAGTCTGTTTTTTCTTCAGCAAATCTTTCAATGGGACATCAACCTTTTCGTCAGCAAACCATCCAGTGAAAACATTTGAAAAAATTCTGATTGTATCTTCAGCCTATATGCCTTGTTTGGGCAAACCCGCCTTTGTTTCTGTGTTTTGTGTAAATAAGGAATTGTCTCAAACTGTCAAGTCACCGTCAGACAGTAACAAGAGAGATAAACTCCTAATGAAAAATCCTAGGGAAGTCTCTTGAGAAAAATAAAAACTGCTTGAATACAATTTCCCTATACATCATTTGATTCGTGCTCTACTGAAATTTCCAGCGTGCGTGTGGTATAACCTGGGAAGAACGTGGATCTTTAAGAGAAAGAAAAATCAAAAGTTGCCAAAATACCAACAGTACAAACAATTTGTGTCAAATTTATTTTTTAATTTTTTTTTCTCCTTTTTTCATTTTTTTATTCAGAACAGTATTTTTTGGATATTTGTGTTTAATTTTGCTTATTTTTCAAACATTTTTTGTGCGTGCGTGTGTGTGTGTCTCCTGCTTGTAAGCTCGGAAGAACGTGGATCTTTAGGACCAAGAAAAATCAACTATTGCCAAAAGACCAACAGTACAAACAATTTGTGCAAATTTCTTTTTCTTCCTTCATTTTTTATTCAGTTCAGTATTTTTTGGATATTTGTGTTTAATTGTGTTTATTTCTCAAACGGGTTTTTTTTTGTGTGTTTCCTGCTTGTATTGTATTTAATCAAGTTCTGTAGTTTAATTGTTTAATATCATTTCCATCTGAAAATATCAAACTCTTTAAGACTGTTTTACCCAGACAAAGCTTTTATTTGTTATGAATCTGTAATTGCTCCGATGTAACTTTTGTGGTTTTCAAATAATTTTAAATCATGGGGTAAGGGAGAATTTATAGTTGTTCGGGGTATGGCATTCGCGTGGGATTTCAGGATCATGTGGTGGACGTGATTGTACTCATCCACCCTGCATCCATCTGACTGGTTTGATATCCCTTGAGGTTATAGGCACCAGGGGTTGGGGTGGCGTCATGTCATGTCTCCGTAGCAATGGTGGGGATGGGAAGATGGAATTCCAAGGGTTGTCAGACTCCTGTGAAGTGGTTCAAAGTACGGAGACAAAAAGAAGAGGTTTGTTTAGCTGCTGGCCGAAGGGTCAGAGACACAGGAGAGGGCAAAAGAAAATCAACGAAAGACGTTACTACAGTGAAAACCTGTTTAATTAAGTTTATAGTGTTATAAGTACTTACACTTGAAGATATTTTTACCCCGAGCAATGCCGGATATATACGCTAGTTAATTCATAAAGCATTACTAAACACAACGACGTACAGAGTACTGTCTAATAATTGCTTGCACATATTTGATTGTGGATATAAATTGTTTTGGCAGCATTCTTCCCAAAACAAGCAACAGCCGGTTAAACTTAATTAAATAAAATCCAAAGAAGACTAAACATTGCTTAAAAACAGAGCAAAAGTACAAGATACCCCACATATAATAAAGGAAAATTACAATTCAGCTTCTTGTGTATAATCGCATCATTTAATTTAAACTTATATCATATCTAAATACTTTTTCATATCACTTCCAACATTTAACTTCAAAGAGGAGGTCTTTCGCATCAATAAAAAGACAATAGTTTTGGGTTTCCCCCAATCTATCAGTAACGCAATAAATCTTAATCAAATTCCTTCCGAAATAAAAAAAGACAAAGCAAATGCATCCTCAATATTAAACAGTTTGATCGAAAGGAAAAGTATTTTAAATCTTTAGAACACAAACTTTGGGCAGAAAGAACCATTTGAAATAGAAAACGATATTTAATAGAACAGCGCTACTGAAATAAAACCAAACAAAAGAGCCAGTTGAATACTTGAAACGTTCAATTTAATCTGTAACATCTGAAACGACACAGTTTGAGAAATAGCGGTACTTAAAGTCCACTTACTGATTCCCTCAAATAAATGGCATTTCTTTCTTATTGAGATTATCTAGTTTTGCATATAGGACACATTGAAAGGATTTTTAGAAAAATAGCGCTCAAAATGAGTCGTACCTTACGTTACTTATCGAATTCATTGATCGACGTTTAATTTTCACTATGTGAGTATTTCATCCCCAATGACATCTGGAATGTCGGATGTGCCAAAGCTGACTAGAAACAGGTGTTCCGACAAAAATGGTTTCCAAGACTTTTTCAATGAGCTCTGAAAAGTATCGAAAGTATTCAAAGCTTCTAAAAAAGTCCTTTCGTTACTTTTGTGAAAAGACTTCTTTGAATAAGCAGTTAAACTATAAAGTAAGAACTCTTTGCAAACAATGCTGTTGAAGAGAAATTTTAAAAAACGTAACGTAACGGCTAAAAGACTTTCTTAATTTGAGGCCTTTTGGGTGGAAAACTCTTTGTTGAGAAATTTGTTTAAAATTTTTTCCTTCTTCCGTGGAAAAGAATAATTTAATTTTTAATATTTTTTTAAATATTTTACTAGTTAAATAATGTTTGCAATTTTTAAACCTTTTACAATATAGTTTGAATGGAAACACGCAATTAAATATTTGTATATATAATGAAAATGGTTTTTGAATTTCATTGCAACAATGGAAACTATTGTTGCAAATTATGGATAAAAATTTGTCGAAATTGGACGCCAATTAAATTGATATCATTGAAAAGATAATATTTTGAATTTTAAAGTGGTGTAAAAATTATTTTTGTACAATATCATTTTCGAAGTTATCGTCAAAAAAAAGGCAAAAATATTGCTTAATTTTTAATTAACTAAAATTCTATTAAAATTTTTGAAATCGCTCGAGGTGAACGTTCTATCTTTCAAAGTATACTGGTGCCAAATTTGATGTCTACATAAGGTGTGATAAATTTGATAAGTCAAACGGTCTGCCTTATAGAGCACCGACACACATTTGCTTTATTAGTAGCAGAACTTAAAAACTATTTTCGGTAAACTAAACGATTATTGTTGCTATCCTTTAATTCTTTTTATCAGCGTGATTTAATCCAGCTAACATGCTGTTGAATGTAAAATTCGCCGCGCCGTTTCATACTGGAATCAACTGTATATTTTGAATGAGAAATAAGGAAATGAAATTTGCTCTGACAACATGCAATTAGATGTTAGAGTTTTAGCCTGACCACAGATTCCGAAACTACCACTTTTGGACGAATTTACACCGGAAAAGGGTGTCAGGCAATGTGTCGTATGAGTGCATTTCCGGAGTTCTTTGTTAGATCACGCTCAGTAAAATGTAAGCATCACCCTTCCATTTTTCACTTTCCCCCTATTTTGATGAAAATAATTCCGACCGGCGCATGCGCAAAAGCGCGGAAGGTTTCCGAATCAGTTGCTATACAATACCTCATGTGACTTGACTCCATGACAACCTTCATGTACACAACAAACAGGACAGGTGGAAGGCTGCAAAAATCGCATGGCTTAAATATATATCACAACTTGAAGTTTCAAAATATTTTTTAAGTGAACCATGAATAACAAATTATCCACAAGAGATTCAATTAAAAGCAGACATAATCTGTATTCCCGGCAGACAAGTTGGTCTTAAAAGCCGGCTAGTATAAAATAAACGGAAAAAGTCTATATCTTCTACAGAAGAAAATAAATTTTTAATAAATTCCTAAAGAAGGCGGATTTCTCCCTCTTCCTTTTCCTTGTCTAATCATTTGGCAGCAAAGGAAAATAAAATTGTAATCATTATCGTTTTTCTAATTCGTCAACGTCATCATTTTTATCTTACAACTTACTCGTAATATATGTGAAGCATTTTTGGACAAGTGAGAATTTTTTTTTAATTCAAAAGTTATTATTTATTTATTTATTTGCCCACGCCAGCACAGCCTACCCAGAGGGTGTAAGTCACTGACTCGGACAGCGGGGAGTACAGAACAACATCAAAACAGAAAAAAATCGACGGGAGGCTGTCTCTGCGAAACGGCCGCTGGGATTGAGGAGCGTAGACTTACTTACCTTACTCAACTCTGACTTTCTGTGACTAAAGTAGCTGTATGTGACTATTAACTCTATAGTCTATAGTGACTATTAGTCTAGTGTGACTATGTGACTCTATCTACGTAAAATTCTTTGTGATTTTCACCAACTTTGCAACACGACTGTGATTAAACCGTAATTACAAATTCAAAAATTATTTTTGTAATCTTCAATGTCTAGCTTTCTCTGTTAAATGAAACTAAACACCACTCTCTATTTTATTTAGTTGCGGAGCTATAAGCGTTTAACTTAGCGCGAAAAGCGTCACAATTTTTTTCCTTTCCCGACATACCATTAGACCATTATGGAGAGACGTAAGTCTATGTCAGAAAAACAACATCATATTATAATACATCTTATCAAAGCTGAATTACACTGCATGCAAAAAGACAACAACAAAAGCAAGAGTTCTGAACAACCAAACAGAAGACAAAGGAAGTGACAAAAAATTCATGAAGCAACATCAAATAATAATACTGGAAACAAAAGACAAATAAAAATAAAAATTAAACTTAGGATATCAAGCACATTACAGCATCTGTGACAATTCAATACAAAATATCTAAAATTTTATATTCCAAGAAGAAATCAAAATTCACACAAATGTTAAAGAAACAATGATTACATTTTTGACAAAGTTTTATCAGTCAGAAAGCTGCCTGCATATGCAATCAAAGATCCTGAAAATCCCTTTCAGTTTCATAAGTCCATATTTATTATTGGAAAAAGTTATTACAGATGCGACTGTTTGCAGTTCCCCACTACAGACTGCATTCGAAACAGAACATTTATTTTCTGAAAATTAAACACCGATCAATAGATTTGATGAATAATACACACGGATACGTCTCATATTGAATGTGGTTTTTCTCAAAATGCATTCACTCTGTCTGACATTTGCGAAACTTAATGTTCTGAATTGGAAAAGAATACTCTTTATTATCAATTCTGTTTCTTTTTCTCTTTAAAGGATATCTTTATTTCTCTTTAGCTGGTGTTTAAAAAAGGCTCTTATATAAAGATTAGTTGTCGAATAATTCAAACTTTTCAAGCGCTTAAACGATACTTTTGTTTGATTTTAATTCGACTGTACTTATCCCGTTAAATATCTTTTGAATTTCTTTCTGAATCTTTCATTCATTTGTATTCCCACAGCTTGTTTTCTTTCGATGGAATATGTTCTTCTTGTTGTTCCAATTGTTTAGAATTTCAGACCCATCTGCTGCGTTTGTTTTTTATTTACTTCAGAAGGAATCTGATTAAGATTTCTTTCACGATTGAAGAAAGGGAGAATATTTAAATTAAATATATTTCGAGGGGAAAATCCAAAAGATCTCTCTTTTCTGCTTCATCATTCGAAGCAAAAGGAACAGAAAGCCTATGGATGTGATATCATTTTAAATAAAATGTTTCGACAATGTTAAATCAAGAATGGTATTCTTCATTTATTATTTGTGATGTCTTCTCCAACTTTCCCACTGAGTTTCTAAACAGAGTCGAAGAACTGGTGCTTCGAATTTTATTTAATTAAATTTTATTCCGTATCGGTTACCTTGAGGTAGATTCTGTTAACAGAGATAAATTCTTCATTCAGAGTTTACTCCCAGTTTCTCAGAACACCATCTCATCTCTTTAAATATGGATGCATTTTACTGAGGGTTATGTTAATGTAAAGGGCGATACAAAATTGTGTGACTAATACGTTTTAAGTTTGTGCTATGTTACATATTGAACAAAATGTTGAAACTATAGAGAAAATAGAATAGCATAGCATAAATACAACAGTAGATAATAATAAAGCAAACACTTTCCAAAATAGATAATGATTGAACATGTCTTTATTGAACAAGGTTCATAAGGGAATGTATACACTGAAGTGCCAAAAGTCATGGCATAACGCCTAGTATCGCGTGGGACCTCCTTTTGCCCGGCGAAGTGAAGCAACTCGATGTGGCATTGACTCAACAAGACGTGGAAAGTACAGTTGTCGGAACTCGCATTTTACAGTGATGATCTGGCCGCGAGGGGACAGACCAGAAAGCAAGGAAGAAGAAAATGATTTAGACTCTATCCCTTTTCACATAAAGCTATAAAGATTTGCAATTTTCATCAATGGTTTTGTTTCACATGCGCAATACTTGTATATATTTTGGTAAAAATAGCATGCATATTCAAGAAGATAGAAAGTTTTTTTTTAAAAATCTCAAATATTTCCGCATGTTTTTTGCTATAACAAACAAAGTTTTCAACCGAAATCAGACAAAGTCATATGATGAAAGTCCTATGTGTCACTGCATGTTGTCTTACCTTGTTCTATGACATCACATCCTTTTTCCTCTTGCAAGATGCGCAAAGGGTTCCAAAATTAAATTGCGGGGCGCGTTTGATTGAGGATGAATTTATTCCATTTCAGACATAAATTGTAGGTATTTTGACTTTTTACAGCAGATATTGTGAAAGCGATAATATTTTGAATGCTATGACTGTGTATTTTATTATTGTTTGTTTGCTTATTGATACTGCCTTTATATTCGTATAAATCGCCGTCGTCTGTATCATCCGATTCCGTAAAGAAATTTGCCTTGGTTATTTTAAATTGCCCTTCTGTTTTACTGAGCTCTATTCGCTGTAAATATATTGCAAGAAGGTTTCTCAGACGAAAGCAGTATTGCCAAAAGAATGCTTCTCATTTACCTCCCAAATTCTGTCTCTATATTTCAAAACCACAGCAACTTTTAAAACATATAAAAGAGAATAGAGAATGCATCAATAGGACAACAATTTCAAGATGCCATTTATGTTTCTGATTTAATAGTAATCGCGATTAAAGAAGGGAATATAAAATTAACCGAGGCACCTCACCTCCGTCGCTAATGCGCACCGAAACGGAAATAATCTCATTTTTTCGCGAATTTCATTAAACCATAACTAACTGTGCCAAGTCAATGGTGGAAGTCAAAGTTCACTCCTTTCTCTACCGCAACAATCCAATTAACTCGATGCATCTAGTAAACAATGTTGCTACAACGGCGTTTCATCGCGACTTCGTAGCACGCAGTTTTAATTTCGCGCCTCCCAGTCCACAATGTCGGGAAGGCAGTAATTCCCCCTCTCTCTCATAATGCAGCAGTTGCCTTGATTAGAAAATGTATTGAAGTGTTAAGAGTTAGGCTTCAGCGCGCTGTGATCCGCCCGTGCGTGGAAAGTTTCGAGAATTCCTAGGATTTACTTTTAAGGGTTCACAAGGCTTTATGTGAGGGATCTTGGGTTAAGTAAATAGGACTTCTTTGATGTCTTGAAGTCCGAAGCATAAGCAGCTAAAATTTTAGTTCAAAGTCAACATATCCTTTAAATTATCAGGGTTTTTTTTTAAGTTTTTCACTGCTCAATAAACAGCGAGAGTGCTCTCACCTAAACTTTCTCGTATACTTCCCCAAAAAGGTGCTGTTTCCCCTTCCCTCGCGTGGATAAAAAATTTCGAACCTACTATAACCCTGAATCCAATGACTGTCAGAAGGTTTTTCATTGTAGATTATAGTGATTGTAAAATATTTAGATAAATAATCAAATTCAAAGATATTCGTACCGATTAAAACGCATCTATCACGCACTTCCACTCTTCCCGGCTCAAGGACAAAGTGACGTAATCCTTGCGCGTGCACAGAGATTGCTACCAGTATCAATGCGTATGGAAAATCGGATTAGAAAAATTAATTATGCAATTTGAACTACGTTTTTTTAATCGATTGACACAAAAATTGGATACAAATCTACAATTAAGGTAAGAAGAAAGGCCACATGCCAAATTTCATTTATTTAAGTAATTTTGTTAAGAAGTTATTCGATTAAAAATATGCGATTATACAGATTAAAAATATGCGATTACACAATCAACCCTTCGACGGATTTAGTCCAAAATTTGATACGGACCTACATTCAAGATGATAAAACTGTGTACCAAATTTTATCCATCTAACTATTCAAGTTTTTGAGTTACAATGTTCACATGAACGCGGACAGACTGCCCGTTGATAGAAACCTACAAATTATAATCACATACCAAATTTCATCCCTGTAGCTCTAATGGTTTTCGAGTTATCGTTTTCACAGACAAAATTCTAAAATTGTGTTTTTCGGACTAAGGGAGATCTAAAACGTGGAGATTCGTCAAAATCTCGAATTCGTATTTTTTGAAGATTGCAATACTTTCTTTTTATATATTTCGTATACGAGAAAGTAAAAATGAGGCCGCGGCGGCCTGAGGTCGAAGGATTCCAGGCTCGAAACCCAATTCCACCGAAGAACCGCCATGTAAGTGGGTCTAGTGCACGTTAAATCCGTCGAGTTCAAATTTTCCTGGTGTGGTGCGGAAATTTGGAGAGGGATGTGCCAGCTCAGGTGTCGTCCTCGTCATCTGACCTCGGTTCAAAATTACGAGGTCCATCCCAAAATAGCCCTCGTGTTGTTTCAAAACGGAACGTAAATATAACTGAAGACTAAAACTGAACTACACAATAAAATGTTTGAACATATATGCCTACGCCAGCTTTTAACTTGGGAGAAGCAATGTTAGATATCACTTCCAAATATGCGTATGCCAGTAAATGCATTAAATCAATGGTCCTTAATCGGTCGTTGCAATGATGGGCCTGGTAGCAAAATATCGTGAGATACAGTAAAGCACCGTTTATACAGTTCTCATTTACACGTCGTCTACGATTATACATCGTTTCATCACAGTCCCGATTCATTCGTATTCATTATAATATGATGTTCTTCATTTATACGATGCAAAGCTTCGGTTATACGTAGGTTTCCTTTGTTCTAAAATGTGAAAAATTCCTCATTTTTAGTATGTGAACTGTAATAAAAAAATACCATGTGACTTCGAAATTATTCGCAATTGATGAACTATTGGGAGACAAATTGTCTGGTGCTAATTTCAGCTATAAATTCCGCCTTTCCTTAAAGACGCAATGGACTTCATTGAAAAACTTCGAACTGATTTCTTTTGTCAAAAGAATAGTGAAAACTCATTCAATGAACTTGATTCGATTCATAATGCTACACATAATAAATACTCACAGATAATCAGCACTTCAGACAACGGTTAAAGATTTTTTTAATTAAATTTGTACCTGCATGCACATAAATCGTATAATATATGTGTAATTAGTACTCAAGATATGCAATAAAGGTATGATTTTTCTCACTTTTATACGCAATTTAGCCAATGATGGCTCTTGCGCCGAAAAAGCCCCAAACAAACAATTTTCTCACTTTTATGATAAATGGTTAATTTTAAAATTTCATTATTTTCAATAATATTTAGTAATAAAATAGTGCTGTCTTGGGAAAAAAATGTTGTGAATAATTATGACTTTTAAATGAATTTGCATTAGCAGTATTAAATTTGTAAAAATCAAATTTGTTTAGTAGAATTTCGATCATACGTCTTTTCATTTATACGTCGTTTTACGTCAGTCCCTTGAAAGACGTATAAACGGTGCTTTAATATATTTGATTTTTACTGTATTTTAGAGAGAGAGAGAAATTATAGGAAAGGGCACAAAATTTAACAAAAGTTGATGGCAGATGGACACAATTAAAGTTGATTTGAAAAGTAAGGCCTCAACTGCTATCTTAATAGATAGATAAAGAATGCACTAAATCAAGTGTAGTTCGATTAATTTTTTAAGCGTCCTCTTCGGATAAAGAGCATAAAAAAATTGCCGAATTGTTATTCTCAAAATTCAGCTTGTAGAAAGCTAATCTCGAAGTTGTTAATACAAAAAGAAAGCAAGAAAAACAAAGGAGGCATGCTTAAATGAGATTTTTGATATTTTTCCCAATAATTTGCACTTCAGTAATTCTTAACCTTTAAATATTAATTATTAATATATATTAATATTTAAAGGTTAAGAATCACATATGCTGCTTGTCTGTGATATCTGAAAGATAAAATCTAGTTTGAGATGAGGTCATTTTTAAATAATATGTAGATTGTGCTACTCTGGAACAACACACAAGAAAATACATATCTCAACAGCCAGCCAAAAAATGTTTTTAAAAATATTTAATTAAAACCTAAGTAAGCTTAACTAATTCTAAACTTTTTTTTTTATCCCGAACAATAGAAATATTTTACATTGTTTTTAAAATATAAAGCCACTTTTTCCCTATTGAACAGTGGCAGCTCGGAACAAGCAGTGCTGCGGAAGTTGTGTAGAGCTAAGTTGTAGGAAATTTTGTACTGATTATTTTGGTATATAATGATAATATACTAAAAATTGATGGTTTTTTAGTTATAAGTAAAAACTGAAAACAATTTCATGTTTTTTGGCCATAACTAAAATTCCAATAAAAATTTTTGATGGCAAACCTCAGATTCCCAATCAGCATCCCAAAAAACATAAAGGAGCAAAAACTACTTAATGACTGAATTACTGCGAGAAAGCGAAAAAAAAGCCAAATGAGGGAGGCAAGGGCGGAAGCAAACGAGAACTGTGGAAAACGCAGCTCAAAGGTATCTTATTTCAAACGGAGAACGGGTTGCTTTTTTCTTCCAACTGAGCGCTCCGCATTGCGCAGTGTGCTAATTTTGGATCCTTAGGAGAGGCTAAACTCTATGTAGCTTTGGTTTGTCTCTCTCTTAATTCTTGATTGATTTTCCGTCCTCCTTTTACGTTTTTATTACTTTTTGTCATTTTCGTTGATCATTGAACTCTCAAAGTGGAAAGTAAGCCAATTAGAATAAAAACGAAAATTCCGGCTTTTAAAATAATCTCAGGGGGGACTGCTTCTCTGCAGCCCTAATGGAGGAGCCGCCACTGTTTCTGCAATACCATTTAAGTATGAGCACTGTACGAATTTGCAATTAAAAAGCATCCTAGAAGTAATATAAAACGACATTCGGTTTGAGGCTCTTGCAAATAATCTTGGCTACAAGAAAATTAACTCTGAGAGTTTCGAGACAACATTTACAGACATATATTTCCAAAGGGATTAGAAAATATAGTAAATTCTATTAAAAAGGGAAAGTCTTTTACTATCTCTGTTCAAAAAAAATTTACCAAAGCCTGTAACAAGATTTCTAAATCTTCTGCTGATTAAGTATAAAATTTTCGTAATGGGCGAGCGCGAAACATTATTAGAAAAATAGTCTCTTGGACAACTCCCAAAACTTTCTGGAAAGTAAGTGAAAGGTTAAAATCCGCTTATCAAAATATATCTATCTAGCAAAATGTATTTGTATCAAAATCCAGAATGTATCTCAATCCCAGAAAATCAATCCAGATGTGCATATGAATCAAAACTATGATTAACTCTGCTTCATTCAGTTTTAATCAAAATATTCAATCTTTTTTAGTTCGAAAAACAAAGCCAAAATAAGGATAATTAAAGAGCCGAGGCTTAATATTATATGTATTAAAAGTCAAAAGAATAAAGGGGATTAATTTTGGTAATCTTACTTCCAAACATGTATGTTTTCTGCTGCTGATGATGATGATTCTGCGTATGCTCTTTGGTTATTCTTGTTTGCGAGAATTCGAGGCTTTTGATGAATCAAAATGAAGAAGCATTTTGTCATAATTATTAATAGTTCATGAGTCAGTTGAAGGTATAAAACAATATGAAGCATTTGATATGTTGAACAATTAACTTAGGGAATGCATAACATGCATTATCATGAACACTTGTCACTTTCTTTCTTCACACTCTTCACTTTCTGCCAAAATATACAATGAAAGAAATCTTCCTGATTTTTTTTAAATGAAAATCAGCTTTTACCAAATATTTTTCTCTTTTTATTCGTTTGCTTTATCCGTTTTATTCCGTATATATTTTATGTGCCAGACTCATAAATTTTTTTGTTGAAACTGGTTTGATTTCGTATGTAATTCTAATTAAGAACAATTAACTTGAATTTAGGAAAATTTGATTACTGAAATCGGAATAATAGCAAAGCAATACATTGTTATTACAAAAATAAAATGCCTGTTTTGAAAATAAACATTTCATATAATAGTTCAGAGGGTACTGTTAACTTCTTTTGGCGTCAACTCACGTCCCTCCATAGTGGTCTAATGGGATGTCGGGGGAAAAAATTATGACGCTTTTCGTGGTAAAGTTAAACGCTTATAGCTCCGCAACCAAATAACATAGAGAATTAGTTTTAGTTTCATTTAACACAGAAAGGTGGACATTGAAGATTGAAAAAAGAATTTTAGAATTTGGAATTACGGTTTAGTCACATTCGAGATGCAAAGTTGGGGAAAATCACGAAAAATTTTGATGACGTCACAGCGACCGATGCCCGGGCAGTGAGCAACCTAGCTTCCCGCGCTTTCTCATACCTAACTGTCTGGCGGTCTCGGTCGCTTGCTGCAGTCGGTTGTGAACGGTATAGTAACTGGATTTTCCAAATTTTGTTTCTTTCGCGAAAAAAATCCAACCAAAATCATGAATCAGTCGCAAAAATTGAGAGTTACAAAGAGATACTCCAGTCACATAATCTCAGAGTCACAAAGAGTTACTTCACTCACGTAGAGCTACTTTAGTCACAAAGAGTTACTTCACTCACATAGAACTACTTTAGTCACATAGAACTACTTTAGTCACAGTTGAATAAGGTAAGTAAGTATACGCCCCCTCAATCCCAGCGGCCGTTTCGCAAAGATAGCCTCCTGTCGATTTATTTTTTCAAGCCCAACCTCAAAACATGTACGCTTCTCACACTCGCATTGAGTAGACGTCACTCTGGATAAAAACAGGAAAATTGTAAACGCTACAAACGCTCATAATGTGCTGATCCATTACAGGGGCTGAGTGAAAACTGAGTGAAAAATGAGGCCAAAATGCTAAAAAAATCAGAAACCCTGCGTTAGGTAATTAAATTGCGTCTTCATGTGACTTGATATATGTTTCAAAAATTGAATACAATATTTCTATCTATTTTTTTTAAGTTTTAAGAATTTTTTTATAAATTAATTCCCTTTAAAATGGTTTCAAATTTACAAAAGCAATTGGTTATGGAAAGTTTATAGCTGCGATTTTTTTTCAAATATAAGTCAAAAGGCAATTTTAGTATCGATTTCCGATGTCTGCACGCTAGGGATGGCTTATTTTGATAGTCTTCCCATTATTATTCTTTCTGCAATCTTATCGTTTTTCCCCTTTCACTATTTTTCAATAAACATATCCAACAAACGTTTGTCAAGGGAAATAATTTTACACTCCGTCATTATTTATGGTTACATTTATTAAATAAGTTAATTTACTCCTTAGAAAGATTTTTTTATCTTAATCGAGGCAGACGACGACCTTAAATCTCAACAATTTCCTGAGCAGACATCGTTAATGACTGCGGATCGTTAAATTTGTCTTATACAATTGGCAATTCAGATTAAATGTCTGTCTTTGTACCCTTTCCTTGATTGACCAATAAAATACAGACTTCCATTCTAATAAAGTAGAGAGCTTTCCGTAAGTCGTTTAGTTTTATACTAAAGTTTCATTAATGTTTTAAGACAATTAAAATGTATATCTTTAGAGGCGATCTTGCTCGAAACTTTATGTAAATTTTCTCAATAGTCGTTTCCACTAAACATCAGCATTCTATTTTAGGTTCTGTCTCAGTTTCTAAAAATGAAAATTTCTTTGGTGGCCTTAAAAGTAGTATTTAGAAGCTAGAAGGAAACTTAACCCGCTCCTAGAAAATAAATCAAAACTTTCTCTATCAAAACAGCAAATCTATCCAGCAAAAAATTGATAATTCTTACCTTAATGTTCGTGTGAGTATTGAAAAAATACAGGGTGGTCATAAATTATTGGACCCATTTCAAAAATTAATAAAAAAACAAACTAATAAT
Source organism: Araneus ventricosus (assembly GCA_013235015.1). Taxonomy (NCBI): domain Eukaryota; kingdom Metazoa; phylum Arthropoda; class Arachnida; order Araneae; family Araneidae; genus Araneus; species Araneus ventricosus. The sequence goes on along the minus strand of BGPR01000606.1, from coordinate 373,362 downwards.
GTTACAACTGCGTTTGTTTAATGAGAGAACAAATAAAAACGTTTTCTCAGACAGGTGACTTACCATTATGACGTTCTGAATTTGCTAAAGCGAGAGATTTCCATACACAATGGCTACCGATCAGCGCGTTTTCTGGTTTCCTTTTTTTAGTTTTTCTTGAATACCTCGAAAACTATTCAGTTTTCGAATCACAATTGATTTAACAAATTAAAGAGAGTAAAATTCCTACTAATACATGCTTTTATTCTTTTTTAGCTTTAATAGTTATACAGATAATGGCTCTCAAAAATGGAAGATGTCCAATAATTTACTGCCACATAAACCACCATAACGGCACATTACCTATCTGTATAAAAAACGTTTTAAAATGAGCTCTCATTCAAAAAAAATCCGTAGTTGTAACATTATTAGTTTCTTTATACTAATTTTTGAAATGGGCCCAATAATTTATACCCACTCTCTATTTCATCTTTGAAAATGGATTCTATCTTGATTTGTAGTGACTCTCAGAAAATATTTTGTAATCCTTATTGATTATAGTTCTCAAAAAAGGCAACAGAAACAAAAATGATAGATTATAATTTTAATACATCAATAGTTCAAATCAGACCGAAGGTACAAAAGAAATGAGGGATCTGTGACAACAAAAGTGGGCAGGTCAGAAAAGGGAAAGAAAACGAAAATATTCTTTCAGAAAGTAGATTTAAGAAGAGCCGGAAAAGGACTTCTACTTGAAGAAAATTTTTACTGGACACGGTGACTTTAGAAGACATCAGGAAAGGTTTTTAGCAAGGATTCTCGCTGCATCTGCGGCAAAGCAGCTGGAAGAACTGAGCACGTAATAAAATACTGAGAAGTTTGGAGTGAGTCAAGACTCAAATGATCGGGAAGCTGGGAGGTAAAAAAATATCTGATTTTAAACAGATTGATTAAACGATGGAAAGAAAATAGTTCGTTTACTATAGTTATATTAACGTCCCGTCTTGAAGCAACACGAGGGCTATTTTGGGACGGACCTCGTAATTTCGAGCCTCGGTCAGTTGACGAGGACGATGCCTGAGCTGGCACCCCCTCTCCAAACTTCCGCACCACACCAGCGGGAAGATGTTTGATTTAACGTGCTAACCTCCGACGTATAATTTAACCTGCAACAGGCCCACATACAGGACAGATCTTCAGTGGAATGCGGTTTCGAACCTGAAATCCTCCGGCCCCAAGTCCGAGATCTTACCACTAGGCCACCGCGGCTTGAAAATTGGTCGAGAACTCTTAACATTTTAACTGGATTCGTATTTGATTTTGCCGCTCTATTTTTCTACTATTAAGTTTAATTTTTCTTAAAGTCATTATGTTATACAAACATGCTTTTGACTTGAGCGTCAACTAGCGATGTCGACCAATTGTGATTATGCTTCTTGCGGTGTGTAGAGCTGCTTAGCGGCAGCCTGTCGTTTTCACCCTATGACTTCGGACGGGATGGGGTTAAGCTTGAAAAAAAGTCTTTAATGTTGAAAATCAGAGCCCGGGCTCTGATGTAGCCTCAGGAATTGCCGCGATTTTTAAAAAAAGATGATTATATTATAGTATAACTACTACGTTCAAAAAGTTCGGGAACAAATTTTATTGCGGAAGAAAGAATACTGATAGAACTGTTTGTTTGGCGTTTCCTTCGAAGTAACTAATCTGTGCAAGTATGCATTTTTGACTTCTTTCATACGGAGATATAAATGTGGATAGCAAGGCTCCTTTTGCCACTTCCTCCAGTGCCTTCGTCGCTGCACTTCTTCGGAACTTGAGAATAGTTGCCCTTAAATAAATTATTTAACAGAAGAAAAAATTCCATGAGGCTAGATAAATGGAATAAGCTGACTGTGGAAGTACCGAAATGTGATGTTTCTACAAGTAATTTGGCACCGGGAGGGGCTAGTGAACTTGCGGATTATCGTGATGGACAGAAGTGGTTTTAGAGTCCACCCGACGGGGGGGGGGGGGCATGATCTCCTCTACAGGGTACAGCACCTGCTGTACCAGGGGAGAGATTACCCTCTCAAATTTTCCCCCAGATCTTTATTTGTCTACTAATTGAATAGTTCGTTGCTTGAATGGGGTACTAAAAATTTGCCAAGACCAGGGGACACAGTATCTCCGACAGGGGGTTCCTGCCGCCCCCGACACCCCTGATGATGGAACACCCACTACTTAGCCTTCCTCGCGATGCGACACTAAGTTTTGATTGCCTGTAATCAGGAGCTACGTGCATGAGTTGTAAGTATTGGAACTTAAAGAAGCCTGTTGTGACTAATCAATTATATAACACTCTTTGCTTGTTCCTCAGGAAATGGCAAAATTCATTTACATTTGGAAAATAATTTAAAAGTTTAGAACTTTTTGAACGTAGTAGTAGGGGAAAGTGGAGTAAAACCGGATAGCTAAGGTTCGAAGACTTGTTGGAGCTAAAATATTCGACATAGAACGTGACTAATTTATTAAAATATTCATTTATTTATCGTTATACAATATATTTTTCCAGAAAAGTCGCAGTTTCATTACTTTTCTTACTAATGAGTATTTTATTTTAAAAAGTCAAACTAGCCGGTTTTATCCCACTTGTGGGGTAAAAACGGGTACACATGTTAACGTTGTGGGAAATTAAGAAAACTCGTTGGGAAATTAAGAAACTTGTTAGTGGAAAAGTTGGAATCATTTTTATTTCATATGACAATTTAAGAATATTAGTTACAAAATTCACATGTAAAGCAGTTGCCTTCCTCTTCCGCGCCACTGCAGCTTTCGTGGGCACAGCTAAGACAGTTTTTAAACTGGATATTCTTTATTTAAATTAGAAAGTACATCATTGAAATATAAACAATCAACGTCTGATGTGTTTTTATAGTCTTAATCGGAGGAATCATCAATACTGACTGTCCCTGTCTTACGCCACTTGGTGTTCCCGGTTTTACCCCGAGTGCAGAGGTTATAGGAAACGAAATAGAACCACGCAATTATTGGAGTAAATCCTTATTGTTTGATAGGGTATAAGTCTTTAGTAGACGTATAATAAGCTGGACGAAATAGAGTTTTTATAAATGTAATGATTTTTAAGTAAGAATGGTTTAAAATGAAACGAACATTAGAGAGTTGACGTCTTAAAACTAATAAACCTTCACAAAATCAGTGAATTCAACAGCTACAACACGCCACTATGACTGTTCTTTTCTTGACTAGTAGATTGTAATTCAGTATCTGTCCGCTAGAGAGGAAAAATAATAGTGCCAGAATCAAAGTTACCCGGTTTTACCCCACTCTCCCCTACGTCTATCTACAGGTGATTACTTGTTTTATAAAATAAATGCAGTTATAACGTGTTTATTTAAGAAATCTTGTTCTCTCCAGCTGTTTTATTTTAACTCAAGGCTCCTAAAATTATGACTCAAATAGAGTCGTAATGTTGAGGTAGCGGAAGTTTTCACAAGTCTTTCTTCTTTCAGTTTCTTCAAAATTTATAAATAAAATTTGTTGAAAAATCATTCAAATTAAATTACAATAAATAAAAATTTTAAGTAATTTTTTTTGTCATGAAACAATCTTTCGTGCACTTACTTATTTCAAAATTTTGTTCTGCGAATTTTTTCGCTAATAACCATAACAACTCTGGAATTCACAGAGGAATAAAACAGTGCTTCTTGAGCTCCTCCTTTTCTGATGAGACTTTTCCCCTCTCTGGAATTATTTCTTCTTGAGCTCCTCCTTTTCTGAAGAGACTTTTCCCCTCTAGGGAATTATTGCTTCTTGAGCTCCTCCTTTTCTGAAGAGACTTTTTCGCTCTAAGGAATTATTTTTGTCACTTGCATTATATTGAAAATGTTAGAGAGAAAATTTTTTGCAAGTGTTCATGGTGGATTTCAATATTACTTACACAACTAAATAAAGTATTATAAACAAGTCGAATTTCGCCGGGAATATAATTTCAACTTAATCTTTTACGCATAATTTGATTTTTATGGTTGCCTTAACAAAGTAACTTTAAATTTCAAATTGTGATAGATATTTAACCCATGTTCTTTCAGTGGTCTTGCACCTGTTCTCTTCATTATCTGCATGAACGTCCCTAATAGTGTCCAGTGAGTGGCTGTGTTATGCAACATCAAATTGCAGCTTGTCGGCGCCAACTTCACTTTCTCATACCTCTGTGGCAACAGCGTATTCCGGCATACGCAGTCAACCTACTTGCTCATGCGTAGTAGAAGAATTGAGTCCCATAAAGGCTCGGACATTATCTGTCGTCTTTCTCTTCTAGCACTGTTATCAATTATGTTTCTGTTGTCAATATCTTAATTTAAATATCATTTACTTTACCTTTACTTTTATCTTGTTACGTTATTAAAGTTGTTATCGTTACTATGAGTTAACTTCCTTAGCGTTTATAATATATCCTCACTCCTGCACGAGCCAGTTAGTACATGCAGTCCTGTTTGCGGTGTTCGTATCTTGCAAGTTACCTTGAATAAATGGATGCAGTAGATAGTGATGATAACTATGTTAGTTTATTACCACCGCATCAAATTCCAAGGAGAAACCTTTAAGTGTACCCTCCTAAACCTCTTTCAAAATATGCATTTGATTTCAACATTAAAATGGAGCGGCACATCTTACGCCCTCAGCATGTTAGTTAGATTAAAACATACTGATAAGAAGAAACAACCTTATATTGCCTTAGCTTTCAACAATGGAAGAATTTCAACTCAAATAAATATTTGTTTAAATAATGAAAACGATTTGAATTTCATTGCAACAACGAAAATTATTGTTGTAAATTATGCTAAAAATATTCTTAAAAAAATTATTAAAATCAGAGAAAAATTGTACAACTTAATCAATATCATTGAAAAGGAAATCCTTTTTTTCTGATGGTGTAAAAATCATTTTTGTGCTGTAATATTTTCGGAAGTTATTAAGAATAAGTGACAAAAAATTCGCTTAATTTTTAATTAACTAAAATTTCAAGAAAAGGGCTCCGAGGTGCATATTCCCACCCTCCAAACTATGCTTGTGCCAAATTTCGTAGCTCTAGGTCCAGTGATCTGACCAGTAGAGCGAAAACACACATACACAGACGCACACGCACATTCTCCTCTATTATTAGTGGAGATTTACAGAGTGGAATAAGTTGGTTATACTGTTGTTCTGCAATGCCGTTACATTAGCCGTTCATGACTATATGTGTTTTCGCTTGAATCTATTTTATACTTATCGTCCGAAGTCTCTAATGCTCAGGAAAGTAGGAAAGTAAATATGACTACTTGCCAATCACACCCGCAGCGTGCAGTGGTTTGCCCATAGGGTTTGGGGAACGGGGGGGTCTTAGAATTCGGAGAGTGGTTCGGAGTCCCTGCGGGTTTGGAGAAGGGAAGCAAATTTCCCTTATCTTTGAAAGAGCCTTCCCGTAATTTTGAGTTCTCTCTATTCCACTGGTCATTCCGATATTTTCTCCCTTTTACGTTCTTAATTTTTGAATTGAATATTTAAGAGGAAAGTTGTTATCTTAAATGTTATAAAGATTTAGTGATTAGTTTTGATTTGAGTATTGGTAAATAATATGTATAGAGAAGATCTCTCTGCAAGGAAATTTAGGTTAGCAAGAGAGAGATTTGCACGATGGAGGTCGAGACAAAGCAAAGAGACATGAAACAGGATTCGAGCTGCAGATAATGAATACCATCGTAGAAGAAGAGAAGTAGAAACTCAAGAAGAAAGGCAAAAACGCCTTTCAGAATTTAGAGCTTTTTTCAGAATGCCGTGAACGTATTCATCAGCAACAAAGTCAGGATATTGCAAATCAATCTCTTAATTTTTGTGAAAGTCAAGTCGAAACACAGCACTTTTATTGACACAAAACGAAAGTTCATGTCAGTTGATTCATCAGTTCTGTTTTTCATGCTTTTTTCTATTTCTTAAGAATTCTAGCAATCTGCATGAGATTTTCTTCAACAACTTTCGTTAGTAAATCTGTGACAATCAAATCTGAGATATTGATGGCAAAGGCGGACATAAGTCTTCTAGTACTGTATATTCATGAAGTTATCAAAAATGGTTAATATCCGCAATTATAAGCAATTTTTAATACCTTGTGTTAAATGTTCAAGAAAATCTTAAATGATTGAAATAAATTATTCGTGTTAGAACAAACTTTATCGTTTTCATAGAATTTCAGCTACATAATTACAAAGAGAGATTAAAGAAAATTAATATTTAGAAATTCAATTAAATTATGAACAATAAAAATGTAAAAAATAATTAAATTTTTTTCCTTCTCTTAATCTCGATAATAAAGCAATCTTTCTTGAAAAAAAACGTAAACTTGACAGCATTGTTGCATCGAAATATCGCGTAACTGCTGATAATAACTACGTATTTTTACAAAACACTCCGCTCTTTTAAAAAGGAAAATAATCCACGAATTTATTCAAAAGAATAAAAACTTAAGCTTTCGATAATGCTTTAATTCTGAAACAACTCACAAAACATTAATACTTTTTTTCCCGCTAATCCATCCATCATTACAAGCAAAAAATATTCACCCAATTAATCTGAGGTTCTTGCCTGAGCGGGTGTCACTGAATATTGAAGATGGATTACGATAATTGCCTTCGAATGTGTTGTGGAAGTAGAAACAGATGAGATAAGACCCTCAGACTCTCAGGGGAGGTTGGTGTTAAGCTACTCTGTCCTATGCCAGATTTCTCAGAATACTTTCCCGATGATAGAGACTGGTACGATCGATCTACGAGTAGAGTAGCCAAGGAATCTTCCATTTGTTTGGCTATCTGGAACACGTTTTCAATCCTATTGGTTGATGCGATAGAGTTGTTATAAGTTTGGCGGGTGAAGCACGTTGTTTGGAGTAAGAGTAGTTATATCACATTCGTGGAGAGGAATCCCATGCATTTCCTTTTTTTATAATTATGTTGATAAAATATTCATAAAACTTACTTCTTAAGGAACATTCCAGAAAATGCCAAAAGATGGTGATTTCAAGAAATCTTTATTAATATATTTTAATTCGATATGGAGAACTTACTAAAGTCGTATGAATTGTTGCAGTAAACAAATAATAAAATTGGATATAATGCACGGCAAAAAACTCATCTATATATTTAAAATAATTGGCTAAACCAGAGGACCAATCTCCCAACCACTGGACCAATTTTGGCGATTTTTCTTTGCTGTTGAAGCTTACGACGCCTTAATATGTCATTAGTGGTCGTCTCCCCATCACCATTCTTCATTTTCAAGGGAAATCGAAAAACACTACTCCATTATACATTCTCTATGAGGAAAGACCATCAGACAGTTCCCCAGCCCCAACCACTGGACAAATTTTGATACTCTTTATTTCTATGAAAGCGTGTGACGTCTAGATATGTCATCAATGGACGCCTGCCCACCACCGCCATCCTCCATTTTCGATATATAACAAGCTAAAACTTTGGCAGTGTCCATCAGTCTCTAAAACTGCCAATTTATTTCGCCAAATTGCAAGCATATCCACAGGTTATTAATATTACGGGCGAACAGATGGTCGCCGCCGAAGGCGGCTAGTTATATTTAAAAAGAAAAGATAACTATCGATTCGAAAACTGTTGCGCTACATTGTTAAGGCTACCTGAGTATTTCCCCACCGGTCTGCTAAAGGCCTTACACCCTTTCGAGTAGGCCGGACCGGTGTGGGTTTTAAATATAAAAAATAAAAAAAGGCAACCTGAGTTGTGCTTTCACGTCACGATTTGTTGAACTAATGTCGAGTGTGAAGTCTTGCTAATAGCCATGACGTATTACGAAACATTCAGCGGTTCATATCAGCATTTCATTAATACAATTTTTCTAGCAATGCAGCTTGCAAAATCTTGACAGAAAGATAGATAACAGTGCAAAAGTCACACTTTTTTAAAACCTTAAGTCTTGCATTTGCTATCATATTTACGAAACGCTGCTACATTTTAGAATTAAAGTAGTATATCTAGTCAGAAAATTCAGTATAACTCAGTGGTATATTCGAAAATTAGGCAATATGTAGTGGCACGTTAGATATTATAAATGTTAAAATCTGCGTTGTAAAAGCACATTACTAAATAGAACTTTTTAAACAATAAGAAATAAGCAAGCATATCGGCAGTTGAATAAAGAACTGAAAATTAATGAAATGAACATTTAAAAAAAATACCCAAGAAAAATATAACAGGTTTTAAACTTTAACTAAACGATGAGTTTCACGCATCATTAGTTGTTCATACATTATCTAAAACTTTTCTGAATGAAAAAGCATGCGGAGTTTGTAAATAGTTGATTCAGTTACCGTTGGTACATCTTTGTGCATACTATACATTTTCATTGATTACTTGTTGATATTGTTACAAAGCTATAAAGTTGTTTCCCCCGAGAGGTTAATCTTGGCGACAAACTCGGCGACTGGCGATGAATTTGGCGATCTTGGCGACAGATTTGGTGGCCATTTTGGCGAATTGGCGGCGAAGTTGGCGAGTTTCGCGAGAAAAGGAATTTTCTAGAAGGACCTCGAACTTTCAACCTATTTCTACTGGCTTCATGAACTTTCTGGAGATTTCGTCACTTCCTACGTAATGAAGTCACTTCCTGTTGAAAAAGTACAAAACTCTCAAACCAAGAAGAGTTAGTTGGATTTTGATCTGCAAGCAAGCTGGTGAGCTAATAGGAAACCTTTGAGCGCTGTGTTGAGATTTAATGGTAATCTCTGTTGTGAATTTTTAAAAGTGATGTTTTAATACTTGTGTTACGTTCCTTTGCTTAGAATACATGTAAAATAAAGAGCTTTATTTTTTTATCCTGCTTATTGGACTGCATTCACGTACACCCAGAAGAGGATTTCGTTGCAATATATAAGGCGAATTCAAAAAATGTCTAAATCTCAAGATATTAGTTATCCTAAAATTTCGTCACTTAGAAACTTCCCAAGTAAAATGAATAGCAACTTTCTCTATTATACTAGGTTTTTTTATTAAGGGATATAGCTGAATTATATTTACATTATCAAAACACATTTCCAACCTTACAAGAAAAAACTTGGCTTCAGTCTCGTAGTAAAGATTTTAATTAAACGGAGATGATGCTGAAACAAATAAATTAATGTCTGGTTTGTTGTTTCAGAGCTTTTGGAATAATAAGTAGACGTGTAAAGAAACGGCTGCAACACGAAAACCATACTTGATGCACTTGATTAAATCAACCTGGGCATTATATATTATTCATTCGATATCCACGTCAAAAAGTTTCACATATAAAAATGTCAAGATGAAAAACTTAGTTAATGCACTTAAAACATTATAAGTATTTTTTCTTAATCGGTGCATTTTTATGAGCGAAAAGCGTTTTACAATTTGCAATCAATCATACAGAGCTGTACGATATCCAAAGTTCAACGTTCATTCGCAACGTTGCAGTAAATTGTTAGCACACTTTTTCAAATTAACCTTCAACAGTTGGTTCCATGTTAACCTTAATTCTATAAATTTGAAAACTTTTCAGTAAAATAATCGCTGCTGCGAGCAAGAATGAAAGATTACTATTAAGGATTACTGATTATCCTCAGGTTTCCTAAAAAATTTCAAACAAAACAAAAAATAATAATAAGTTGATATATATCATCTTTGAATTACTTTCTAAATTTGTATCTTCCGATATAACGTATGGTGTAAAAGTTTGGATCAGAAGTTTCAGGTTCACGTGCCATCTTTGGCATCTGACCACGGTTCAAAATTATAAGGTCTGACCCATATCAGCCGTCGTGTAGCTTCAATACATGTCTTAATCTAAATAGAACTGAAATCTGAAATAATATCAATTTTTCAGAATTTTTCAATCTTGACGTTGATATTTATCATGAAAACATGACTAATAAAAACGTGATGCAGGAAAACAGTCTTAATTTTCTCCTTTTTTTCACTTATTTTCTTATTTCCGCCCGAATTACTTCATTTTTAACATGCAACATTCCTAGGTTTAGCATCATTATCATGGATCAATAAATTGTTTGTTGATTTTTAAAGAAAATTGCCAATTTTCATTTTTCCTTTTTCCAGTATTATGGGTTTTTGTAATCGTTAGCAGAAATCCATTTTTCTTCACATTATTTTATCTTATTGAAAGTTTAAGTGGAGTTCTAGATAAGTTTCGCTATCAAAGCTTAACTCCTTGGGAAGTAACTTGAGTTCCTTTTCGAGAGTAACTTCTATTTCTTTCTACGTTGTTTGAAACTGATTTCATGTATAACGTTAAAATAAATCGAGAAAGAGGAAAAAAACTTAAATGGAATAAAAATAGTTTAGTAAGAAGCTTACTCTTATCTAAATTGAAATTACCTCGCATGTACATGACATTTCACTCGTAAGATAACTCCGAGATTTGTGTCCAGAAATTCGATAGTATTGCTACGAAATTTAGCAAGTAGACATAAATTTCTGTTTGAATTTGTCTTGTTTGGTTAAGCTCAAATTGCGAAAGTTATTCTTTGTTTTGAATTATCGCTTACCTCTAATTAGTTGTAAGATCTTTCCCGTTTTGTTATAAATATATAATCATGTGTATCTACAATTTCAGAGTCATAAACGTAATCCAACACTTTAAGGGAAAATGAAAGCGAGAAAACATTTTGTAATTAAATTAACGGGATTTGATGAGCTAACAGCTCAATTAAAAATCAAGAATAAATCTCAAAATTTCAATATCATAACTTCATCACAAACAATAACCAAGCTTTTGGTACTTCACGAGAGTATTAATTAAGACTCCGTTTTCCCGACATGAGCAATACCGAGATTAAAGAGGCGACTGTCGAAAGTATTGGTTCATTAACTAACAATCGTAAACTCAACGTTGAAAGCAACGCTAATATCGCATAACTAATAGTGGTATTTTGAATGCTGTGATTGTGTTGTTTTAGGTGCGATGTGCGTGTTTCCTTACGTAGAACTTTCATTCGTGAAAAATATTTGATTGAATTTACTCTTTTATTTTTCTTTTTAGAAACAAATTTGTGTCATTGTCTTTTCAGCGGATGATTCCCTCCTTTTTCAATGTTATTTTCTAAGAAAATCATCGAACTTATTAAAAAGTTTTTAAGAAACAGTCAATAGAAATATGAAATGTTTGTTACAGTATTTTTATATTTAACTCTTGCAGGCCTCCAGTTATTTCATAAAATTTAACTGGAAACGGCAGTAGTGAAAAATTTAATTCTTCGGCACCACCTAAAATCACATAATAAAGTGCAAATGTCTAGATTCAACATATTTGTAAAACAAGAATATATAAATAAAATTTATCTAATAGATATTTATGTATATATTAAGAAATAGTCATTTAAAATAACTTAATAAACTAAAAATAAGAAATAATATCATTTTTCATATTTTTTTCTCTAAAATAAAAAGAAACAAGTAATGGGAAACATAAATTTCGGGTTAATATGACTAAAACTATTTATATGCAAGAACGCTTCTTAATTATTTATTTTATTAATTATTAATTTTAATTTTTGCTCTTTCTCAATGAATTTACTTCTTCGCGAAAATTTCATAAAACAAAAAATAAATTCTGTAGAAATTACAATTTATATGATATATAAATCACGAGAAAACTCTTCTTTAAGCAGCTATGTATAATTTTTATACCTTTTTGGAATATTTATTGCATAAAATGTTTTTGTACGTTTACATACATAAATTCTTTCAATTCAAAAAATATAATCTCTTAAGACATGAAAATAGAACTATAATAGTGATTGCCATATGTTATTGCGAAATGTATGTAATACTAGCTATTTTGAAACATCTAAATGCAGTTTATTATATAACCGAATAAGAATCGAATATATTTTTAGTAACAACTTATTGTCATAGTTTTTTATTTCATATTATTGCTTTAATGCACATACTAAATTACATAGGGGATAAAAATAACGGCCGACATTCAATGATTATCTGTTATACTGTACAGAGAAAGATGATAGCTTGTGTTGCGAGCTATTTTGTTGTTCATGTTTGTCTATCATTAGATTGCGAAAAACGCTCAAAAATAAATATTTCCACATTCTTCTGATAATATTTTCTCTATTCTTTTACTACAATATTTCTTTCATTCTTTCTATAAAAATTATTAGAGCAAGGAATTTCCCCCTGGAGTATACGCACCCTTTGTCGGTTGACTAAACATTATAAGATACGATCTGTATGTGAACTCAAAGATATTTAAATATTATAATTCGATATCGACTTACAATTACAGACAGGATTTACAAATGTCGGTATTATTTTTGTTGCTTATAGGCATTGGAAAAATTTAGCGACAAAATGTATCTAATATTAATCATTCCCTTTACAAAAAATTGCATTTATAATACGTCAATAATCGAATAAGATGGTCTCACAAACGGAGTTGCCCCTGTCCTGCCTAGGCATCCAGGGACTATTGAAGACAGGTGCTGCAGTAGCTCGAGTGCTGCCGCCGGAGTCCTAGTAGACACCACCGGCCACGGCCTGACCTCTCCCGTAGGAGGTACGTACTATCACTGGAGGGAGGTAACGCGATCTCCACCATTATTGTACACCCAGGAGAGGTGAGACCCCGCTAACTTATCTGGCGGCTTCTCATCCACGTACTAGTGGTGATCCACACCAGGAGGGATCGAATAAGATGGTGAGTTAGCTTAAAGCGTTATTAAAAATGAGAAATGCTATTTTCAAGAGTTCATTCGTTTTTAATCCTACTAATATGACGGGCCGCAGTGGCTTAGTGGTAAGGTCTCGGCTTTGGGGCCGGAGGGTTTCAGGCTCGAAACCCGATTCCACCGAATATCCGCCGTGTATGGGGCCTGTTGCACGCTAAATCATACGTAGTAGCCAAACGCCCTCCCTTTCGTGTGGTGCGGAAGTTTGGAGAGGGGTGCCAGCTCAGGCGTCGTCCTCGTCATCTGACCGTGGTTCAAAATTACGACGTCCGTCCCAAAATAGCCTTAGTGCTGTTTCACAACGGGACGTTAATATAACTAAACCTGCTAATATGACAATTCATTTTAAATGTGAAACAAGCTTGCGATGACAAAATAAATTGATGATAATATTTCTATTGCACTAAAGCACTTTTCCACAAATATATTGTGTTGTAAAAAAAATTATGGACAGGATGTCCACGAACTCTTATATAAAAAGAGAAAATACGTTCATAATAGAGTTATAGTAAGCAAGAGGAACAATTTTTGTTATAGGAATTGCTAAAGCGTTGATGATTTTTGTTCTAAAATGAGCTCTCCAGATTCCCAGCCGAAAAGCTTTGAAAGAAGAGATTGGAGCAGTTCACTTTTACCTTGATCTTCACACTCCCCGAAGCTGATTCTACTGAACTTCTCCTGAAGACAAAGGAAGCTGATTCTAATGAACTTCTCCTGAAAACAAAGGAAGCTGATTCTACTGAACTTCTCCTAAAGACATAGGAAGCCAACTGCCTGGAACTCTTCTCTGAAGATGTGCTGCCAGACAGGCCTGAACAAATCCTCCTGGAAATCAAGTTGAAGTCAATTCTAATGAATCTCCCAAAAGACAGGAAGCTGATTCGTAACTCTCCTGGAAGCATAAAGAGAAGCTGATCTACTGAACTTCTCCGAAAGTATAAAAAGCTGATTCTACTGAACTCTCCCGACGACGAAGGAAGTTGATCTACTGAACTCTCCGAAGACAGCACAGATTCACTGAACTCTCTCCTAAAAGGAAGAGCTGATTCTACTGAACTTCTCCTGAAGACAAGGAAGAGCTGATCACTGAACTTCTCCGAGCAAAGGAAGAGCTGATTCTACTGAACTTCTCCTTAATGACACAAGAGCTGATTCTACTGAACTTCTCCTGAAGACAAAGGAAGAGCTGATTCTACTGAACTTCTCCTGAAGACAAAGGAAGAGCTGATTCTACTGAACTTCTCCTGAAGACGAAAGAAGCAGTTCAGTGGGATGAGTAAAGAAAATAGCGGTCGCGAGTTTTAGAGGACAAAGATCTATAACAACCACACCAAGCTTCTTCCGTAGGGTAAAACAATCCCTTCTTCGTGAGTGTAGGCATAGCAGAAAAACCCACGGATGCCACTTATAGCTCAATGGTTGGGGAATTTAATTCGGAATTAATTAGGGGAAAGCTGGAAATTGTTTTAATCATTTCAGTTTAGGTCTGGAATGAATAATGTAAATTTTCCCCCTCCTGCTAGGTGAGCTTTAGCCGCTGAGTAGAGTTTTGTAGTAAGAAAGTAAGTTTTTCTTAATTAACTTAGTGATATCCCAAAAACAACTGATGATATCAAAAACATTTCTTTTTCATCGGTTGTTTTTTGAATATCTCGAAGGTAATTAAGTAAAACCTATTTTCTGATTACAAAACGCGGCTCAGCGAATAAAGGTCACCCAGAAGGAGGGGGAAACTTAGTACATTCATTCCAGACCTAAACTGAAGTAAGAAAACAATTTCCTGCTTTTCCCTAGTTAATTCCGAATTCGGCTTTTTTTTACTCCCCAACCACTGACCATTAGTCAAACTTCTTTAAATATTTTTGTTGAAGGGATAACATTGTGCTTAAAATCTGTTAATTCATTCTTTTTGTTAATTCATTGTAATAAAAGATCACTATTCGCATCGCGAGAGAACTCTATCTCAACATAAATTTATAAAACGTTATAAATGATTTTATTAATATATTCGATTTATTAGTAATATTCGATTAATATTATATATTAATATTAATAGTATTTGATTAATATTATATATTAATATTAATAATATTTGATTAATATTATATATTAATATTAATAATATTCGATTAATATTAATGATATTCGATTAACATTATAATATTCGATTTTTCTGCTCATCATAATATTTTATATTTATGTTATTCGTATGATTTTCAAGAAATATTGAAATACAATTAGTATTAATTTAATCTTCCTTTATTTCGCAATATGCTCCTTTTTCAATTCTGTAAACATCATTCTTATTTTGTTTTTCGTGAGCTTTTTCCCAAACCTTAGCAAATTGGTCAAGCATTCTTCGCATAGGTACGATACTTTCGGTCAGCACTAAAAGGGTTAAGGTTGGACTCACTCGTAGAAGGTTGAATATCCATCTGAACTGCCCGACCATAAAAGCGGCGGGAGTAGATACGTGGGAGGAGAGATATGGAGTGCGTGACTCACCAGGAAATAGGAATGACTGGTAGTGGATGGTTGCGCGCTGCGTGGAGCGCTCGTGAATGAACTACCTAAATGGATGGGTTAAAAAATGGAATGGCGTGCAGTAACACCACGCCATTTACGTGGAGTAGGGAGCTCGTGAATAGTCGGGTTAACGTTCCCTTTTTCTGCCAGTTTGAGTGGATTGCTTCACTTCCTTCTCGTAGGACTATCGGACAATTCTGCCATTGTTCGTACTGACTAACTAACATTAAGGCCTGCCCCCACGTCTAAGACCACGGCGGTCGATACCGGTTTAAATGGGCAGTCGAGAAATTGCGAAACCTCAAGCAGCCGCGATTTGCGGATATGGCGGACTTCAACCTTCCGAAGTGCCTTGGAAGGCCTCTGCTCGGGAGAACCTCCTTCTAGACCAGAGGTTCCAACCTGTGGTACACGTACCCCTAGGAGTATGCGAAACAAAAGTTGGTAATGCCGAAAACAAGAAAACATAAGGAATTAAAAAAGTTGCAGAATTTTGTTTCCCCATGTTAATAACTAATTTAATAACCATACCTTTTTAATAATTGATTATTACGGAGTTTAATTTTTAGCTATCCTTATAAAATAATGTGAAATTATTACGATACCGATTTCATTTGTTTTGGCGTTGAACTAATACTATTGTAAAAATGCGATAAAATGTAAAATCAAAAATAAGTCCAGTGAATGTTATTAATTCGAATCATTTGACTCTTAAGCTAACGTAACATCATTGAAAAATCTTTTTTCAATAGGCGGGTGGTTTTTGGTGATGGGAGGATACGACAGTATGGGGTACGCGAAAATATAAAGATTAATCAAGGGGTAGGGGAGGGAATAAAGGTTGAGAAACCCAGTTCTAAATCAAGGCATCCCCAGTGCCAGGTAATTAAATTACTGCTGCGTACAGTCATTCATTCCCATATTTTCGTTTCCAAAAATGGTTCAAAACCTGACATACTATTCCTTTTCCGAAAACTACTAGACACTCTGATAAATGAGTAACAATACAGATAAATGATTTTGAATAAGGTTACTTTTTTATTTGTCGGAAAGCGATTTACGATTGCGGGAGACGTCACTTTTTTCCGCACGTTAACAGCGGGAAGGGTGGCGTCTCCCAACTTTCAAATACAGAAAGGGGTACCATACCAGAATAGACCCCTAGACTCTCTTGACTTCGGTTTTTTTCGAAACTAGTTTCGAAAAAGCTTGAGTGCAGAAAGGTTTAGAGTTACCCAACTCAGAAAAGCTGAATTCCGCACCACAAGCATTTTCATTCTGGGAAAAGACAAGAATTTCGAAAGTTTTGGAGAGGGATTTCGCAGGATCTAGATAGAAGACAGAGAAGAAAAAGGCAGCAAGGCACAAGGCGAAATCGTAAATGCCAATTTTTACTGAAATTTTGAAAAGAAATTTCCGATAGCGTGCTGTGCTGGGTTTTATAGGATATCAAGCTGAAAGTAGTTTCTAAATTTTAACTAATTCTTATAAATTATGAACCAAAATAAGTAATTTCAAATGCTGTATTTTGTGTGAAATGTCACGCCAGGGTTATTTTTCCTTGCTATTTCGTTAAAATTAAGATTTTAGAAGGAACAGACAGTAAATATTTTAACTTTAAAATATTTCTTAGCGTTTATATTCAGTAAACTTCATTTTTTGCAAGGAGCAGTATACTAAAATATTGAGACATATATAATAAAAAATATATTACACTCGACAGACAAAAAAATAAATGGGATTCGAACCTCTAATCCGAAACATCGCGGATAATGTTTTAGGCTTGATTCACCTGTCTTGTCTTCGTCTAGTTTGATTGCATTAGATGTTGCATTCTGTGCGTAAATATTTTTACATAGGCATTTTACAGAAAGAATGCTATCCTAAAAGCATTATCTTGTTAAAAAAAAGCATCAGTGTTTTGAAATCTGTGAAAACATTAGTTGGAAAAAAACTGAAACTAATATTTATTTCTGTTTAGCCGCGTGAGTGCTATTAAAATAGTCATATCGATTAAAAATAGCATTGAAATAAAAATTTTATCACGGAAAAAGGTTTTTGAGCGATAATATGTTCTATGAAAATATGAGTTATTGAGGGAAAGCGTTAAAAAGATTTTTAATTCATTTAAAATCTAATTTCAGTTTTGAAAAACTTTTTCTTAGTGGGCAACTACTATCCAAGAAGTTCTACATGCCAAAATTTGGTAGCTCTAGATCAGAGATTCCAACTTTTTTCCCTCGCGCGTGTTGCTTCAAAACAGGACGTTAATATGACTAAAATTAGAAACAGTTAATATGCCAGCCTATAAAGATTATCATGTTAAATAATTTTTCGTAGAAAAATAAACAAATCAGAATTGTCCTAGTAAATTTTGATTTGTTTAAATGCCAGCCTATAAAGATTATCATGTTAAAATAATTTTTCGTTGAAAAAATAAACAAATCAGAATTTTCCTAATAAATTCTGATTTGTTTAAATGCCAGCCTATAAGGATTATCATGCTAAAATAATTTTTCGTTGAAAAATAAACAAATCAGAATTTTCCTAATAAATTCTGATTTGTTTAAATGCCAGCCTATAAAGATTATCATGTTAAAATAATTTTTCGTTGAAAAAATAAACAAATCAGAATTTTCCTAATAAATTTGTTTAAATGATGAACATTTTATAAAAATAAAGGACATTTCATGAAAGAGTTTTCGTTTCTATTCTCAAATTTAATTCAGTTTTCATCGTTTGTAAAATATTTTAAATTCGATAAAAAAAATGTGAAAATATTTATGAGTATTCAAGAAAATATTAATCGTTTAAGAGTATTCGATATGATATTAAGTATACGTAAAATATTAATCGTTTAAAATATTTCATCGTTCGTAAAATGTTTTAAATTCGATAAAAAAAATGTGAAAATATTTAACAGTTTTTAGGAAAAAGGAGATTATTTAATTTATAATAACTTTATCTTAGTCGTTTCAAAAAATCCGCTTTATTATTTTCTGTTTGCCAATATCTTTAAAAAATATTATGACAGCAGTTTCAGTTTATTTTTGGTGTCAGATCTTATATCTCAGCCCGAAATCCGTTGTCATTTTTGGAGAAAATATTTTTTCTCTCTCCTATCTAACAAATTTTAGATGCGTTTCCTTCGGTTAATATTATTCTTGTTCAATCCACGTCTCGTCACTTTGATAATATTACTTTAACCTAAGCGCGCTTACTCAAGAAATGAACCTGAATCTAATTTTTCCTTGCTTATTCATGCATGTAGTCACAAAAATTGAGGAGAAGGGATTTTTTTATCATTTCTTTCTATCATATATCGAGGGTAAGATATTTCAGGGGTTCTTTGTAAAAGATAGGATATAAGTTTATACCGGTAAATGTTCAAATGAAAAATATCGGATAGAGAAATAATATCGAGATATTCTTAGTGTAGGACTTATTTTCCTTAAGAAAGCGTAAGGAGTAAAGATTTAATCAAACTTCTCTACAGATTTATTGCCTATGGAGACGAAAAAATTCGAAAAGTATAAAGAAGACTGAGTTTCCACTGCAGCTATGTTTGTTGAGTTTCCAATGAATAAAGTGAAATTTTCAAAATGAGATCATCAATCAAAATTATTTTAAATATTGTTACAAAACTTGTCTTGTGGGTGTATGTGAATGCACGTGAATAAGCAGGATTTAAAAAATAAAGCTCTTTATTTTACAAATATTCTAGGAAAAGAAAAGTAGCACAATTATTAAAACAGCACTTGTAAAAATTTTCATCAGGGATCACCAATAAATCTAGGACACATTAAATGATATTAAAATGATAATTTTCTGCTCTCTAAGATGGAGCAAAAATAATTGTTATCTAATAAATATTTAAAAAGTTAATGGCAAAAAACTCTAAACATTAGGCTTTCCAGCGGCTAATTTTCGTTATTTAATTAAATATCTTAAGAACTAATTAACTCAGAAAGTTGTTAATAGCACCGTTGACCTAGAAATGTGCTCAAGAATGTTGTGCGCAAATTTCATGTCGCTACGGTTCACCGTTTAAGAGGAGTTCTTGTGACCGACATATATATGTATTTTCTGTTTTATATTATAGATTAAAATTTATATAATTATATTATTAAAATCCGCATATTTAAAAAGTTATGGGATTTAAATTTACATAAAATGCTTAAAATATATAAATACAGGTTAAGCTGTAACTAAACAACTGTTTTTTTATTTTTATTGTAATGTCTTTTCTTCGTAATTGTAACGAGAAAAATCACAAATTAATACAACAGTTTAAAACAAAAACTATAAAATTTTCCATAGTATTCCGGATCACATTTCCAGTAAAAAAATTACGTATTTGTTTTCAATAAAGTTTTTTAGAACAACAAACATTGGTTTATTTTTACAAACTAGAATACAAGACTTTAAAAAAATTTGCTTTCACCGCGTTGAGCGAATTCATGATCATTAAAAGAGCATGGAAAATAAGCATATTGAAATAGTGTCATTCTAGCTTAATTCTTCCAAAACAAATATAAAATACTCGCTTTAGGCGGGGTTTTCTCTCTCTCTCTCTACTTCAAGACGAAAAGGCGATCTAGAACGTATAGAAAACTACGAAACTTTGCTACGAAACAAGCCAAAAATAAAAAAAGACGTCAACTGAAAATTGATTATATCATACTAGTAAATCACTACTGTCAGACTAAATATCTTCAGTTAGGCATACTGACTTAGTGCACATTATTAAAACGCATGGTATTAAGTGAGGTACATTTTTTAACAAGTGCGTTTTTTAAAACAACAGTTTCTGTATTTTTTAATCTTCAGTTGGATCGTCATCATCGTCAAATATGAAGAAACTCTACATTGGAAGTAGGCTTCTATGTCAAAAGCTCTTGAAAGGAGGCATGGAGGTAAAAAAAGGCAACCTTAGGCATGCATCTTGTATATGTAGTATATAGGATAACATATTATTTCTGATTATAATATTTTGCACTTTATAATGATGCTTAATAAGATTATAAAATAAATTAATATTGAAATTAAATTAAAATTTTGGTTTTTCTTTCATGTAAATGGAATTTCTATTTAAAATATATTATGAACAATTTAAAATTTTAATGCGTAAGTAAACCAGTATAATTTAAGCGCAATTATGTTTTTTAATGTGAATAATTTAAATTTTTAATACGAAAGTAAACCAATACAAATTCAGAGCAATAATCTTTTTTAAGTAAAAGAAAAGAATTCTTCAAATTTCAATAATAGACCATCCATACGATTAAAATTTTACTTGTGTGTGAAATAACACTTAGGAAGCAATTAAATAACACTTAGGAGGAATTAAATCACTTCTTTTGGTAAACAAAATCACTGGACGCATTGATTCTTGTAAAATCCCAGAAACGTCAATGTAGAAAAGAAAGAAACATAAATCGTTTGAGAAATAATTTGAACTTTTGGCGAGTTTTCAATCGTGCAGAAGTTACTTTCCTGAAGTACCAAATTATTTCCGGTACAGTAACATTGCGACATAAACAATCATCGAATCCATCTTTCTGCTGTTTAGTGCAGCAATTTTATATCTGTTTTACACAACGAGCCGATTTCTGTTAATAAACTTTTTTTTTCCTTTCTTTTCTTTAAACATTTATATAATATGAAAATATTTCTCGTCCGTTTTGCTAACTTCTGATTTTGAAATCGTTTGCTTTTTAGATTCAAATTTAATTCCTATTTTTAAAAGCTTTTCGTATAAATATCCAAATGTCCGGAAATAAAGCAACTAGTTTTGCATTTCAAAGAATCTTCAAACAATTAAGTCCTAGAATTATTTTAAATGCTTCTAGGCATTAACTTCAAATACGTTACGCCGATGAAAATATGAAGATAGGAAAAGATTTTCATTCCAAATGAAGAGAATAACACGATGCAACTCATTTTAAATTTCATTTATATGTATTTTGCTTATCGTTCATTTTATCGTTTTATCGTTCATTTTAGAAGTTTCCCAAAGTATCAACGAACTTAAATTGCATATATTTGTTTAAAGCAGTTTTAACTAGTATTAACCGATTCAAAAATGAATAAACACAAATTATAAACAACTAAATAAAACTTGGGTAAATGCTTTGAAAGAGTTGGATAGAATGTTATGACAGAAATTCTGCAAATGCAAATCTTTTATTAAGATAAAAGTTATAAAAAAATGCTAAATGCTTAATTTTCGAAACATTAACATAGATCGCACTTGCATTAGCACGTCATTCTATAAACATAAGTTGCGTACTACAATTTAATTACGTTTTACTTTGAATCTTTGTAAATGTTTGTTTTATATCTTTTGGAAAAAAGTGCCAATGTTGGCATTTCTATTTATCCAGCTGAGATAATTGAAATATTCGGTTGATGCAGGGAGATTTTGTATGGGAATTTTTTAATTCTTTCCATCCATCACCTGAGAGAATTCAGAAAACAAATATATGTTGCGCTAGATTCACTTTGCTCCGATTTTCGCATTCATTTGGATAAAATGAAATTAATTTAAACTTTTTCGTTTCAATATATTTGTGGAATGTTATATGCAAACATTCTACAAATATATTGAAACGAAAATGTTGTAGAGCAAAATTGACTTCTAGCAACTGAGCAACAGATATTTTTGCTATTCACGACTCTTAGAAAAAGATATGAACATGTGACACTTATTCTTGAAGAAAAATTGAAAAACTTTATGTATTTGCATAATATACAAATATACATCGACAAAATACCATAATAACATAAAAATATATAGCACTTACAATAATAAATGTAAGCATGGGCAAGAAAATGTATTATATCAGCAATTTGAATACGAATTAACCATAGTGCAGATACTTTTACGAATAAAAATAGTCATCTAAACTAAGAATCTGCCGCATAAAATCCAAACTTTTAACAACAAGGGATTGTAGTATGATACAAATTCGGATAAGAAATTCTGTATGGAAATTCTTTTAGAAAAATAAAGACCTTTTACGTATTTCAGTAAGAAAGTTCCAAGCTTTCTTGAAAAATAGGCTTTCCAAAAATTTCAGTGAGAATTTCAAAACACAATTTCACAAAAAGTTAAATATCTAGACTATGGTAAGTTTGAATAAGATGTTAAAGAAAAATACATATTGCGCTTGAGCAGAACCATAAAATGCTTGTAAAAATAAATATCTTCGAGGGAGAGTTGACAGCCAAGAACTCCCCAGAGGTGAATTTCAGTTAGCAGTATAGGAACATTTTCAGAAAACTATCTTCCGTATAATGTTCTAAGACCAAATCTTTTCAAAAATTTCCAACAAAGTCCATGGACAATAAATATTTTTTACCACTTATGCTTACGTCATATGAGGAAATTATGACAAACTGTATATATAAAAATGAAAATAGTGTGCAGAAATTCTTCTGTTCAGTGATTTAAAATAAGAAGTGAAGTCATAAAAATATTTAATTATCTCGTTTGAAAAATTCCGTGTGTCTGTTCCATGTTATTCATCTAGTTTCTAAAAGATACTGAGACTCTCACTATTGGTTAAACTCTTTGTTATTGGCTCTTTGTGTATGTCCATACTTATATTTAAAAAATTTATCTCGCCCTGCTCTTCGGTTCAGTTCAAGCCGCAGTATTAAAAGTTTCTAAGATCAAGCTTTTTTTTCAGTCGCTCTAACAATTTCGTGATAATTAATTAATTCTTTACTGGGATTTTTAATGAGTGAAGAAAAGATTATTTAAATTTTAAACTTTATGGAATTTGACTAAAAAGAACTTTATTCGGAATTCTTGGTCCTAGCAAGAAATTTTCGTTTTTATAAAAGTGAGATTCCAAAACTTGCAAATCTCTCATTTCATTTCTCCTCATTACTGAATTCGCCTAAAATTAATTAGATGTTGAAAGATACTAGATCCTTTCATACTTTAAGCATATTTTTCTTATAAAGTCTAAGTCTTTAATTCGCAGAATATTCGGAAAAGGCAGATCACAAAATATTCATCTGACTGGATCACTTTTTTTCCAAAAAATAATTAAAAGTAACAAAAAAATTCAAAACTACCTTCAGTGTAAAATTGTTATTTCGTAGTTTCTTCGTTTAACAGGTTTTTTGTTTCTAAATATCTTAATAAGTTTTCTTCTTTGTGGAAAACATTTGGTATTTGTTACAGGTAGTCTATTTGTGCTTCTAAAGTTAACCCTTAACTGCCCAATTTTTTAAAAATTGATTTTTAAATGTTTTTTTACTTTCATTTCTTATAAAAAACATGGGAAAAATATTTTTAAAAATCCTATTTTGTTTTAAGTACGGTTTACGGATAAAAAACAATTTGTTACCAATCGGCAACACTGGGCTTTATTTCAGAAAAAAAATCCTTGGTAAAATTCTATAATATTAAACACAGAGTAATTTTAAGAACTAATAATAAGGATACGGAATTTCCTTCAACACTGTAGAATAAAATATGGTATTCTCAAGCCTACAAACAAAGCAAAAAAAAGATATAGCCTCAAGTGAAAAATATCCATTTATTTTTATTTTTTTATCAGCACTCATGCTGCCATCTCTATGTTGCAAATTGATTTAGTAACATTTTCAGTATGTATCCTATTGGCAACAACAAGCATTAGAGCTTCAGTCTTATTCTCAAGATATTAGAAAAATTGGGTGTGTTGCTTAAAGGCAACACTGGACATTTAAGGGTTAATTTAAAGGCTTCTAAGTAAATTGAAGTCTTTTTTACTTTCTCGTATACGAAGTATACAAAGAGAAAGTATTGTAATCGTCAAAAAATTCGAACTCGAGATTTTGACGAATCTCCACGTTTTAGACCTCCCTGAGTCCGAAAAACACAATTTTGGAATTACGTCTGTGTGTCTGTCTGTGAACACGATAACTCGAAAACTATTAGAGCTACGGGGATGAAATTTGGTATGTGATCTTTAAACATAATTTGTAGGTTTCTATCAAATTTTGGACAAAATCCGTCAAAGGGAAGTCTGTCTATCTGTATGTCCGCGGTCATGTGAACACTATAACTCAAAACCTTGAATAGCTAAATGGATAAAATTTCGTA
This sequence comes from Araneus ventricosus, assembly GCA_013235015.1. NCBI lineage: Eukaryota > Metazoa > Arthropoda > Arachnida > Araneae > Araneidae > Araneus > Araneus ventricosus. The sequence continues at coordinate 348,976 of BGPR01000606.1, read as the reverse complement.
CACGGTTTTATCGTCATGAATGTAGGTACGTATAAAATTTTGGGCCATATCCGTCAAATTGTTGACTGTCTGTCAGTCCGTATAATTTACTTTTGAAGAGAATCCGTTATCTCCACGCGCATGCGTACTGGAAGAACGGAGGGGAATTTCCTTACGGAGTAGGGAATTACATCAGTTTGTCCTTGAGCCGGTAAGAGAGGAAAATCGTTACGCATCTCTTTGAATTTCATTCTTTTCCTAGATATTTTTCAATCACTATAATGAAAAACCTTCTGATAGTCATTGGATTCTGGGTAACAATAGGTTCGAATTTTTTTAGCCACGCGAGGGAAGGGGAAACGGCACTTTTTGGGGGGAAGTATACGAGAAAGTTTAGGGGAGAACACTCCCGCTGGTTATTTAATACTAGCTGTTGTACCCGCTGCTCTGCTCGCGTTTATCTGTTCTATACATATGAAAGAAAATGTAAAACGCATATGTTTTTATATAGTATAGTTTTCGAGTTCCCCTTAAAAGGTTTTAGTACCCTCAATCCTAACTAATAATACATAATTAATTATTGCTTTACAGGTTTCGAATAAACGGCATTATCGGTCTCACCGTTTGGAGAATATATGTAAATATTGTTTGCCATGGGAGAAACAAACTTGGTAACAGCAGATTTGTTTGGCATCGTATCCTCATCCCAAATGATAAGTTTGCAAGTTTGTTGGACATTCGCCTTATCAGACCTTTTGCTTATATTGCATATAGGATTCTCACAGTGAGCTAAGGCACAGGTAACTGTAACGAAGAATGTGCTGTGCCGTCACCATCCAAGTCTGATAGCTATTCTTGATGGAGCAACGGCAAGAGCTATATGATATTTAGATTGAATTTCAGTAAGAATCAAATCAATTAAAAAATTGTTTTCTCAGTTCCACATGAGACTTCAAGTAAGAGTTCCCCATTACTTCACGCGCTGTTGGCTCATCTTTTGTTAGTCAAGATTTATTTGTTCCCACCATATCTTGTGAAATATTCATATCTTAGTTTGTTATTTGTGATAAATCTCTGTTCAAAGCATCATGCATTTACTTGTAGGCATGGGTAAAACACACTCAAAAACGTTTTCCTAATAATTGATAAGCATCTCGATATCAACTGTTACTAAAAACCAAAAATTACAAAATTCAACAAAGCTCAGATAAATATTCACTACACAAAAGGCAACGTGCTCGTGATGGAATGCCAACGTGAATAATTTTTGAAAATACTTTCGACTGAGTTTATATTCTTTGAAAATATATAAAATGCGTGTTTGGTTTAAATCTTGTGATGAGCATTCACATGTTACTATATTAAAAGCCCAGAAATCCAAATAACATGACAGTGGTGGGTAACAGGGAAAAATAATCCTGAATTCTAGATATTACGAAAGTAAAAAAGAGACCAAAAATTTTAAGTTGTAAATCTAAAATGAAACGAAAGTGGAATTGTCCAAAGAAAGCAAATTAATTTTAACACTAACAAAAACACGTGATAGATTAAAAAATTAAATCGGTTTAAAATGACTACAAAAACGTTGTAAACGTGTTTAAAATCATTTCGAAAAGTTATTAAAAATCAAAGAAATAGTGGTACGGAAGTGGAAGAGATGTCGCTGAGAAGCTAATTTTTTTACTTTTGAGATGGTTCATAAATAATTTTTGTGCGATGATATGCTCTGAACTTACTACGGAAAAACGTTAAAAATTACCCTTTTTACTTCCTCTAGCAACTTTTTAACAGCGTAGTTAATCCGTCCAGGTGCGAAGAAACATGTGTGCCAAATTTCGTTTTTAACAGACATTGCACGTTTTAGATACAGACTCACAACAGAAAATTTGGATTTTGAGCTCTAATGATATGGCAGTAATTGTTAATAGGGGAAATATGCCTGAAATATAGATATTACGAAAGTAGAAAAAAGAGCCCATAAACCTGTAGTTAAAAATGCAAAGGTGAAAGAAAATTTCTTTTTTGTACTTTGATGCATTTTAAAAAGTATGATTTTGAAGGTGGTGCGAGAAAATAGATAATGTAATAAAAACTGATAAATTTATAAATGAACTATAATCTTACTCAATGAGATAAATTTAAAAAAACAGGCGTTTAAAAGACATATAAGCATTAAAAATGTAAAAATGCTAAAATCTGAGAAAAAATTAAGGCAAGCTATAGAAGTTGCAACGATTTTAAAAAGTAGTGTTTGAAGGTAATTTACAGCGCGCGCATATTAAAAGTTACGAAATTCTGTGTGCGAAAGTGAAAATGTCTAAAGAAAGCAATTTAACATTGGCAAAAGCACTCGAGTGGAAGATGCGATTAGGTTTCAGATTACAACAAACGAAAACATTGTTACAAATTGTGTTCAAATGAATTTTTAAAATTGACTATAAATGAGGAAAAAGTCATACAGAAATGGAGCAGGTGTCACTTAAAAGCTAATTTTTTTAAATTTTAAGTGGGTGTAAAAATAATTTCTGGGCGATGATATGCTCCAATGTTATGGTAGAAAAGCGTTAAACCTTTGAACTCTCCCTTTCATCCCCTTTAGGTGGAGCTGGTAACTTTTTAATTGCGTAATTAATCCTTCTAGGTGCTAAGGAATATGTGTGCCGAATTTCATTCTAATCCGTCAAGAGATGTGGAATTGTATAAGGTTCAAACACACGAACAAACAAACAGACATTGAATTTTATATATATATATATACATTTCGTTCGATATTCTCTACCTCATCGGTAGATTTCTATCGACTCCGTAGTATTCCCTTCATTATTGGAGAACTGCAATTGATTGTGGCCAAGGAAGCTTGACAAACACGAACGTTAAATTAAACTCCTGTAAGATTGAAGTATTCTGTTATGGTTTTTTCTGTTCTTCTTCTCTTCTCATTTCATTCACTCGCTACCTAATTTTGGTTCCCAATTACGCTAGCAGACGTGATTAGTTTCCGAGCTTCAACAGGCCTCGACAAAATTCCAACTCTCTTATAGCTTTTCAGTTTGATTTCAACGAAGGATTTTTGTTGTATTGCTTAAATTGAAAAGTGTTTTTACGTTATCCGATATTAAACAAGTAATATAAAAAAAATTTTAAGTCAATTCCTACTTAGGTTAACAAAGAAAAATTTTATTTTAGTTACTTTTTATTAAATAGTTACAATTAATATAAATATGTATATAAATATGACAGAATCACTATATTAAGTGGCAAAATAGAAAGCGAATTTCCTTGCAATTTTCCATTTTCCTTTCTATATATGGTGTTGACTAGAACCCAAATGAAAAAAGAATCTGAAAAAGAACTTTTTTCCAGCGATCTAATTAATTAATTAATTTAATTTAATTAATGAATTAATATTTGAAAAAACTGTATTAACACCAAGTGTCATCCACTGCAAGTTTTAAAAAAATGTATTTGAACTTGAGCGGATGAATAAAGAGTATTTTATTAACAATTGAAAATTTGAACAAGATATATAAATATATATAGGGAGAGTGTGAACTAATAGTAGGAATTGAAAAAAGAATTATGATTTCATCTTATATTATCTGAAAGTTATGCGAAAACAGTTTCAAGAGAAAGGGAGAAGGAAGATAAGCATTGCATTAAACATATAGCACCAAATTAAGTTCACGTTAACTATGTTTTTGACTTTCGTTTCTTATTTAAAATACAGGAAAAATACTTTGAAAAATCCTGTTTTATCTTAAGTATGGTTTCTGGCTAAAAATCAGTTTGTTATCAATCGGCAACACCGTGTTTGGATGAGAAAAAATTTTCCTGATTAAATTCTATAATATTAAACTCAGATGAATTCTAAGAACTAATAATAAGGATACGGAATTTCTTTCAAAGTTGTAGAATAAAATATGGTGTTCTCAAGAATACAAATGAAGCAAAAAAGATTGAAAAGCATCAATTTATTTTAATTTTTAATCAGCACTCTATCTATATGTTGTAAATTGATTTAATAACATTTTCAGTATGTATCCTATTATCAACAACAGGCATTAGAGCTTCAGTCTTATTCTTAATATTTTAGAAGACAAAATTGGATATGTTGCTTAAAGGCAACAATACAATTAAATGAATAACGTGGAAAAAATATATGAAGTCATTACAAGTGTTTCTGTACAAAATAATCCTTTATTGAAGTGGAATTTTAATAAGAATATTATTTATAGAATATTAGCTTATTTTTCTGTTTAAATTAAACTATCAGTTCTGCAGTTCCGAGATACTATTAATAAAACTGAGATACTATTAATGAAATAAAGTATTAAAACTTAGTAAAGGTGCGATGTTTCTTGAAAATAAATTTAAAAACAATGATTTTGCTTTAGAAATATCATAGATTTAATAACATTTTCAGTTTGTATCCTATTATCAACAACAGGCATTAGAGCTTCAGTCTTATTCTTAATATTTTAGAAGACAAAATTGGATATGTTGCTTAAAGGCAACAATACAATTAAATGAATAATGTGGAAAAATTATATGAAGTCATTACAAGTGTTTCTGTACAAAATAATCCTTTATTGAAGTGGAATTTTAATAAGAATACTATTTATAGAATATTAGCTTATTTTTCTGTTTGAATTATATTTACACCATCTGAAAGTACAAACAATTACTTTTCCAATGATATCAATTAAGTTCCTGTACAATTTTTTCTCGAATTTCAATAAATTTTTAAAAATATTTTTTGATATAATTTACAACAATACTTTACATTGTTGCAACGCACCTCAAACCGTTTTCATTGTTTAAACAAATATTTAATTGCATGTTTCTCTTTCATTGTTGTAATCTCAGATAATATCCTAAAACATTTTGCTTTCATGTTTTGTTTCTTCAAAATTTATGCAAAATCTGTAAATTAAGATCTCCAAGATATTGCTTTGCTTGCATTAAGAAATATATCCATTAATCTGAATGGTTATGGTTGCTATGTTTTCATTCTTTTCTCAGCATGTTTTAATCCAGCTAACATGCTGTTGGCCAAAAAAATGTGCCGCGTCATTTTAATGTTGAAATCAAATGCATATTTTACAAGAGGAATGAAAGTGAGGATATTGCCGACAACATGGAATTAGAAGTTACGTGACATGGTCAGTTATTTGACTCCATTAGTAACATTTATGTAGACAGAAGAGGTCCAAGGTCATTAATAGAACATATGTTAAATATCTACCACAATATGAATTTTAAAATGACGTTGTTAAGAGAACCATAAATATAAAATGATGCAAGATATTTAATTTAAATCATATTCCTGGCGAACAAGCTGGTCGCCGAAGGCGACTAGTCTATAATATGGGAAATAACTGCGTAAATGACTACGCCCTCGTTTACTATCACTAGCTGCAAGAGTAAACAAATCGAATGATAAATTAAATCTATCAATAGTATTGAGCGCATAAATGTCCTTTAATCTTCTCGATACTTGTACTGCTCATTTGAAGTGCCTAGTCAGAAGAAAATTACACTTTCGGTTGTGCGTTCATACGTGCTTATCCTATTTCCTCTCCATTTCCATTACAAAAGCTCTTGTCTTTTCGATGCAAATGGCACCAGTGTTAATTTCCTCTTCCTATACACACAGCATGTTTAAATTCCTTATTCAAAATCGTATTTGTTTCTACTAGCTGCTCTCGCATAAAGAAATCAATACCCGTGCTCTTTTATCTCATTTAAGACAAAGATTTGCATTCCTTCTGGGAATGGAATCTGCGAAGCACAAAATGAATGCATTTTATAATCATTTTTAAGATAAAAGAGTTTCTCCTTTTTAAATCTAAATTACAGATAGTTTTATTATTCGTTTATATTCTTTTATTTTAAAATAGAAATATTTATAACGTTAAGAAATCAAGCGATTATAAAATAAAATATACATTATCAAATGTTTCTAGTATATTAAATTAAATATTGCAGTATTGCTCAGTCTTTTATTCTCTGTCTGTCATTATAGAATTTATGTTAAAATAAATTTAAAATTCTAATTTGGATCCTGGGTTTAACTAATTACAAACATTTTCAGTAAACTTCATTATTAAAAAGATCCACTTCAACCTTTTACAAGAAGATAAATAAACCTTAATCGAAAAGGTCAATTTTCTAGCAGACTCGCAGAAAAATATCTCACCTTCCAAGATGACAGAATGAATTGGCTGCTGCTTAAAGTAAACTTCAATTTAGTTTGCTCACATAGTCAAAATCATTTAAAATACATCCAACTTGTTTTCCTTTAAGAAAAGGAACCCCTTTTTACAATGAATGCCTTGAAGAAAATCCATTCTTTTTTTGTGTATTCAAAAATGTGTTCAATATAGCCGATGTACGAAAGATCCAAGTTTCTTATCAGCGAACTTTCCAGGACATAATTCAGCGCTACTGAAAAGGAACCTTAAATAGGTCCCTGATTCATAAAATTGAAAGATATGTTTTTTCGAAAATACACTGTGCAAATAAAGTTGTATTCAATAGAGTTGACTTCCCGAATGGGATATTTAAAGAAAGTCGCCGCTAGGAATTTCTTTATTTACTAGAAGATTTTTACCCATCTATGTCAGGCTTTTAGCTTGCCAACAATATCTCAGATCTGATTGTCACAGATTTATTAATGAAAGTTGTAGTAAAAAATTTGCAGACTGCTTAAGAAATTAAAAAAGCATGAAAAACAGAAATGATGAACCAATTGACACTAACTTTCGTTTTGCAAAATATATAAATGTTCAATTCCAAAATTAAGTACGAAAAAGAAAGGACCTTTTTAACGACAACGAAAGCAAAGATCTAAGAGAAATGGAAAAATTAATTAATTCTAGTATAACTTCTATTTGATACTAACGGAGTTCCGAGTATGAATGTCGATGAATCAACACAAAGTAAAAAAAAGAAAAGAAACACAGTTAAAAAAATCCTGTCTTAACTCCTATTTGATATTAAGTCATCACAGAACTGAAACAGTATCCCGATGTGTGTATGCTAATTTATAGGCAGACTGTCTGAATCTCTTTGGCACGTAGCCAAAAATTCCTGGGCGTTACCGATTTTGGAGGATAATTATATTATAGATATATTCTTTGTTTCTTACCGATAGTGAAAGGAGTACATATCGCAAAGTATTCAATGGATAACTAGCAACGAAACGAACACCTTTTTAAATCGCAAATTATTCAGATACAAAGCTTAACTAGCACTAGGTAAAGCTAGGTCAGCACTAAAAACAAATTCAAACTCTTTCACCATAATCTTGATTTGAAATCATGCCTGGTTTAACTTTCGGTTATTTATTCATGGGTGTGTAAAGTTCTTTTCAGGCAGAAGGTTTCATAATTATCAAGTTATTATATACAAGGTATGCATTAAAATTCCCTTAACTTCATTAAGGCGATAACTATAGGAGAAAAAGCAATGTCTAGATATAGAATAGTGGGCGATAGACTAGGCGATAAAAACAATTTCAGCGCCACCTAGAAAGAGAATTCGAAAGATTTCACTTTTCTAATCTTTTAATTTACAATTCATTATGTAATTCATTATATTCATTACTCATATTATAAATATTATGGCATCTTGAAATCAATTTTTTCTGAAATTCACTACTAATTAACGTCATTCGTATGGAGTCAAAATTTAGTTAAATTAATGGATTAATTGATACTTAAAATAGTTCTGAAAATTGTAAAACAGTGTATTGTCACAAAAATCGTTCTGTGGATGTATGGTGTAAACAGTCCAACACGCAGGATAATGGAGAATGAAGGTTTTTTCACAAATGTGCAGGAAAACTCGTAGCACAGGTAGAAGGAAACAATCTTGCACAGATTAGCAACGTAAACAGACAACAATTCAGGTAATAACTGTTCAGCACTTTGAGGTTTAGCAACACAAACAGTCAGCAAATCACTAATAACGACAATAACAGCACTTTCAATAGCGCTCAGCTCACCGGCTTCTAGCTCGCACTGCAGACGAAACTCCAAAACCGTTCCAGTGGATCAACACTACTTTCCCTTATCCAAACGCGGTCCTTATATACTCTCACCGACAGGCCATGACGTCACATGGAGTTTTCTCGTATATTCAAGCGTATTTCCTTTCCTAATAGAGATATCGAGAAAAGGATCGCATTTTTTGGAACATCGATTTGTCGCCAAGGTCACCAAATTTGTCGTCAAGTCGCCAAAATGGTCGCCAAGGTCAGGGGTCCCGGAACGGCTGCTGTCCGTCACTCCATGCTTAACCTTGTAAAACTCTCTTCCCGACCATAAGACTAACATTGCTCAGAAGCGACTTTCCCTGTTCGTAACAGTATTTTCATCTCAAACACACAAGTCTACAAAACTTCATAGCTTTAGCACATGAGGAAATGAGTTAAAAAAACGATTATAAAATTCCACCTTTACGAACATAAAACAAGTCAAGTTAGATAAATGTGTATAAAAACTGATATAATGAACTAAAAGAAAGAAATTATGAGTACAGTACAACTTCGGTTAACCAAACTAAAGGGGGGAAGCAGTTTCAAATAAAGTCTTCTTTTTCTGTTAAGCCATGAACTCTGAAATGTTTTGAGTTTAAAACGAATTCAAAAGTCTCTTTGTAGGCTACACTTATGCTCTTTATTAAAGTTAATATTATATTTTTTAGGATTACAGCAGGTGCATCAATATAAGCTTAGTAATAATTTATAGCATACGAATTACTCATTCGAAAAACTCAGTAATTTTTGTTCCTTTCTTCCTTCTCTCCCATTGTTTTCGAGAAGCAATGTCCCGCCATCTATTCATTAGAACAGGAGTTCTGTCTCGAGGAGACGGGTTTATTCGGAATATTCTCCTCGAGATATTTTCATCGACACCAGTTTTGTGAAGACCCGATAATAACTCCCCGAGTTATAGCGATTGTCCCATCTATAAAGTTGCGGACTGTACATAACGCTCCTCAAGCGTTTTCACTTCCGGTAGCAATCACCCTTCAAATCACCCCAAACCGCTGTCTCAGAGCTGTATTGAGCTTCTGAACTCATATCACTGAGCGTTGAGGTGTAAATTCAATAGAACATGAGCATTGTATGAACTAGAGCCTCCCTAAAAGAAGTCATGCTGTACGTTCCACAAATTACTGTCTATCGTTAAGATATATTGTTATTCTTTAATGAGAGTTGGTTATATTTGTGAATTCTTTATTAGCTTGGTTTTAGAAAAAATGAATTTGCTTGGTTTAGTAAGGATAAATTTATTTTTATCTATATACACCTTTCATTTCTTAGAAAAACAATGTTTGGAACTCATTTTTTTTTCCAAAAATAATGTGTCTCGTCCCAAAAATTGGAAAAATATGTGAGAAAATGAGGCATAAGGTAATGCTAAAAAATTAATTGGTTTCGAAAAAAGAAGTTTAGTGGTTTCAGATTCTGCATATTTTGATGAAATTTTTTTAAATAAGAATAGTTTTTCCAATTTTTCCAATTATTTTTGCTAACAAATATTGAAGAATCTGAAGAAAGAAAGTGCTGTGAAAATTATCTCTACCTCACTGTTGTTCTATATAACAAGTGGGATTGGAAAACACAGTTTAAGAAAAGTCCAGTTATAGGGGAGATTTGTCGAAATTGGACCGAAATCATAACTTCAATTATATTAAATGTTTGGGCCGTAAAATAAGCAAATTATGTTGCAACGATGTAATTATGGTGCAGGAAATCATTTTTAAGAGAAAGAGTTAAGTGGTTACAATTAGAGAACAAGTATTTAAATTTAGATATCATTAATTAAATATTTAAAGAAAAGACAAAGTTTTAAGTAAGTACCAAAATATGTTATTGTATTCTCAGATAGGAAATTTGTTTGGTTACAGTTTACTTTAATAATCTTATTAAAATAGTTTAGATATAAAAGTAAATTTCTTTTGTTTTTCTCTAAAAGGTACTTAGATTGGTCCACAAACAGTTGCCCAAATTGGACTGAATAGGAATAGCTCAGAAAGCAGTTACAATCACTAGTAGTCCTCATAAATTGGAAGTGGAACCCGCCAAATAAAAAGACAATAAAGGTGATTAATGACATCAAAGGAACAAAAACAATGGCAAATACAGGGGGATATGGGTCTGCAGCTCCCCATAGCTAATACAGAATTTTTTATTTTATTTAAAATCGCTATAACTGTTTATTCTTAATATCCCCTTTTTTTTAAAAAATAAATGAATAAATAAAAAAGTGACAACATTTCTTCCTGGCTTGACCAACTCGAAAATATCCCCACTTTTGCAGTCATTCCAATCGTACTTTTACATTCAGCCGGTCGAAAACACTTATTGGCTAATTATTTCATTATATTTTTATTAAATTATCGAAAGTATTGTAGTGCTCTTTATTATTCTTATTGTCAGGTGAGTAAAGTCTATAAAATTAAAGTTTTTTAGCTTAAATAATTCATGAGGCTTTTGACATTCGTCACGACGATACAAAATTTTTATGACCTCAGACACCCTCCCCAAACCCAAATTCTGGATTCGCCACTCAGCAGAAACAAAGAAAGAACGAAAACCAAGGTTACGCAGTTTTGTATCATATGTTAAGAACCAAAGAAAGGAGAAGAAATGATATAATACATAAAATGTCACAATTGGGTTCTTACACTGTGTGCTTTTGTGAATTTGAGAATCAAAAAATATTTTTGTTGTAATTGTGCTTAAAGAAATTGATGGTATGATTTAGGAAACCAGTGGTCCAACCTTAGAAAATCTGTTTCCTTAATTAGACCCATGACACAATTTTTTGAACTATTTTTTTCCTACTTTAAAATGTATTTCATAAAAAGTTAATTACATTGGTTTGAAGATAAATAAACTAAGAAAAAATTCTACAACTTGTTTTATAATAAAATTTCTTTTGTATCACTGTACATTAAAAGATGCCCAGGTTGCCCAAATCCGGTAACCTTCCTCTGTACAAAATAATTGTTCATTTCACCATCTGGACCAGAAGTTTGGCTTAGATTTCATTCTTTATAAAGCGATTAAAAATCTTTAAACAAACATAAGACGCCATTTTTCGAATCGGTAGCGAGTGATGATGTTCCCGTGGTAGAAGGTAAGGTTTTCTTTCTTCTACTTTTTGTTACAAAGGCTGTAGTATTTTGATGAAAGTTTTTTTTTCTTTTTCTTTCAATTTTTGGTATAATTCAGATCATAGAGGAACCATGTGTTTGACTTTTTTTAAGTCGGTTTCTCTACAGAAAAATATCTCAATTCTGAAATTTTAGAATCCCAGCGGGGAGTAACCTTTGAGAAAGTTCTCTGCCGGATTCTTCTTCTTTTAATATTTGTTTTTTCGTATATATTACCGTTTTGTTTTTTGTCCTATGATAGGATTTTTATTCTGTTGGTTAATTTTGCATTGTTTTAAACAAACAGAATATTTTTCTGAAAGCCAAAGGAAGCACATTGGTAAAATAATGACGAAAGCATATCAATCCTGAATATCGAAAGTAATCAGGATCCTACACCCAAGCACCCTTCAAACCATCCCAACACCGATGCCCTAAAGGTGTACTGAGCTGTTGAGCAAACTCGTATAACGGAGCTGTGAGGTGTAAATTCAATAAAACGTGAGCATTGTATGAGAGCCTCCCTGAATGAATTCATGCTGTGTATTCCAGAAATTACAGTCGATCATGAAGATATATCGTCCTTCTTTAATGAGGGTTGGATGTGAGTTTTATATTTGCTATATTTAGAGAAGGCAAAACTTATTTTTACATAAGGGACTTCATTTCTTAAAACTCCATTACCAAACTGATGCTTGATAAATAAATGATTTTTTAACTTAAAATTGTTATCAAAAAAGTATCGGGAATTATTTCATAAAACAGGAAATTTCAATTTATTGATAAATAATTTTTAATCCTTTTAAAAGTAAATATTTCCATTTGTAATGAAAATATTTACTTCAATTTCTGTTTAAATTTAGCATGATCTCGAAATACCATTTATACTCGTTTTCCTGGTGTCTCTATAGCTCTAGTACCGAATTTTTTGATTGAATAAACAGATTCCAAAATGTCGATCAGAAACGGCAATTTTTAAGCATGGAAGTAAAAAAATCTCAATTATGAATACAGAGAGTCTGGCTCGATATTTATTGGGTTTTTAAACAAAATTTTACAAACAATAAACTCATAGTGAGCTGTAATGTCTTGGAACAAAATTTATGAATTATTTCACCACAAATTATATTATTTTATACATTTTTTCATAAAATTAAGCTAAACATCTACTAATATGCTTTGTTTTAGGAGTTGTTAGCGGGTAAAAATTGATGATTCACATTACCATAATCTAACAAAAGAAGAAACGTCGCTTTCTCTGCGTTATTAAACACATTATACCAGTCAGAAACACGTTATGTTGATGAATTATTGCCCTTAAAGACCTTCTGAAGCATTTCAAATGTTTTGTAGCAGAAACTTTTAAGCGAAATTAGAAATTAAAAGCATTTCTTTCATCAAATTGCGTGCTCTATTTTAGGTAAAACAAATAAATCTTAAACTTTTCTTTAAAAATAAATCACTGCAAGATTTTAAAAAGAGTTTTGCTCCAAAAAATGTATTTCTGAAGGACAAACCGTTTATTATTAAGCCAATAAAGGAAGATAGAACTTTTCAAAATAAGATTTTTAGTAAAAGGCTTCAGTAAAGATGAAACAATGCCATTTTTTATTTCCCACTGTAATAGCGAATAAAACGTGTCAACGTTGATAAGGAAGCAAAAGTTAACAGCCTCAGGTCGTATTCTATTATTCTGCAATAGTTTTCAGATCCCCGAACTAAAAAGAACTCGTTGGCAAGAAACAAAAGATAAACTCTAAAAGTAAGTTAAGGGAGAAACAATAAAATATTTTTGATAGTTGAATGGATTTACGTTGCGAAACGGAGAATAAAAGAAAGTTCAGCTTTCAACTCAATGACAAACATCATTAAGTTAGTTTACTTTAGTTATATTAACGTCCCGTTTTGAAAAAAAAACGAGGGATACCAAAATATCCCGTCCAAAAGGTCAGTTCCAAAAGACGGCCTTGTAATTCTGACTTGATGACGACACCTGAGCTGGCTCCCCCTCTCCAAACTTTCGCCCACACCAGCAAAGTGAGGGAAAAGAAAGAGAGATAAAAATAGAAAAGGAAAAGAGAAATTTGTATTCATTGGAATATTGTGGTTTGTACTAGTTGTTTATCCTGGGGGTACGCGGTTCTCCCTCTTGGAGTGAACGTCAGATTTTAACGGGTTTTGTTTCAGGGGAAATTTTCCTGTGTTTGCTTGTTACTTTAACGTATACGAAGTATACAAAGAGAAAATATTGTAATCGTCAAATAATTCGAAATCGAAATTTCGACGAATCTTCACGTTTTAGACCTCCCTGAGTCCGAAAAACACAATTTTGGAATTATATCTGTCTGTGAACACGATATTAGAGCTACGGGTACGTGAGCTTTGCACATCATTTGTAGATTTCTATCAAATTTTGGACCAAATCCGTCAAAGGGCTGATGGTCTGTCGGACTGTATAATCGCATACTCGTAAAATTTATATCTCCTAAACCCTTTGGCTCTGATAAATAAAAACTGGTATGACGGTTGTTAATATTAATTATAGATCTGTGCCCAAATTGCGTTTCAATTGGTTAAAAAAAGGTGTTCAAATTGCATAATTAATTTTTCTAATCCGATTCTCCATGCGCGTGCGTACTGGGAGCAATCTCTGTGCACGCGGAAGCTATGGAGCGAATTACTTCACTTTGTCCTTGAGCCGGCAATTGTGGAATCGGTGCGCATCTCTTTGAATTTGATTCCTTAGCTAAATATTTTACAATCACTATAATCTACAATGAAAAACCTTCTGATAGTCATTGGATTCTGGGTTACAGTAGGTTCGAATTTTTTTATCCACGCGGTGGGGAACAGCACCTTTTTTTGGAAGTATACGAGAAAGTTTAGGGGGAAAGTTTAGGGAGAAATTTATATTCATTGGAATGTTGTGGTTTGTACCAGTTTTTTGTCCTGGGGGTACGCGGTTCTGCCTCTTGGAGTGAACCTCAGATTTTAACGGGTTTTGTTTTAGGGGAATTTTTCCTGTGTTTGCTTGTGTGAAGTGTTCCTTGTTTGTGGTGCGATTGGTTTTTGTGTGTTTTTAAATGGCCTTATTTAATTATTTTATGTGTAATTGCTTTGCACCTTGTTGGTGGATTATTGTAATGAGTAAATTTTTGATTTGATGTAATACTGGTTTCCCCAGTTAATCTTTGTATAACGTTATATAGTGGAGTTATCTTTTATCTCGTGTTATGCCATATTTGCTCTATTTTATTTGATGATGTCTGCGTAAATTGATGTAATTAAATGAAAGAAATGTATTTTTAAAAAATTCCATGTAATTAATTCCCACCAATGTTACGATGAAGCTTGTAAAATTTTTTGGAAGATTTTAATAAATGCATTGGTGGCCGGCGTCCTCCTCGTGCCGCTGTGTGGTTCTCTTCCCCTCCGGCTCTTTTTACTTTAAACCCTGTAGGGTAGGCTGGGTGGGAGTGGGTTGAGTATGCACCACACCAGCGGGAGGACGTTTTCCCCCCTACTTATGATTTAGTGCGCAACAGGGCCCTCATACACGGCAGATCTTCAGTGGAACCGGGTTTCGAACCTGGAACCCTCCGGCCGCGAAACCCAAACATCATTAAGTGGAATCTTTTCTTTGTGTAAATTAATCTGATTTATATCTCAGACTTCGAGGGGGGTTTTTAACTATTATTAGATTTTATAAAATTTTCATTCCTTGTTTATTTTATGTATGTTTCTTTATTTATTACGCTTATTTCTATTTATTTATTATTTATGTTTATAGGTACTTATTATATTTGCTGTTTGTATTTTATTATGCTAATATTCACATTTGTATTTTGTATCGTATTACTTTTATTGTATTATTTTACTTATATTTTTATAGCCTTATCAAATTCTTTGTATTCTATTATTTTGTATTGTATTATTTTAATATTTAAATTGGAATTTTTATTCCCGGCTACTCGTCACATGCTCTACACTCTTTGAGTAAGCAGGGTCGGCGTGAGCAATAAAAAAAATTAATTTGATAAATAGATGTGAACAGTTTGAAACTGCAAGGAAATTTTATAAATAACATCTCCATTTTGAATCACTGTCAAACTTCAAAGAGGAACCGTTCTTTCTTTAGCCACATTTCCTCACCACACAAAGTGAGAACGTTTAGTCCATTATTTCTCAACCTTTTTTTGCGCCATGCCCCACCTAGGCTTTTCTAAAATTCTTATGCCCCCTATGTAACATATACATAATTTTTAATATTCAAAAATTGAATTGTTCATTGAAGAAACTTAAATTATAGGCTTTAGGAGGAAATCACTAGGATATTGTTGAGAAATACAGTGAGTTAATTTCAAAACATATAATGGAGAACTGAAATTCAGGTACAAAATAATGTTTATCAATTCCACCAATTTTTTAAAATAGGTTGCGGGGATTAAAAACTTCTTATATATATTTTTGAAAATTATTCAGTGAATAGATCTTAAAGAAATGTGTCGCTCGATCCGACAATTTATATAACTAGTTAAATCACAGTGGACGGTTGCTTTTAAACACTGGACTCCATTTTCGAATAGCCCCCTTGACATTGCATTACACCACCTGCATCCCCGTGTATAGAGCCATTTGGCTCCTTTCCGGTTTGGATGGATGGAGGTGAATTTTATTTTTTAAGAAAGGACAAAAACAAGTAACAGGTACAAAAACAAATAAAAATGAAAAAGAAACATTCTCTGGACAGAACAACATAGAAAACAAAACAAAATAGAAGAAAAATACGTAGATGGGAAAAAATCATAAGTAGCCGGAAGTGTGTGTCAGTCTAGGTGGATGAGTGCTCAATTATTATTCTCTGCAATGAGATTGTTCTCATCACATATGAAACGCATTAGGAGTCGAAGTCGGGTTCTTGATAAGTTGTTCTTGAGGATGTTTTTCAACCACTGTAATTTAAGTGACACTGTTGGAGTTTGAAAATGCCAAGAGGGTAAACCAACATTTTGTGGCGTAAGCCCCCTTGACACAAGAATTTCCCCATATTAGGAAACATTGGTTTAACCTGTGACTATTTTATTGTGCACCAATATCGCATACATAAAGGATCTTCTCTGACATCAGAATTTGAATTACGTCTTTCCCTTCGGAAATTGAAGACACCGCCACCAGATTATCTTGATCTGTTTTCATTGATGGAAAATGAATAGTGAAATTAGAAAGCATTTCCTTCAAATAGCTTTTCGCGTTAATTTCTTTTTCTAATATTTCTTTGGAGATTTTAGTTTTTATTCTACCTTAAAATTATCACTAACTCTGTTTTAAAGCGTCAGCGGGATTTTTTTTATACATCCTTTCTAAATCCTAAAAATTTTCAAACTCTTTCTGAAAGAAAGTTTGAGCTTTCTGAGTTTCACTATTTAATTTTCAATGTCAGAATTATATTCTGTACGTTTTCCATTGACTATGTGAAAATCCATTGACTTTTCTAAAGCTAATTAATAAATAAAATAAAGGATGGTGTATTTTTGGTCTTCAAATTAACAATCATTGATAAAACGAACGAAGGCAAGTTAGAGAGATTTTCCTATAACCATCAATATATAACCATGATATAAAAATCGATACCTTCTACTATGCTTGTCGGTTTTGACACTAGGCTTCAACTTCCTGAAGTTACGTAAATTAGAGTAAATCTGCTAATTAAAAGCATGTCTTGAACTCATCCATTTTAACACGTTCACGCCGGCAATGCAATTCATGTTTCTCTCTCATGAGCGGCTACTCTAAGAGCGCTTTGCTTTATTGGGCGACGCCGAGCTCAAGTGAAAAATGAAATTATTACCGCAGTGATAACCAGAGCTGCTCCTTAGTGTTTTACCAATACTGCTATCGTATTTTTGCCAGCACTTTATTTGAAATGTTTTAAAATTTGCATAGAAATAAATAAGCAGTTATGTTTATAATATGGAACTGTTATGTTTATATTATCGAATTCATTGTATAAGTTATGTTTATAATATTGAGTTGAAATAAAATAAACCCTATTTTTTCAATTAATATACGTTAAATTGCCATTATTTTAATTTTCAACGATATGGAAATTTCTTCTGGTTACTAAACGAACTAAATTGGTGGTGGTACGCGCCACCTGATAGGATATATTAGTGCGAACCACTGGTAGTACGCGTCGCCTGATAGGATATATCAGTGCGAGCCATCGGTGGTACGCGCCGCCTGATAGGACATATCAGTGCGAGCCACCGGTGGTACGCGCCTCCCAATGGGACATCTAAGTGCGAACCACCGGTGGTACGCGCCGGCGTGAACGTGTTAAGCAACTTGCTACCTCAACCAGAACTCACGTCTGTCAAAATAGTGTTAAGATTTTCTGTCACTGAAAAAATTTGTAATTTCAGGTGGTCCGCTGAAGCTAGAGTAAGAGCTTCGAGGCCATTGGTGTCTTCTTTGAGTAAATAAGATTTAAGACTAAATTCCTTTGGCAGTTCAATTGGATTAATTTCTCCCGGGTTCGTTAGGAAAGACGAAGGTTCCTTTAGCATTCAGAACGAAGAAAACAGATCTAAAGAAAGTTCAATCATTTTGAACTTTTAGATTTTCAAACTTACTCAACATTTAGCGAAGAATTAGTTTTAAAATTTTTCCAGGGGAATTGTTTCTGATTGCGTAGGTACTTCTTCAAAATGATTAATTTTTGAACTCATTAAATTTGCTCATTACTTAAATATCTTTCGTTTTATTAGTTTTATGTTTGTTCGCAACTTCTGTTGACAAGTTTTTAACATTAGGAATTTCATTGAATCTTTTACATCATCTTTTATCTCATCTATCAGTTAAAAAAATACTGATAAAAATTTTTTAATTAACATCCTTGAGAAAAAAAATTTTAATATTTCTTTAGAGAAAAATTAAACTTTTCACAGATTCAAAAAACCGAATTTATGGACATGTAATATAATATATGAAAAATTTGACTGAAAAAATTCTCTAATCGCATTTCACTGGATCTCTGTATCTATATGATCTCGTTCAGTTAGTTCTCTTAGGAAATTTGACTAGATAATGCAACTTAAAAGATATGATCATTTTCAAATAAAATAAAATTTACAGGCGGTGTTTTATTTTAAATTTATTAAAAAATTGGAGTTTTTTTTATAAATTTGCTCAGTAAACTCTTAAAAGAGGCTGTGATGTATAAACTATTTAGAATAAATAAATATATTACATTTATCCAGTGTAATCGGAATTCGATGTTATCTTTTAACTCTTCTGAGTTATTCGCTAAAAGCGTATGCCATTTGAATGATTCACATGTATTAAATAAAGGATAGTGTTATTTGCAGGTACTCTGCCTGCGGATAAAACGTTATTTGCAGGTACTGTACTGACGAATATAACGTTATTTGCAGCTACAGTAACTACGAATGATAATTATTTATAAGTACTGTAGCAATGGATAAAACTTTATTTACAGGTATTTTCCTTTCTGTTATTTTGCAGACTTGTGAATTTTAGATGAGATTACAATATTTTAATTTTTAGGGCTTAAGTATCAGTTAATCGGTAAATGCAATTAAACATTCAATACGGGTGGCGCCACCTGTTAGTGAATTTGAGAAAAAATCAGCACACTTTTCTACTTTAGAGTCTTTAATATGTAACGCGTTTTGTTTGTAATAATGAATTATAAATTAATGACTAAAATGCAGAAAATAAATAAAATTAAAAAATTCTTCTTTTTAGTACACTAATAAAAGTGTGTTTTTAAAAACAGCTTTTAATCTTTTTATAACATTTGCAATTATTAGACAGAAATTAAAATAAAAGTTATTTTAAATTTGTCTGATAATAATTTGGGTTTCGAAAAAGGAATAAAATTAAAGAAAATTTTGAATTTCGCAGGCATAACTTTAAAAAAAATTATCCGAAAAGCAAAATGCTGCAGCAGTTGCAACCCTGTCTGCGGTAACAATATCCGAACCGATTCGAACCCGCGTTCTGAAAAACGTGAAGCCGGTGCTCTGACAACCGGACTTCTGCTTTGCGTCGTAAATGGATTGTCACTTTCATATTTTTAGCTCTGTTATTCGTTAAAGCTTTAAAAGGCAGTTAATTCAACCCTTTTTTTCAAAGAAAATTTGCATTTTTGTTAAAGTTTTAAAACAATTTACATTGGTGTTTAAGAAGATTTATACTATTGACTTTGGATCTCCGTTAACTGCAAGGAGCTTTTAAAATTCCTTGATGATGAATAATACATTTTTTAGGATATATAGTTATTCATAACTAGAAATTTGATTTTTGATTAAATATATGAGGTGCAATTTCATCAACAAACGCTTCAAAAAATATTTTGTTTACCGAAAATTAAATCAGAATCATGGGAAACCAGATTTTAAAAAAAAGTAACAAAAGTAAAAAAAGCAAAATAACATTAAATTTCTTAATATCAAGTATAAAAAGAACAATCTCGTGTAAAAAGAGAAAATAAACTCCCCCAAAAAGTCCTACAGAATGATTTTGGATTTAACAGTACCTGCAAATAACAAATTATTCGTAGGTACAGTACTTCAAATAACGTTTTATGTTCAGGTACAATACCTGCAAATAATCATTTTCTTAAATAAAATGCATAGTTATAGATATGCCTGCTAAATATATTCAATTTTTTTTAATTATGTAAATACTGATCTCCTGTCTGTATGTATGTAGATGTCGTACCTTTATCGTATAAAAATAATTTCGGAATTTCTTTAAAATGTGGATACATATGCATCAAAAAATATATTCTATAAACTTTAAAAAATGCCTGCTATTTCAGGCATTAAATTCATACGTTCTTGACAAGATATACATACCTGAAATAAAGGGATACCTAGTTTTCTCATAAAAGGTTAAATATGCAATAAATATTACAGACATAATGATGTATTTTTATAAATTAGTTGTATTAAAAAACTATTTTTTGTTTCTTCAATAAAGATGTGCCGTGATTTATATTTTTTTCTCTTCTTAATGCATAGATACATAGTATTGACAATACTTCAGTATAATTTCTTTGGAAGTTAAAATTGTCCTTTCTTGGTTACAACCAGTGGAGGCTCGTCAGCTCAGAAACAAGCAGTGCTGCAAAAGTTATATAGGCCTAAGTTGTAGGAAATTTTGTGCTGATTATTTTGGTATGTAATGATGATATACTAATTGATAGTTTTTGAGTTATAAGCAAAAAAAACTGGTGGGGCAAACATTGGCATGCTTTTGGCTATGACTAAAATTCCAAAAAAATTATTGGTGGCAAACCTCAGATTCGTAATCAGCACCCGAAAAAACATAAAGAAGCAAAAAAATTACAACTCCTCCAGAATTGGATTTTAAAAAACTATTTAACGACTGAACTACTGAGAAAAAGCGAAAAAAAGCCAAATGAGGAAGTCGCGCCAATCGGGGCTTCTCCGGAGTGCAGCTCAAATGAATGCAATTTCAAGCGGAGAAAGGGTTGCTTTTCTACCTCTTCGCATTGCTCATTGCGTTAATTTCATATCCTGCGGAAAGGCAAAATTTTCTGCAGCTCTCCTCTGTCTCTCTCTTAAGTCTTGATTGATTTTCCGTCTTCCTTTTACATTTTTTATTACCTTTTTGCCATTTTCGTTGATTACTGAATTCTCAAAGTTTAAAAGTAAGCCAATTAGAGTAAAAAGGAAAATAGAATCTTTTAAAATAATTTCAGGGGGACTGCAGCTCTGCAGCTCTTATGGACGAGCCGTCACTGGTTACTACATTATAATCACGTAAAATTGATATTTATATACTCATGGGAGTTTAAAAATTTAAAAAATCTCAAGTTCCATTTTACAGTCGTTTATTTCTTTTTGAGTGTTTCAATCTGAACATCCAACGTTTTTTATTACTGCAAATAACTGAATTTCAATGCGTTCATTGTTTGATGAGGTGCTATTTGGAAACACCTTGTTATTCCTTCAAAATCTGTATTAAAATCATCCATAAAACGTATTTTAGTCCATCATAGAACGTCCATAAAACGTTTTACAAAGTCCATCTGCCGGATACTTATTATTATTATTATTATTATTTATTTATTTATTTGTTTGTTTCTATTACCGTCTTGATTTTGTCCTGTGATAGGATTTTAATTTTGTTAGTTAATCTTTGTATTTTACAAACATCACTTGCATTTTACAGCTGATATTAACCTTTCTACTCATATAAAGCATTATTAATTTGATAAGAAGAAAAAACACAGACTTAATATTTTTTTTTCCTTCTTGTTGCTTCTTTTTTCTTAACAAACTAACATGCATATTTTTAACAAAGGCAAATAAAAAAAATCCTCCCTCGTCTTCCATTTCTTTCCGAGAGTAACTTTATAGAGAATCATAAAATATTAATGACTGCATCCTTATAAACATAACATGGAAAAAAGTGAGCGTAGATATAAAACACAAATAAGGATATCATATTGCATTGAATGGTCCTTTCGGGAAGTACATGGATCAAAATTGGAAGATTATTTTCCGGTACTTCGTCAGGCAAGAAACGATACTAAACTAAAGCTACTAATTTTATGAGGAGCTATGTCGGGAGTCTTTACATTTTATTGACTATCTATTCATATCATGATTAAAATAAATCCTACATTTAACTGTTGTTTTTTCAACTTCGAATGATGAACTTTTTTATATCATGAGCCCTTTTTCATGAGAATTCTTCAAAGAAGTACTTTCAGCATGCCAGGAAAGTGTGGGGAGGAGAGTTTTAACCCTCTGACTGCGGATTTTTTTAGATCACTATTTAGATGCAAACGTGTTCTAATACCGTTCAGCCAAGCGAGTTGTTATTTACATGCAAAGCTTTATTAGTATAATATAATCCAACGCTATAAAAGTACTAAGTAAACACACTAGCCTGTGAAAATCACAGGATACAGCAGAAAATAAACTTGCTTCCAATCCGCGAAGCAACCCTCCTGTTAACTCTCTGACTGCGTATTCCATTCGTGGGATACGCAGTCAAAGGGTTAACAGTGAAGACAAAAAATTCAAAAGGACTAGTTATTCACACCAAGGAAACGAAAAAATGTTAATACAAAAATGAAGTACTATCCTTAAAAATATAGAAATACTTATAAATGATGCAAAAATAATTTTGGTATTTTGGGCACTTTGAGGAAATATTCGCATCTCTACTAATAATAAAGGAGAATGTGCGTGCGTGTGTGTGTTGGCGCTCGCTCTACAGGCTAGACCGCCAGAGCTTCGAAATTGGAGGGTGGGAATGTGCACCTCGGAGCCCTTTTTCTGAAATTTTAGTTAGAATTTTAATTAATCAAAAATTAAGCGAAATTTTGCTGTTTTTTCTTAAGACCTTTCGAAAATATTACAGCATAAAAATCATTTTTACACCATCTGAAAGCGCAAAAAATTGCCTTTTCAATTATATCAATTAAGTTTCCGTACAATTTTTCTCTAATTTTAATAATTTTTTAAATATATTTTTGGCATAATTTACATCCATACTTTTAATTGCTGCAACGCAATTCAAATACCGTTCTCATTGTTTTAACAAATATTTATTTACATGTTTCTCTACCATTGTTGGAAGCTAAAGTAATATTTTAATGTTTAATGATATGTTTTAATGAACATATTTTCATCCAGTTAGCATGCTGCTTAAGTAAAATGTGCCGCGCCACTTTAAAAATCAAACCAAATGTATATTTTCAGGAGGAGTAAGAGAGTGAAGATGATGCCATTGTATGATACATGACACATAGAATCACTCGACTCCATTAAGGACATTCATGCAGACAACGAAAAGAATAGATGGAAGGCTACTGAAAGAACATGGATTAAATGTCTATCACGATTTGAAATTTAAAATTAATTTGTTAAGAGAACCATGAATATCAAATTATACACAAGAGATTCAATTCAAATTGTATTCCCGGCGAACAAGCTGGTCGCCGAAGGCGGCTAGCAATAAATAAAACAAAATCTTGATGTCTCCTTACATTTCTGTTGCTTTAAGAAAGATCGAAATTATTCGTTCTCATTTTATCCATTAAAATAATTTTATCGGAAATCATTTGAGATTTTCTAATACCTGCTTATACAAGCCTAACCTTCGCATAATTGAGTCAGAATGAGTCTGGCAGTCATTTTTACTGCCTGAACAGGGTGAAATTAAAACTACTTTCTCGTTTAAGATAATTATATAGAGTTAATAAGAAGTTATGTACGAAGAACAATCAAACCATTGCATCATTCAGAAATTCTACAGTAACAAAACAAAAATTTTAGCAAGTATTGTATTCTACTCGTTCTTATTTTTGTAACTTTGAACAGCGAAAAAAGAATAAAGAAATTGTATTACAATTAATTATATTTTATAAAGAAATTTTATTACAATTAATTATACTTTACAAAGAAATTATATTACAGGGCGAATTTTAAAAGAAATAAAAACTAAGCAAAATATTAGAGAACTCATTTTCTACTCATTAATATTGCGTATCAGTAAAAATTATCACCTAAACTTCTGAAAAATTTAAAGTAATTTTTTCAAAATGTTAAATAATTCTTCTTATATCTTTCTGATCCAAAGAAATATATAGGGTAAATATAGGTGTACAAAATCAAAATCTCCATGTTTCTCCATGTTTTCATTTCTGGTCACTACATGAGTCCAAAGCAACAGACCCACAGTTCAAAAGTGAATATCTCTCCTCAGCCTCAGGGAGGCAACCAGTTTCATCAAATTCTGTACAGTCAGTCGAGCAGAGGACCTAAAATTTGAGTTCTGCATCAAAGCATTTAAATCTCTATTAGCGCAATCTGCGGGCCAAGATTTGCGCAAGTCCCTCCATAGTGAGAACTCTCTCAGAAAATGCTCCATTGTGCCTTCCGCCAAGCAGCAAAAGCAGAATGAAGATTTTCCAAATAATCTTGTCTGGTGCTAAAGATACCATGACCCGAAAATATTTGATTCGGATAGAAGTCTCCCTGGAGCCTGTCCTCTTTGACTTTGTCAAAGAAGACCTTTGTACACCTCCCTTTTTCAGTCGAGTCCCACGTACTTTGCCATTTTTTAAGCATTTCCTTCTTGGCTAAATTTTTAATCAGTAGTCTAGATGGAGAGAAGCTGAAGTCAATATCCTCCTTACTTGTACCTAACTTTGCTAGCTTATCTGCACGTTCGTTTCCCGCGTAACCTTTGTGCGCCTCGATCCAACATAAGCCAGTTTCATGTTCATGTCATTTAATCTGCCTCTTTATTTCATTAATTAAACTTTATTTCTCGCAAATAGACTCTAAAGCCATCAAATACGACCTAGAGTCTGAAACTATCTGCGTAGGGCCAAGGCCTCTTTCTATGACGCGTATAGGGACAAGGCCTCCACCGTTTCTCGAATTGCAGTCATCTCTGCCATAAAGGCTGAAGAAGCATCGCTCAATCTAAAGACTTTAAAGCCGATCCCAAATCCGTCTGGATAATGCACAAAGACACAACCCACTCTTTCGTTCTGTCGAGACCCATCAGTAAATATTCTATTCTTCCATTTAGAGTCTTACGACTCATACATACCCATTCGATTTGAGTCATTTCCCAGGGTCGACGTTCCTCTACACATTCAAAATTCAACTTTCCTTCTACATATAGATCCGTTTTTATTGATTTAAGTTTCACGCTAATTCCTGTTTCCACGCTGATCTTAATGTCCAGCGGCGGACAACTACAGAGAATCTGTATGGCATCATTGGATACCGTAGAGTATGACTTGCACACCCAAAGCGCTGAAAGAGGAAAGAGAGAAAGTTGCCAAAATTTGCTTAAATATGGTTAATTAATAGTCTCTTTGACTTATAATTAACAATGTTTTTGAATTAGATGTAAAATTAAGATTGCTTACTACGGATTCAAATTTACTCACAGGATGGGTGGATGAAAATATTTCTTTTTGTATACGTTTTACTGGCAAGAAGGAAAGACATATTTCATCTCATATTCATGAAATTTTAAATAAGATGATGGTAAAATGTAATTCAAAATTTAAATCTATATAAATAAAACTGAAACGTCATTTTTTCCACGCTATAGAAATCGAAACTACTGACAGATTTTCTTCAAATTTTGCTCACAAATACTATGAAGCTTAAGGGAGGTTTCAGTAAAGTTTTCGGGACAATTAGTTAAATAGTTTATTTGTTATTACTTAAAAACCATGTTTTCACTGCTCATGCATAGTAGTTAATTCTTGACTGATTTTATCTAAAAAATGTTTCAGACGGTGAGAGGATTTTGCATACAGTAAAACTTCGATTATTCGTCACCGTCCGGATCAGGGCTGCATCGGATAACCGATTATACGGATAATAGAAATTTCTTAATACATATGTAGAGTAAGGTGATTTCACTGTTGGCCTGGGACGAAAATGAAAATAAAATCCGTTCAAAATGAATAATGCATGCATGTTGTATTTGATTTTACAATACGATCAATATAAACTTCAATACAAGAGTAGTAATATACAGAAATGTATTGTTATACTATAAACCCAAATTACTTTGACGATGAAGGATAAGATAAACTGACGGTTAAATGAGTAACGGTTAATCAAAATTTTACTGCATCACAATATATATATATATATATATATATTATCGCTTCTTGGCCTTTTAGCTAAGATCGAAGTTTAGTATTACAATATTTTATGTGAAAGAGTAATTTTTACGTTAAAGGTATTAGACACGAAAGTATTTTCAGCCCTATGAACGCCGATATATCAGCTAGTTTAAAATAAATAAACTCCCTGCAGACATTTGAAATTTCTTAAACTTTTACCGAATTTTTGCTTTTATTATTAATCTAGACTTGTGTAAAACTGTGTCTTTACCTTCCAAAAGATGAGTTATTTTATTGCTTAACAGCTTCGGTTATAATATGCTTAATGGAGTCGTTACTTGAAAACGCATCTCGAATTCTCATATGCATTGGATTATTAAGACCATTCCATAACTTAAAGCTCACTGCGTTCATTGAAGAGGATTTTTTTTATTAAGATGCAGTTAACACCAACATATTATTCTGCTCCCAAGCGACATATTTTAAAGCTGGTGATAATTTTTTATTAGCATATATTCGGTTACGTAATGAAAGTATTTCAAAGAAAAATAAATTATCTAAATTTTTAACAAGTTAACGACAATGTTTTTCAAAATAATTCTGAAAATATTAAATTAATCCCATTTAGAGTCGTAAATATATTTACTTAAGATATTGTTTTTCTAATTTTTTAATCCTATGCACATAATAGTGACTTTATGAATTCCTCTAAAAATCCTGTCATTATTTCCTTTTCATATGGCGTGTTTTTTCATCTTTTAATTAAATGAAAGAGGTGGAACGTGTTGCTTAATTTAGTGTTTGTTAGTTGCTGCTATTTCTATCAGTTTATGGAAATAAGAAATGCAAAATATCGTTTGTTCTCTAATTTTATTTTAATGAACTTAGTTAAACTACACCAATGACATTGACAATAAAGACTTGTGTCAGTCTTTTGCTCTCAACCCCCATCTTATACCACATTTTAATTAAAGCTCTTCTGCTTGATCTGCAAACGCTCGGATTAACTTGCTGTCTAACCTCATCCCACCCTAGTATCTCATCCGGGCATCCCTTTTACTAGGTGCCTGAATAATGAGAAAGCGTTCGAGTGAATAGGCATCGCTGGTCAAGTGTAAAACATATCAAGCTGATTATCGTTCAGAATGAAAACAATTTCCTAGTAGGTTGTCGGGATGTTATATTATGCTTGCTAAGATTCGGTTTATGATATAGAATTACTTAAGTTAATTCCTTGTGGGGTGTTTTCTTTATTTTACAGACTAGCTGATACCTTAACGACTTTGTCCGCGGTATTTCGATAATCATTGGATATTTTTATATGAAATATTAAACAGGATATCACATGAAAATGAAATCGACATCGTTGATAAGCTAATTTTATAACTTTAAGATTATATTAAAATGGTTTTTGTGCGATAAATATGTTCCCAAGTTAGTGGGGAAAAACCTTAAAATTTAAGGTAATTTTTAATTAATTAAAATTCTAATTAAAATGTTGAAAAATCCGTTCTTATTGAGCACCTACTACCCAAGAAACAACCACCTGCCAAATTTCTAGTTTCTAGTCCCAGTGGTTTGGGAGATTTCGTGATGAGTGAGTGAGTCATAGTATTTGACTTTTGTATATAAAGGTATATTATATATTATACCTCAAAAGAATTCTTAATAGCTAATGTAATTAAAAGGGCAATTCAAAATTAGATGTGGAGGTGCAGACACTTTGTATCGAGCGAAACACCGTAAAAGACATTCCTTTAACGTCAGTCATCTTAAACCTCGTTTGGTATCACATGGTTTCGTAAGAGATAAGATTCCATAAACATCTTTTTTCCTTTTCTAAGGTTTTTCCCTTTAAACGGGAGGAAAGGTTTTCTTATTTTCCCAAAAAATTGAAAAAAAATCTGCATCGATTCTAAATGCTCGTTGCAGGTTCAAAAATAATCTTAGAGTGAAGGACAAAATATTATCTTCATTATATCCTACTCAAATAAGTTGAGAACTAAAACAAGCAGAAGGAAAAACAATTAATGTTTGGACTTTGATGAAAAATAATATACAAATTGTAATAAAAAATGAAAAGGCATTAAAAATACAAGAGTTTTACTACACCTTATGCCAAATTAAACTGGAACGAAAAATTATCACAGTGTTAGATTTTAGTTTAAATATAATTTTATAATTTATGCTATGTAAACATTTACTTTGAATGAGTTTAAATATTCTGTATCTCATCGATGAAAAAAATATATTTCTTTAGCTAATATTCAAATTAATCTAAGCATTAAAGATGGCATTTCTCAATTGGTCAGATGTATATCTTACTTGCTGCTAGAATTAACAGACGACAGCCCTCCAAACATTATCGATCAAATCTGAATCCGGACGTTCCGCAGGCTAATCCAAAGTATTTATATTTTCTTCATGGAACCAAGTTTTGGATGATGCAGAGGCATGCACTAAATCGCTGTCCTGTTGAAAAATCGAATCTATCTCAGTTAATAGTTCCAAATGTAATTTTAAATGAAATTCTGACATGTCCATTTCTGATACCATAGTAAGTGAACTAAATCCTAAGCTTGAAGGTCTTGGTGAGACGTAGATCTTTCCGCAAACACGCCAATTATGCTGGAATCTAACTGGTCCATCCAGATATATTCTATATTCATTGCCAGAAGGTACTTTTTTATATAGTTCTTTTATATACACTTAATCTGAATATTAGTTGTATTATCTTAGCTGACAAATTATGCTTCACAGGAAGCTCCAAAATTGAAAGTTTCATTCCTTCTGATAATTTTGATTTGTGACCTGTGTATTTTTTCCATCGTAAGGAATATTTCCCATATAAATTTGATAAATTATATTTATGTGTGCCAACAGAACGTCCGATTTCATAAAAACTGTTATCCTCAATATTCTAGGTGTGAATTTATGCTTTTCCAAATCTAAGAGGTCATTCGATTTATCCATATTCTGTCCAGCATACAAAATAAAATTTAACAATCCAAATCTGAGTCAAACGATAATTTAAAATGTTTCCAAGAGTTCTATAAATAATTTCAGTATTCAGATGGTAAAGTAAAATACCATGATATTTTGTCTCGGTCTGAAAACACAAAATCGTAAATTATTAGAATAACCAAACTAATATGTGCTTAATTTGAACATTATGAAGCAGAACATATCGCTTTTTAATAAAATTGCCAATCTTAAATTTATAGCAGAAGGTATTTTTCAGAAAAACAGAAGCAACATGATGTTTTATCGACCACTGAACGAAATGAATGCGATGTTTTTCCAAATCTGTAACCAGATGTTTTGCTTTTTAACCGAAATTATTTTATAACTAATCATGCCATCGATCAGTAGCGACTGATTAAGTAAAACGGATAGATGTTCCTACACTCTATTGAAAACTAAAACCGTGCTTCCACGATACAAGAACAACGAAGGATAGGATTTTGAGTTAAAGGGGCATCATTCAGAATCAAAAGACAAAATGCAGTCACTAACAGAACTTAAAAGCCCTTAATAACCGATAACAAATACAAATGATTACTTTGCAAAACATATTTATTATAAATATGCAGAAAAGTGCTGAAGGAACCAAACCCTGTAGTTTAAGACCACATCTTTATGCGTGGTGTTATTTTATAGGTATTTCGTTGATAAATCTGAAGTTTATGCTTCAAATTTTATAGCTGATCTTACATACTCATTTTTATTACTTTAGAAAGACATATTTAATAACAGGAAGGAAGTTAACGTTTTAAGCCTATGTGAATTAGAAAATTCAACAAAAGAAAATTTATATCTGTCGTAAAATGAATTTGAACCAGCTTGAGGATATTACTTATCAAAATGTATAAGATTTTTTTTTAGTATTTTAAGTTATTCTTTGGCATCATATTTCACGAATGCGTCAAAATGGCCTGAACACAACCGTGTGATTTTATTGTTAAATAAATTATGCTTATAATAAAAGTTACTTAATAAATTATAAAACAACTTTTTCTTTCGGAATTTGAATTTCTTTGCTTAGCAGACCTGTTTTTTCCGCCAGCAGGTTAGGAAACGTAATTTATAGCTTCAGGAAAGTTTTACGTCTCAGAATTTTTTAAATCATGATTTTCAATATTTTTTTAGCTTGTTGATGGAGAAATGTTACTCTGCTTTAGCCGACAGTACAGTTATATAAATCCCCAATCTCTCTAATTCGTTCTAAATTCTCGACATCGCTTTATCGAGTCCCTTTCTTTGAAACTGCCATCTAACTTCAAAACGAGTAGTCGATATGTTATCGTTAAAGTATATAATGCAGTTATTTCATAGAATACCTAGTTATTCCATGAAATAACTGATCGTGTCCGTTAAAGTGTGTAATATGTTATTAATTTGACACTTTAACTAGTTATTCTATGAAATAACTAGGTATTCGATAAATTAACTAATGAGAGACAGTTAAAGTGTAAAATAAACAATTTATCTAAAATGAAATTAAACTAATGATAGACAATTAAAATGAAAAAGAAGCAATTTATCTAATTTATGCAGCGTATAAATGGTATTTATGGAAACGTACAATAAAATCATTTGTTAGAACAAGGATTACTAAAATGACACTTGGAATTACGAAGAACATTATTTCTAAAACAAAAACATTTTTTGTTGACACACTGGGTTTTACACGAACATTTTTTAAATCCCTGACCAGTACCTAAACTTTGAGCTGTAGCAACCGACCGGAGCGATATTTCTACATCCGGTACTTCGATTTTAATTAATTTTTGTTCGCAGACACTGAACTGGGATCGGGAATATAATTGTTTTATGCGGCCGTTTCTTGCGCCCAATTGGAAAAATCCTTCTTCGGTGTTTTTTATGATGATAGCTAAAATAGATTTGGTATCACCTTCTGTACGTGCAAGCAATCAATTAACCGGAATGAACTGGCACCAACACGCTAAACAAGTTCTCTCTCTATGGCCTGGAATAGTTCATAAATGCAGTAGGGGTGGAAGGTAAATGTATTTGTCGTGCGAGATATATGATATAGATTATTTTACACTTTAACGGGCTGCAGGTCGTTATTCTATGAAATAACTAGTTAAACCATGAAATACAAGAGAGTTTTACACTTTAACGGACACGATCAGTTATTTCATGGAATAACTAGGTATTCTATGAAATAACGGATTTCATACTTTAACGGTAACAGATACAACTAAACTAAAACTTTTTTGAAAATATCTAAGAGAACAGCTTCTGAAAAGGACACTCATTCAAATGATGAATTAAAATTCTGCATTACTATTAGTATCATTGTTTCACAATCTAAAAAAAACTTCAAATCTAGTAAAAATTAGTCCATTTCTTTGTCCAATAGCTAAAACATATATTTCAGACTCCTGCCATAATTGCATTTTTGATTTGTGGGATTAGTATCACTTTCTGAAGCTATACGAAAGGTACTAGAGATAAACTTAAAAAATTTTAATTGGTACCGTGGAACGGAGTTACTTTGCACCGATTTTCATGACATCCTACAGAATTTTGAGATTAGTCACATGTATTTCTCTAAACGAAAGGCTCTTCTAATTTTTCCCTCATTAAAGGATTATTAGCGAAACGTTTTGCAGCAAAATTTGGATCAGACTGTAATTTAAAAATTAATTATGAATTTTCGAAATTTTGGTGCACAGTTACCTCATAAGTGGGGATACTTTGCACTGGTTAATTTTTTTTAGTATATTACAAAATAAATTCTCTGGATGCAATTCTAGATATATTTATTGAAAGCCTGGGTGGAAATATACAAGAAAAATAAATTTCATAAATGTCTGATTATAATTAACAATTTTACGTCATTGTATTCGGTCAAATCAGGATGGCGTTTTAGAAATCCTTTTATCCAATTATTGCCGGGTGTGTTATTAACATATCAATCTATTACCACACCTTCTTAGTACAATAAGCATTTATTATCATTTTAAGATCAGGAAAACCGAAGTCACTGAACTGGACTATACAGATAGCAGCGGTCTTCTTCTTCTCATTGCAGAAAACCAGGGGATTTTCATACTTAGTTACATGAATTAGCTTTCTTTTGTAACAAACTGTTCACTTTGGGGTATTAAAAAAGTTTCTGCCTCTAAAAATACCCTAAACTTGTGAAATCGCGTTAAAGCTTCTAAGGTCGCTGGAGAGAATTCCATATACCTACAAGTCTTTAATTTTCTTTTAGACACCCTAGGCATATCTGAACCTTAAGAAAATATTGTTCTAATTGTTATTTAATACAAAAATAAATTTAAAAACAATTGCGGTTGTAGTTTATCTCAAATTTCCATGGTGCAAAGAATCCCTCCTTTTCGGTGCAAAGTTACACAGGTCAGAAAAAAATCAATTACAGCCAAACTAACAAATATAATTGGCATTGAAAGCAACAAAATGAAAGATAGACTTATTATCTTTCACATTTAAATGCACTTGACTTCAAAAATGTCAGACTTTCCACACCAGAGACAGATTTTTAAGCACTAAAAGTTTCGCTGAAAAATTACCTCATTGTCTTTTCCTTCTAGAACCTCCTGAATGATTGTTATATACGTTTAAGGAATGAAATACGCTATTGAGTGTTCCCAAGAAACTATAAAAAAGTCTCAATCCCGTACTCTTAATCAGTTGATCTCTATTTCATTTTCACACAAATTTTACACTGGTGCAAAGTTACCTCCAAGAGTGCAAAGTAACCCCGTTTTACTGTAATGGATGATGAAGATAGCATTTGAGTCTACAATTCATTCTCTAAACTCCGATGCTACCCGATATTTTAACGTGCCTCAAGTTCACACATACAGCGAATTTCTATGGAATCATATCCTGAGGTCATGATTCTTCAACTCTGAAGCCCAGGGCCTAAACTATCGCAGAAAGAAAACATTCAGAACTTCTGCATTTATCTAAAATATGCATATAGTATATATCAGGGGTGGAGAAACTTTTTGCATTGAAATGCCTCATTAAATTTCTTTTTTCGGCAGTTGAGGAAAAGGCCGCACGAGCAGAATCTTAAAGGTTATTGTTCTGAAATTTTTATATATTACAGACAATTATATATATTTCAATGTAAATAACTGGTAAGGCAGCATAAGAAACTCAAGAAGGCCGCAGGTTCCCAATCCCTGGTATATATTATTCTAAAGATATACCTGTGCCTGAATTTCTACCATAAGTTTGATGAAAATGAAAGATTTTAATCGCATTGCATTAATATGTAAAATAGGAAAACAGTTCATTCAGCAGTAAAACTAAATGTAAGATTCATTGTTACGATGTCATATATTTTATATCAATAAATTAAGTTAGTTTATACTAAAAGACAATTTGACGATCATCTCTATTGCAAAACTTTGCATTTTCCTATTTACCATAATGCATATACATACATTTATGGACCATTGCCTTTATTATGTGATAGTTCACCTTCCTCAGCAAATCGGCATTATAGCATTCTATGCATATAAAATAAGTCTCTACACAAAGATATATATCTTCTTTACTCTACTTCTGACGAGTTTCTAGATTATGTCAAAATATCGTGTCTGCACCGAAAGACACGCAATGCACTCGATAAAACGCTTCAGAATTAAGATGATGGCTTCTTCATCCAATCATGAAACTTTTACAAAATGCCATATGGAGTATGTTTAATGTCAAATGTTTGGTATTTATGAACGAAATACAACGAATCCCAGTTGTACGAATTTCAGTATACGATAAAAATCTTTAAATCTGTAATGGAGTCAAATCATGCTCATTTGATAAACATAAAGTGAATCGTTCCAAAATTTATTATGCAATTATTATTCTGCTGTGCGAAATAATTGTTTAATTTTGTTTCATAATTTGTATGGTAATTCTAGTTTAATTTAGTTTTGAACCTTTTTATTAGTTTTTAAACTTGATTTAATTTTTTTAATACCATTTACTATTTACATTAGAATCCTTTTTATTCGCTATCAATACCAGAGCAAATATAACGCTTTTAGATTTTAAAATACAGGATGATTATAAAAATGAACTATGACCCCCTAGTGAGCATGCCATTCGAGGCAACGGGATAAAATTTTGAATGCAGGCATTATAATAGTCCAGCTCTCACAGTTACGGTTATAGTGACGAAATTTCAAAATTTTTCAAATGGAAACATCTACCTTTTTATGGAAAAGTGATCCTCACAGTAAAAAAAATTAAAATGCAGTTGGAACGGTATCTTTAGCGCGAAAACTATTTTACGGCCTATATATTTAATAGAATTGAAGTTGGGATACAGGTTTAATCTAGATACCGGTCCAAATTCAGCAACTTTCCCTATTTTAAAAAAGAATTCATGATAAAAAATAAAAGTTAAATAAAATTGCGACAATTACTGAAATTTTAAAATCTCTTTCATGTCACTGCTAGGTAATGTAGGTAATCTTAGAAGAAGAATTACTGTATTGACCGTGTTTTATTATTTCAAATTATGTTTTGTAACCTTTCATTATTAATTAATTGGGCACTGTTAAATTCCTATTATTTCAAAATAATTCCGAATTCTTCTCAACTGCCAGCATTATAAAAATGCATTTATTAATGACATAAACATCTGTGAGAAAAATTACCGTGTTGAAGAAAATGAGAACAAAATTGATAACCCTTTTTTTATTAACTTTGCTTTATAAATTACACGCCATGTTTTTCTGCTACTGTTCAGAAATATTAGTCACCTAAAAGAAACTGTTACAGTTGCCAATTTTCTTTACTTCAAATAACATGCCAGCTTTTAATGATTAATTGATTAGGGACGCTCTCAAGTATTACATGTAAGCCTAATTCAAACTAAATAATGTTAATTTGCTTTCTGATTGATAATATCTTGTTTTGTTAAAATATGCTATTAAGTTATATAACTAACATCAGACAAAATATTTTCACAATTTCTTTATTTCATTATAAACTAGCCGCCTTCGGCGACCAGCTTGTTCACAGAGAATATGATTTCAATTGAATCTTGCATCATTTTATATTCATGGTTCCTTTAATGACGTAATTTTAAACATCAGATTGTGGTACATATTTAACCCGTGTTCTTTTAGTGGTCTTGCACCTATTCGGTTCATTGTTTACATAAATGTCATTAATGGAGTCAAATAACTGACCATGTCATGCAACATCTAATTACAGATTGTCGGCGCCATCTTCACTTTCTTATTCCTCTTGCAAAATATGCATTCGATTTCAACATTAAAAGGCCGCAGTACATTTTATGGCCAGCGGCATGTTAGCTGGATTAAAACATGTTGAAAAAAGAATGAAAACATAGCAACCATAATCATTCAGCTTATTGGATATATTTCTCAATATTACGTAATCTTTCAGATCTTCATTTGCAGAATCCAAAAAAAATTTGATGATATAAAATGTGATAGCAAAATGTATTACTTTCAACAATGGAAGAGAAATACGCAATTAAACATTGTTTAAACAATCAAAACGGTTGAACTGCGTTGCAACAATGAAAAGTATTTCGCTAAATTATGCCAAAAAATATATTTGAAAAATTATTAAAATTAGAGACCTTAATTGATATAATTGAAAAGGTAATTGTTTGCACTTTGAGATGGTGTAAAATTAATTTTTGCGCTATAATATATTCCAAAGTTATCAAGGAAAAATGCCGAAATTTCACTTAATTTTTAATTTATTTTGAGCGGTTATAACGCCAGGTTAAACCGGAGGTTAAAAAACCTGAATTACCGAAAAACCGGTTATTTTCGCAATAACAACCATCTCTATAAGCTCCCCAGCGGTTTCTTTTTTTTTGATATTCGCATTGTCTGAATATTTTTGCTGTCCAGAATTTTGACAAACTAACTTAGTTACTTTTTCTACTAACTTAAACTGTTCGCTGACTTAGAAGTTTTCGCTGAAATGTATAGGTAATTTTATGATTTAAATTTTTAAACGATTGAAATACTTGAAAACAGCATTTTATAGTTTCAAGCTTGATAAGATTAATTCGTTTAGGGTCAACAGCTGCTAAAACTGATTTATTTGTAAAGAGAGCTGTCCAACTCAAAAATAATATGTAAAAGTCTGATATGTTATGTTTCTGGTATATCTTCATTAAACTTCAGAACACAAATTAACAATAATGTTCGATAGCAAGTTAGTTTCCACAATTATGAATTATAAATTCTCCATACAGCGGGCAATTCTGATATATTAATTCAATTATTTTAAAAAGTCTTTTGAAATAATTCTCACAATTTTCTAGAAATTTAAGGTTTAATTAGCATTTAGCTATGGCTACTTCTAATAATATTTTATTGTTTGTTTCAATAAATGTAAAAGCAATAAATTATACAAATAATTTCTTTGCCAGATTTAATCAGCTGCGATTTCATTTTGTTTTATATATTTTGAGAAATTGGTTAATATTTTCGTAAACGATTAGTAATAATAAAAGGTCACAATACAGACAATCAAGAAATGCTTAAAGATAAGTAAGCCTGTTCTTCGGTCAGATTGACTTATAATACAAAAAAAAATATTTGCATGGATTAGATTAATTAAATTGACTTAAAATTAAAAGCGGCAGACTTCAGTTTTCATTATAATTTCTGTTTCTTATCACATACATATAAGAGGAAGTGTTAAATTTTTTTAAACAGTATGTTTCTAAACTGATTCGAACACCTGAAGTACCAAAAGTTATTTCCTATTGTTTTTCATTATGACACTGAAATACCAACGGAAAGGAAAGACCGTGTAACGGGAAATACTGTGGATTCACTGCTATTAACAAATACATATGAAAATCATGAAATTCTGTAGAAATAAGAAGATAGAGCATTCATTCATTCAAACTTACATACGAGTATGGAATTTTTAAGAGAAAAATTTCATGAACAAGGGAAAAACTTGTGATCCTTGACCCATAGGAATACTTGACCCTGAACAATTTTCTCCAATTGTAGAACAGCTACCAGATTGTTAGTGGCATCTCTGTTTGGCCTTCAGTCAGATGATGTACTAAAGGGAAATGCCATTCTAATCTGCAGATCCATTGTAATAATGTTAAGTGGATGTGTTTTGGAGGTTCCAGATTTATTCTTCTGTTTCTCATTCGTCAGTAGATTTGAACTTCCCTCTTGAAAGTAAGATACATTCAGATATTTCTTTCTGACGTAGACTTACGTCTCTCCATAGTGGTCTAATGGTGTGTCGGGAAAGGAAAAAATTGTGACGCTTTTCGCGCTAAAGTTAAACGCTTATAGCTCCGCAACCAAATAAAATAGAGAGTTGGTTTTAGTTTCATTTGACAGAGAAAGGTGGACATTGAAGATTTCAAAAAAATTTAGAATTTGGAATTACGTTTTAGTCACAGTCGAGCTGCAAAGTTGGCGAAAATCACGAAAAATTTTGTTGACGTCACAGCGATCGATGCGAGCGCGAGCGCAGACTAAGGCAATTCATTCATCGATCGCGCGAAATATTACTCAAGAATTGTTGAATTCCGTCGAATTTCGTGCTAAAGTTAAACGCTTATAGCTCCGCAACCAAATAACATAGAGAGTTGGTTTTAGTTTCATTTAACAGAGAATGGTAGACATTGCAGATTGCAAAAATAATTTTAGAATTTCTAATTACAGTTTAATCACAGTCGAGTTGACAATCAAACTGATATTATTAAATGCATAATTTATTTTATAATATTAAGATGACACAAGTCCGATTTTTTTTAATAATATTTCAACTATTATCACTGGAAAGCACTAAATTCATAAAAACTATAAACAACAGCGACATAACGTCAGTGCAGCAGTTTTGAATAATTTTTGAAAGCAGCTTGAGAAAGCTGTTTTGAATCATTTTAGAGTGATTTTATTCATGACGTTTGAGAACATTTGGCTGCACAGAATATGGACAGAAGCAATTTTGACCTAAATTTATAAGTGGCTCCCTTTTATAGGAGTACTAGCCGCCTTCGGCGACCAGCTTGTTCGCCGAGACTATGATTTCAATTAATTCTTGCATTATTTTATATTCATAGTTCTCTTAACAACGTAATTTTAAACTTCAGATTGCGGCAGATATTTAACGCATGTTCTGTTAGTGACCTTCGACCTCTTCTGTCCATTGTTTACATAAATGTTCCTAATGGAGTCAAATAACTGACCATGTCATGTAACCTCTAATTACAGGTTGTCGGCAATATCCTCACCTTCATTCCTCTTGTAAAATATGCATTTGATTTCAACATTAAAATGACGCAGCACATTTTTTTGGCCAACAGCATGTTAGCTGGATTAAAACATGCTGAGAAAAGATTGAAAACATAGCAACCATAACCATTCAGCTTACTGGATATACTTCTTAATGTAAGCAAAGTAATATCTCGGAGAGCTTGGTTTACAGATTTCACAAAAATTTTGATGAAACAAAATATGAAAGCAAAATGTATTAGGATATTATCTCAAATTACAGCAATGAAAGAGAAATATGCAATTAAATATTTGTTTAAGCAATGAAAACGATTTGAGTTGCGTTACAAAAATGAACAGTATTGTTATAAATTATACCAAAAATATTTTTTAAAATGTATTAAAATTCGAGAAAACATTGTAAAGCAACTTAATTGATATTATTGAAAAGATCATTTTTTACACTTTCAGATGGTGTAACAATGATTTTTGTGCTGTAATATTTTCGGAGGTTATTAAGGAAAACCGCCAAAATTTCACTTAATTTTTAATTAATTAAAATTCTAATTAAAATTTCAAAAAAGGGCTCTTAGGTGCACATTCCCACCCTCCAAATTATGTTTTTGCCAAATTTCGTAGCTCTAGGTTCAGCGGTCTGTACTGTAGCGCGCCAACATACACACAGACACATTCTCCTTTATTATTAGTAGAGATAAGAGAAATTAAGGGAGAGAACACTCCCAGTCTTAATTTCTCTTATGTTTAAACTATACTGCTCTACTGTCAATACTTATATTTTTAATCATTTATCTTCTACCAGGGATCAAGCTGGAGCCTTAGAGAGCAATGAAAATCTGACTTTATCTATAAAATCTAGCAGAAAATGAATGCTTACGAGACAAGCATCCATCCCCTTTTGTCAAGTAACCATGTCACTGAATGTTGTATTTCTACTAAGATTATTTCGTAAAATGAATATATGAAATAATAATAATGAATATATACCTCAGTGAGAAATCAATTTAGTATTAGGCGAGTATTAGTTCTCTAAAGCTAAACCTTTTATGGTACTAGTAAACAAAATTTTCGATATATATTAGAAAGAATCAAACCCAGGGTCAAAGATCCCGGATTTCCGTCTACTGTTGCATATTTAAAATAATTTTTTTTTTAAATCTTCTTCACAATTTAGCATACACTTACTGAAACATAAAAAAAATATCCGACAATAAAGGAATTCTGATATCTGAGGACTGCTTGACACAGGGCACATAAAATCAATTGCAAAACCGAAAAAATTTGCAATGAACTGTTAACTCGTGATTTAAAAAAAAAGTTTATGACCTCTAGATATGCCATCAATGGCAGCCTGTCTCCCACCATAATCCATTTTGAGAGAAATCGGAAAAATACTTCTCCACTCTACCATCTCTATGGGGAAAAACCTTCAGACAATTCCCCAGCCCCAACCGCTGGACTGATTTCGACAATTTCTATTTCATATGAAAGATTATAACTCTACATATGTCATCAATAGTCGGCTCCCGCCAGCACCCTCCATTTTTGAGATATATCGCAAAATAATACTTTGGAAGTTTCCTTGAACCTCTACAAACACCAATTCGCCAATTTATTTCGCCAAGTTGTAAGCATAGTAACAGACTCTTAATATTAAGGTGAACAGCTGATCGCCGAAGGCGGATGGTAAAGTTTAAATTTTATTCAACTGAAATAACTAAAACTGAAAGCTGCGGAAAAAGAAAATCTTGGATTTCAACTGTTTGCTTTGTAGCGCTCCTTTCTTTTATTTGCTAAATATGTTGAGCTGAATCCGTGAACTACTGAATATATAACGCATGTAAGCAAAGGCATAAATTCATATGGTTAGACGTCAGCGAGTTTTCACAGTAATAAAATAAAATGAAAAAGCCTAGCTTTCACTCAAGCAAAAAAGAAGACATAAAAAGTGGAAACGAATTCTTTTGAAATGCACCTTAAAAAGGAATTGTTTGAGGAATTTCCGTTTATGCTGAGATCCCAATGCCCTTTTCTTTATTTTCACTTGGAAATAAAACAAAAGGTAACACTTTTTTAAAGGGAAAAAAAATACTTGTTTTGTAACTTCTGATTTTTGTAAAATTGGGAAAATATTTTAATGCAAGATATTTAACCAAATCATTTCTGTCATTTTGTAGAAAAGAATTACATAAAGCTATGCACAGTTGATCCCAAAGTATTCGGTCACCTATGAATTTTCTCATAAATTTAAGAAACATCTGTTGAGAACAAGCGTTTCAAGTTTATTTTTAAATAGAAAGGTACATTTGTTCTCTTTTAAATTTATCTCAACTTATACAACTTAACGATGTATATCGATTCAGATTTCTTAAGCGCATATCACACGGATAGCTTGTCGTGGTCTGTTTCCGTGGAAACGAGGGTAATGCCACTTGCCAAAAAAGTTTGTAGCACGTGACGCATTGAGACAACCGGTCAGACAGGATTTCGGTATCGTGGAAGGCGAACTACGTAACCGTCAATGTCTCGCCCGATTGGTTTGAATTTTCGCTGCTGACGATTTGCCGTCACCATCGTGTGCATTTTCAAACCAGTTGAATACAGTCCACGATTTCCGTCATCTTGTCTGACCGGTCACGTGCTACAAACTTTTTGGCGAGAGGCATTACCCTCGTGCTCAGGGAAACAGACCACGATAAGCTGTCCGCGTGATATATACGCTTTAAGGTTTTTAAAGAAGCTTTCTTCAAGTTCGTTTTGTCTCAAAATATGTATAAATAAATCGTAAAAATGCGAAATGGATAGAAAGATCAAATTTATTCAAAATTAATTCCCCTTTTTACTTTCTCGTATACGAAGTATACAAAGAGAAAGTATTGTAATCGTCAAAAAATTCGAACTCGAGATTTCGACGAATCTCCACGTTTTAGACCTCCCTGAGTCCGAAAAACACAATTTTAGAATTATGTCTGTTTATATGTCTGTGTGTCTGTGAACACAATAACTCAAAAACTATTAGAGATAAAGGGATGAAATTTGGTATGTGAACTTGACACATAATTTGTAGGTTTCTGTCAAATTTTGGACAAAATCCGTCAACGGGAAGTCTGTCTGTCTGTTCGAGGTCATGCGAACGCTATAACTCAAAAACCTGAATAGCTAGATGGATAAAATTTTGTACACAGTTTTATCATCATAAATGTAGGTTCGTATAAAATTTTGGGCCAAATCCGTCAAAGGGTTGACTGTCTGTCGGTCTGTATAATTTACTTTTGAAGAGAATTCGCTATCTCTACGCGCATGCGTACTGGAAGCAATCTTCTGTGCACTCGAAAGGAACGGAATTTCATTACGGAGTAGCGAATTACGTCAGTTTGTCCTTGAGCCTGTAATAGCGGAAAATCGTTACGCATCTCTTTGAATTTGATTCTTTACCTAGATATTTTTCAATCACTATATTGGAAAACCTTCTGATAGTCATTGGATTTTGGATAACAGTAGGTTCGAATTTTTTTAGCCGCGAGGGTGAAGGGGAAACAGCACCTTTCTGGGGAAGTATACTAGAAAGTTTAGGGGAGAACACTCCCGCTGGTTTCATTTAAACGTCTCATCAATAGATGTTTCATTAAATTTCTTAAAACTTTCCGATTAAAAAATGATCTATGATCATATGCATTGCTACACGACAGAAAGGATCCAAAAATATTTTTAAATATCCATAAAATCCTATATTTAAAGATTTTAATAAGTTTTGATTAAATTCATCATTGTTTACAAGCAAAACAGTGAATGAAAACTGGATAGTAGTCTCGTAAGTGTGCCATTTTTTAATAAAATTGAAATCCTACGGAAAGGGATTTCTGCTGAAAATTCAAATTTTATCTTATTTTCCTGGAAAATAATCAAAATTTTAAAATTTAAAATATATCGTTTTGAGAAAAAATTTTGCATTGTTTCTAGTCAACCTGTTGTTTATAAAAACTTGATTTTAGTTTGATAAAAAAAACTTGATTTAGCAAAGTCTTGCATAAAGACTTTTCAGGGAAATAATAAATTGTCTAATCAGTAATATTAAGTTGGGAAAGGCAATATTTACTGTGAATAAAAATTATCCTAACCGTTCTCTGTAAGTGTACATTACATTTTCTAAGAAAGAACTTTTATAAACAATTTTTACACATTAGGAGGCGGCAAGAATTTTTAAAACTATCAAATTAAATTTAAATTTATCAAAAATTCATTCGAAGTTACATGAACTCAAAATTGTTTTCTATCCATTAAACTATTTTCTTAGTAGAGAAATGTCATCAAATTGCGAAAATTAACTAAGATGTCCAAATACTTTTTTTGAGCGACTGTACACTACTGGCCAAGAGTATTTCATGATTTGTAAAATGCGAAACATTTGGAACTAATTTGAATACAATGGTTCACTATCAGTTGTGGAGAATCGTGAGAATTACAATTGTGGGAACTCACATTTTACAGTGAAGATTGGGTACATCTAGGGGACCGTCCACAAATTGATGAGAGCGAAAATGGTTTAGGCTCATCCCGTTTCACTAGAAGCTCATAATGTTTTGAAACTTTCATTAATAGTTTTGCTTCTTATGCACATGACCTTACCTGCATTTTCATAAAAATATGATGAATATCCGGGAAGATATAAAAGTTTCTTTAAAACATCCCAAATTTTTCGCATGTTTTTTGCTTATAACATACAGAATTTTATGCCAAATTTTGAGAAACTTACGAAATATTCGACAATATGTT
This sequence comes from Araneus ventricosus, assembly GCA_013235015.1. Taxonomy (NCBI): domain Eukaryota; kingdom Metazoa; phylum Arthropoda; class Arachnida; order Araneae; family Araneidae; genus Araneus; species Araneus ventricosus. The sequence continues at coordinate 306,118 of BGPR01000606.1, read as the reverse complement.
AGAGCAGCATTGTATTAAAATTCGAAGTAAATACATTGAATAGTAAAGGAAATATTAGCATTTTTAGTAAATAAGGCTTTACTGCGCATGCCTTAAACCTAGAGTATGTTTTTTTTCATGATTTCAAAGACAGACATATAGGACAACTTATATAAAAATTTCAGTTTAATACCATTAAGATTTAGAAAGCAGTTGGCATTAAAGCCATCAAAATTTCTGTTGCTTTCCAAAAGAAAAAAATGATGAGGAATTTTCCACAAATCAATATTTTTTAAATTTGAATCCTCGAGAATTAATCGTCGAATAGCGATTTTATTACGTATTTAATTTTTAAGTACACATTGGTACTCAGGATATTCAACTTTTACAAAATTCAACACTACTGTTCGAAGATTCAAGTTCAAAAAATATTGATTTATGGAAAAACCTTCATCATTTTTTTCTCTTAGAAAATAACAGAAATTCTGCTGGCTGCAATGCCGACAACTTTCTAAATCTTAACGGTATTGAACTGGAGTTTTTTATAAGTTACCTTATATATCTGACTTTAAAGTTATGAAAAAAATTAATCTACATTTCGCGCATGCGCAGTTAAAAAGTATTTACTAAAATATACTCATATTTCCTTTACTATTCAACGTATTTACTTCAAATGCTTCTCTAATATATTGTCGAGTATTCTGTAAATTTCGCAAAATTTGGCATAAAACTCTGCATGTTATAAGGAAAAAACATGCGAAACATTTGGTATGTTTTAAAGAAACCTTTATATCTTCCCGAATATTCATCATATATTTATGAAAATGCATACAAGAAATGTGCATAAGAAGCAAAACGACTGGTGAAAGTTTCAAAAAATCATCAGCTTACTGTTATACAGGATGAACCTCAATCATAAATTGTAAAATAAACCAATTCCAAAAATGATTAGTATGAATGAAACCGTTATTCTTTTATTATGTTTTAGTATGCACCCATTTATTACGTCATTTACCCTATTTAAAATTATTCAATGTAATTTATCAATTAAAAACAAAAAGCAAATTCAGTGTGTTAATTTCTTTATTATGCGGAATAAAGCGTTTAAAGGGTGAAAAAAGGCATATTTTAAATTTTTAAATAAATAGTTAGTAAATGATACCGATTTTATAATCATTCCAAATATTCAAAACTATAACAAACTGCATCCATTTGATTCTCGAAAGCAAAATATAGTAGTTTAACCAAGAGCTCTCACATTACCGTCCATCGATTATGACTGAATAAATACCTTTAATCCATAAAAAAGAATTTTTATTTGAAAAGATAATACTTTCGAAATAACCATCTTTATTTAGACTGCCATAAACACATATTTTTTTATTTTCATCTTAGTTGCTATTATTTTCACTTTATTTATGAATGTGTCGTTGTGGAGTCATCTCACGCGACGTCATATTCATTTGACAAACATAACTGTGCATGTCATCTAACTGCACGTTTTCTTACTCGAGCAATGACGCCAAGTTCTAAGGAGGACTCGTGCATAGATACTGCAGAACTGCAGTACACCCAACGTTTTACATTGCATAAATTTATTCACAAGTTTATCTAATTTTTCTCTTAATGCAGGGTGTCCCGAAAAATGCATACACTGTTAAACGAGTGCAATTTCCAACAGGACGAATTTTATTTCCAGCA